>CAKXYN010000114.1:5770000-6147618 GCA_935064755.1 Tragelaphus eurycerus
AGAGGGGGGTCAGTCAGAAGCAGGAGAGGACCCTCCCAGAGCCTGGAGCACCTCAGTCAGAAGCAGGAGAGGACCCCCTCCCACCCCAGAGCCTGGAGATGCCTCAGTCAGAAGCAGGACCCCTCAACACCCAGAGCCTGGGGGTGCCTCCGACGGAAGCAGGGGAGGAGATCCTCAGGGTCAGCCTCATCTGGAGGGGCCGCAGGTCCCGGATGGAGGCTACAGGCGAGGCGCCCGTCCACCGCGGCCTCCCCTAGTTTCTGGCATGCCCTACCGTTCGTCTCTGCGGCCTGGGATCCAGATCTGTGGTCCGGGTGGCCCGGCCAGCCCGGCCTGACCCCGTGGGCGGGGCGTCTGCGGCGACTTCCCCCCGCTCCTGTCTGGGGTCCCTGGGGTTCCGGGCGCCCTTGTGCTCCTCCTCAGCTCTTGCCGGTCAGAGAGCCCCCGGGCTGCAGACACCAGGTGCCCCTCTGGCTGCAGGCGAGGTCTTCCCGGGCAGGCACAGCACGGCTGAAATGGGCCCCGCCGTTGGGCAGCAGGTGCCGTCTCACGCCAACCCTGTTCACGTCCTGCAGTTTTATTAAAAAGGAGGAACTCAAATCTGTAGGGGAAAAAAATCCACTCTTGAGAGGCTGTGCCGCTCGGGACCTGGGGCCCAGAGATACCTCCCAGAGGCACTTGGGGTTCGTAGGGAGTGGACAGAAGCCACAGCTGACCTGTCCGTCCACCAGACAAAACTTTCTGAAAAAAAATATTACTCTGAGATGTTTAAATCTGTTCCTCACACTTCTGCCGTAATGAATTCCCTGTGACGCTCGGGTTGTGCAGGAAGGCTGGGAATCGAGGGAGAGGATTCAGGGAAAAGATGGGTGTGTGCCCCTCCCCCCATGTGCCAGCTGTCCCTGCTTGCACAGATATTTTATGGTTTGCATCTACAAACAAAAATCGTAATATCAGTCAGTTGTTTAAAGCAAATCAACCCAGGAAAATTTTAGCCAAGGAGCCCAAGTAAGAAAACTTACTACATGCAATTTTATAAACATTGAAAACATTACAGTGTGTTTTCAAAGGACTTAAGAGTACACCCATCATATGCCCAAACATCTGTGTGAAACTGCTTCTGATTAGTTTGAAAGTGAAGTGAAGTCGCTCAGTCGTGTCCGACTCTTCACGACCCCATGGATTGCAGCCTACCAGGCTCCTCAGTCCATGGGATTTTCCAAGCAAGGGTACTGATTACGAGTCACTTTAAAGACCCTCAAGGATCCAAATACGGAAGCGTTTTGGTCACTTTTCATCGTCAGCCAATGTTGGGTTAATTCTTCAGAACTGGATCTTAATCAGATCAGATCAGATCAGTTGCTCAGTCGTGTCCGACTCTTTGCGACCCCATGAACTGCAGCATGCCAGGCCTCCCTATCCATCACCAGCTCTCGGAGGTCACTCAGACTCACATTCATGGAGTCAGTGATGCCATCCAGCCATCTCATCCTCTGTCGTCCCCTTCTCCTCCTGCCCCCAATCCCTCCCAGCATCAGAGTCTTCTCCAATGAGTCAACTCTTCACATGAGGTGGCCAAAATACTGGAGTTTCAGCTTTAGCATCATTCCTTCCAAAGAAATCCCAGGGCTGATCTCCTTCAGAATGGACTGGTTGGATCTCCTTGCAGTCCAAGGGACTCTCAAGAGTCTTCTCCAACACCACAGTTCAAAAGCATCAATTCTTCGGCGCTCAGCCTTCTTCACAGTCCAACTCTCACATCCATACATGACCACAGGAAAGACCATAGCCTTGACTAGGCGAACCTTTGTTGGCAAAGTGATGTCTCTGCTTTTGAATATGCTATCTAGGTTGGTCATAACTTTCCTTCCAAGGAGTAAGCGTCTTTTAATTTCATGGCTGCAGTCACCATCTGCAGTGATTTTGGAGCCCAGAAAAATAAAGTCTGACACTGTTTCCACTGTTTCTCCATCTATTTCCCATGTAGTGATGGGACCAGATGCCATGATCTTCGTTTTCTGAATGTTGAGCTTTAAGCCAACCTTTTCACTCTCCACTTTCACTTTCATCAAGAGGCTTTTTAGTTCCTGTTCACTTTCTGCCATAAGGGTGGTATCATCTGCATATCTGAGGTTATTGATATTTCTCCCCGCAATCTTGATTCCAGCTTGTGTAATAACTGCTCACAAATTGAAAGACATCCTCTGAAGAATAAAACTTTATTGACAGTAAAGATGAGAAAGCTTCAGAGGACTCTGAAGGCGGTTCCGAGAGAGGACTTCTAAACAAGGAAAAAAACACAAGAAACTGATAAAAAGCAAGTAAGAAAATAGCAGGACAGTGGGTTGAATGTATTCCACAATTAAGTGAAACAGAGCAAACCAAAATCTGCATATGGAAGATGGCTGGCGATACACAAACGTTAGTTTTCTGTGCTGCACATCACGGCTGGCTTTTCTCCCTCTGTCTTACTGTAATTTTCTAAAATTGGTTTAACGCAGGTGTACAACTTTTGCATTGGAAAAACTGAATTTTGTTTACAAGTAAAACAGCTCAATTTAAAGAGCAGATGTAACAAGTGTTTGTTTTTCACTATCTCCCCTCCTCACTTGAAAACAAAGTTGGCCTGCTTTCTCTGGTCATGAGAGTACCAGTGTCCTTCTCAGGGAGGATTGTTAAAACGCCCTTCTTATTTCAGATGGTCAGTCTCTGGACAATCGCATCAGCCTCTGTTGAGAGCTGTGGCCGCTCTGAGCACCCGGAACCCTCGAGGTTTCCTCGTCCTGAATCGCCAGGAGTCAAACTGACTCCACTGCCCAGCCCCCTCCTCAGACCACGTCAACGTCCCCTCCACCTGGGAAGCTTGCTTCATCTGCGACTGTAATTCAGCCTCGAAATCTCATCTGAACACAAGCTTCCCTGGAAAACAGAGCACAACACAGCAGATAGAAGGGCTGCAGGCCCCCGCCCGCACTCCGGGCCGCCCGGTTCTCTGTGGTCAGACAGTGGGGCCCTCTCTCCGTGGTGCTGAGCTCTGAGGCGGACGTGGCACAGACCAAGGAGCCCGGTTTCCCATCCGAGGCGCTGCATCCAGATGCCGCAAAGGACAGCTTCACCCCCTGGGGACACTTGCTGCTTCCCCAGGGGCTGGGCTCCTCAGGGCAAACCTTTACAGAGGGCCTAGGAACCCTGAGCTGGCCCAGCTGAACCCCAGTCAGTGCTTCTGAAAGCCCAGTTTTCCAGTTCCAAGTACTTGGAAGAATCTGTTCACGGCTGGCTCCCCAGAGCTTGACATCAGGCACCTTCATGTCGTCTAATCTGACGGGGAACCATATCCCTCTCCCTGATGTCCGTGAGATGGGGCAGTTTTTAGACATTCACAGGCTGTCGGAATTTCTGGTTTTGTAAACTGTTTATCTTGATCTGGCCTCGTTTCTGCTGTGCGAGCCTCGGCTCTGCTGTATAGGAAGCCTTCCTCTTCTGACCCTTCTGGATCCCTGGTCCCTCATACACCTTGCTGACCTCACTCTGGCTACACGAGCCTGTGCTGTCCACACAGCCTCCTCCACCAGGTTCCATCTCCCCTTTTAAGAAGGTGTTCCCTGCCCCCAAGACCACAGAAACGCTCTCCTCTTCTCCGTGGAGGTCTAGTCCTCTCTGCTTCGGTCTCGCCCCTCTGTGGGATCTGATTTTGTAAAGGGTGTAGTTGGGGGTTTGGGGGCACGCAGTCCTCTATGCCGTCTGAAAACCCTTGTCTTCAGTGCGGGGGGCAGTCAGGGGTCTGTGAGTTGCTGCCCCTCCTCGGCCTCAGAAATCTCTCAGGCTTCCTCCCGGGACCCCTGCACCTGGTCCTGTCCACCTGCTGGCGACACCACCCTCAGCAGCCCGCTTGAACTCCCACACCCCCGCGGCCCCACACGCGCACTGAGACCCCCTTCCTCGGGAGGCAGAGCGCTCCCTGACCCCCCTCCCTGGGGACACCCTGGGGACAGACACGGTCAGGTCCCCTGCTGTGGGGGCAGCTCCGGAACCAGGACAGAACCCGCGTCCTGAGAGGGGCCGCGTGGCACTCGGGACAGACCGCCCTGTGAGGCGCTTGCCCTCCGCCCGCCAGAGTGTCTGCCTGGTGGCACTGGCGTGGTCTCCCCAGGGGTGTCCTTGTTGGGCAACTCTGGGCTCTGCCCCTCACCCCCACCCCTGCGTCCCCGGTGGGCGACCCTGGTCTGCCCCTCATCCCCACCCCTGCGTCCCTGATGGGGGACCCTGGGCTCTGCCCCTCACCCCCACCCCTGCGTCCCCGGTGGGCGACCCTGGTCTGCCCCTCACCCCCACCCCCTGCGTCCCTGATGGGGGACCCTGGGCTCTGCCCTTCACCCCCACCCCTGCGTCCCCGGTGGGCGACCCTGGTCTGCCCCTCACCCCCACCCCTGCGTCCCTGATGGGGGACCCTGGGCTCTGCCCCTCACCCCCACCCCCTGCGTCCCCGGTGGGCGACCCTGGTCTGCCCCTCACCCCCACCCCTGCGTCCCTGATGGGGGACCCTGGGCTCTGCCCTTCACCCCCACCCCTGCGTCCCCGGTGGGCGACCCTGGTCTGCCCCTCACCCCCACCCCTGCGTCCCTGATGGGGGACTCTGGGCTCTGCCCCCTCACCCCCACCCCTGTTGTCCCCGGTGGGCGACCCTGGGCTCTCTCCTGTGAAGTCACACTGAGTTGGGGCCACCGAGGACGGACACTGGGGCTGCTCTCCAGCCATGCTTCATTTTCATTTTGCTACCTTTGGGGGACCAACTAGTCTTTAACTAGGAGTGAGTGTCACACCCGTCACAACCCCACTTGTCCAGAAGGGACAGTGGCTTCCTGCCCCTGCTCAGTAAGGGGGGCATTCAGGGTCCCCCCTGTCAGCCTGGGCTCCTCTGCTGGCGGTGACCCCACCCTTCTCCAGCTCCAGCGTGGGCTCCTCTCTGCTGGCCGCCCTCCCAGACAGCACCCTCCCAGGGCCCTCACCCCCGGCCACTGGCATGCACGTGGCAGGTGCCCTGGGGATGCTGCAGGGACAGTCCGAGCTCCTCCTGCAGCCGGGGCTCAGGTGTCGGCTGTGTCCCCATGGCCCCCCTGGGCCGTCGTGGCCTGAGCGCTGTATCCCCATGCCTCGTCCATAGGCAGCTTGAGCCACACGCAAGCAGGATGCCTGCCCTGCAACCTGGCAGTGGGGTGGCCCCACAGCTGAGACTTCCACGAGGGCTCCTGGGTGGCGGCTCCACTCAGTGCAGACCGGACCCTGGGCAGAACTGCGACCCACTGGGTCTGTCCCGGTTGCTTCCAAGGACCTCACCTTCCGCTGGAGGCCCTGCTCTGGCCACGGCAGGCCAGCCCACTGCCAGCCGGTCTCCCACTTGCCACTCCTTGTTTCCAAGCTTGCCCACACCCGCCATGCCCGCCCAGTGCCTGGCACACAGCAGCTTCCACAAATCGGGCCCTCACCTGACCGCCCTTTCCCACTGAGACCTGGCGGTCACCCTTCCAGTTAGGCACATGGCCCCGAATGGCCAGCCTCCACCTCAAACACCGCTGTGGTCCAAGCACTGGAGGGGCAACTGCCTGCTCCCAGCTGACCGCTGAGAACGAGACCCAGGATGGGCAGCTCTGTGCCCAGGTCTTTAGCACTTTGGGGGCTGGACAGAGCTGAGGAGGGAGATCACCCTGGGACCCAGCAGATGACTGAGCCAAGGGCCCTTCACTTCAGACAGACTAGAGCTCCATGTGAGCCTGTCAGATGGAGGGCTCACAGACGGTCACTAAAAGGAGGAGTCTAGACCCTCCTGGGAGGACTGACCCGGGCTTGGTCTGCACTGGAGGCCCTGAGCGCTCCCAGGGGCCTGCCAAGCACTGTGTGCTTCACGCTCTACTGAAAGCCACTGCGTGAACCGAGAGTGACAGAGACAGGACAGGCTTTAAGGAAGCGGGGTCTCGGGGTCCTGTGGGCTTTGCTCAGTGTGGCTTCCACTCCTGCTTTCTATGTGTCAGCAACCGCCCCCACTTGGAGGCACTTCTGTGTCAGGAGTCTGGGCTCAGCTGGGCCCTTGCTAACGAGGCTGCTGGGGTGGGTGTCAGGAGGCTCTGGTGTGGAAGGCCTCTCCCAGGTCACCTCTGCAAGATGGGAGCCCGGCTTCTCGATGGCCGGAGCTGGGCCCCTGGAGGTCACCTCCCCACTCCTGCAGCGTCTCAGGACAGAGGAGCACGGGCCGGCCCACACTGTTGGTGAGGTGATAAGGCCAGGAGCTGGGTTCAGGGGCACCCACCTGGCCTCCTCAAGGATGCAGACCTGGAGCGGAAAGGGCAGGTGGACCTGGCCAGGGGCTGGCCTGGGAGACCCCATCTTGGGGCTACAAGATCCTGGCCCGGCGTGGTTTCTGCACCAGAGGCTCTGGGGTGCGTCGACTCTGCTGTCCTGTGGAACAGTGGACAGACTGTCCACAGCTGCCCCAGAGGCAATGGATTTTCTCTAAATCTTTAATTCTTCCTTCTGACCAGACAGCCCGTCTTCCAGGGTTTCTTCAGCGTTCTTAGAAACTGCACAAGGAGAGCTTCCTCCTGAGCTCCTACCTTTGGGTCCAGCCTGCAGGACCCAAGAGCTTTGCTCTTACCCTGGACCCCGGCCCCACGGAGGCCCCATCTGAGCCCGCCACGCCCTCCAACCAGCCAGCCGGGCCCTGTGGCCAATGCGCCCACGGCGCCTCCTGCAGCCGCCCCGCCTGCAGGTCCCTCTCGGCACTTCCCACCCGTCAGGATTTCTCTGCCGACATTCTTCGGGTTCAGACGAGAATTCTGCTCCCTGCTGCCTGGCGTTCTTATCATGGCTTTCCTGCCTGTGACTGTGGTTTTTTCCAGCTCTCCCACCTATGCTGATTGTCCTGAGCAGGAAGTAGACTTTCTTACTCTTCCGTTATCGGCTTTGCCATCACGCCGGCCTTTTTCCTGTTCTGAACAAAGTTGACCACAGCCCCACTGCCCTGCCGTTACAAAGTTAATTGCAACCTTTAACATCAAACAATCTGAAAAAACACACCTTCTTCATTTTTTGCTCCACACATCCGTCCTTCTCTGTGAAAATATTACGACGTTTGGTTCCCTCCTTTCCCTTCTTGGCTCTTGTGAGCTGGGGGCCTGGGCTCCAACCGCGGCCTCTTGGCTTGCTCCCGACTCACTCCACTTCAGCCTGTCTCCATGCTGACCAAAGCCACTTCTCAAAACACCAACCGCCAAATAAAAGCCCTCTGCCCGTGGGCTGGGCGGTGACGCCTGCCACAGGGGGTTCTCTGGGGAGCAGCCACCACCAGCAAATGGGAGTATGAGAGATGCACGGGGGTGCCCGTGAAAAACAGAAGTGGGGTGGGGGCAGGATTGGACCAGAGCCTTCAACAGTGACGCAGACCTGCCACAGCCCTTCCAACCTAGCGGGGGTCAGCGGTGCTGTTGCGAGCCTGACCCCGTGACCCCCAAGTTGCAGCTAAGCCCATGGCTCTGGGTTGAGGGAGGGACATCCTTGCAGCTGGGCCCAGACTCTCAGGAGCTCCATTTCCAGAGAGAAGCTCCATGTAAACTCAGGGAGCTGACCAGCTGGAGCTGCTGCCCATGAACAGGAAGCTGTGGGCCCCTGCATCCTCCCAGAGCCCACCCCAGAGACCCTAAGAGCCTCTCAAGTGCACACGGAGCAGTCGGCAGCCCAGAACTGGACAGGTCTGTGGCCCCAAGACCAGAGCCAGGAGGGGCAAGACGAGGTTCAGACCAGGGAGCCCCACACTCACCCCGGCCCAGACCTGGGGGGTGGGTCCTCATCCCTCCAGAGAGCAGGCTGTGAACTGACAGGGAGACTGGCCCATGTCAGTCTGGCCTGGCCTCGGCGGGGGCAGTCCCTGTGGCTGGATGGTGCTCACGCTGTCTCCCTGCCAGCCTGGTGCTCTGCATTGCAGGGACCCACATCCTGAGTCTCAGGGTGAAGCTGGGCCTCACCTTCTGCCCGGCTGCCCAGAGTGCAGCCAGTGGACCCAAGCGCAGTCCATCCTCACCTTGGCTTCTCGAAAGAGGCCTTCCCTGTCAGCCTAACCCCTTGGGACTGCAGCTTCAGCCAGACGCCAGACCCCTATGGTGACCACACGTTCATCACCGCAAACCACAGACTTGGGAAACACACACACGCCCGCGCGGGCCCTCCCAGAAGGCCGAGTGCCTGGCGCACAAGACCATACCTGCGCGCTCTGGCAGAGACCACCGTCTCCCGCTCCTCGCGCACCACCACGAGCCCCTGCAGCTCCTCTCTCTACCCGAGGGAGAGGCTGTGTGAGCTGACTTTTCCAGCACTTCCCAGCGTCCTCCGGCCAGTCCGAGTGGACTGTGTTCTCGTCAGCAGGGCGGACCTGCGGCAGGTGGGTGGGGGACACCTGGGATCAGCTGTGAGCCTGGGTGGGGCTCAGTTTTAAACCAGCACCCGACCTCTCGAATGGAAATAAACTATGTTCAGGCAATCCGATGTTTACAGGGCCCCTAACATGGCGTTCCCATATTTTATACCATACCACAACTCCCTCTGAGGAAGGTTTTTCTAACAAGGATTCAGAGGCTTAGATGGCTGAGTGGCCTGAGGGCCAGGGTTTGCCCTGCACATTCACTGCCCTTCCCGACCCCAGGCCAGGTGCCCTGCACGTGCGGCACTCCAGCAGTCCTGACCTAGGAGACGGGTCCTGCCTTGGATACAGAGCCTAAACCTCCCTGGCCAGGTGAACCCCTCTCACCAGGTAGCATGGCAGACTGTCCCACCTCAGCACTGTGCTGCCCGGAAATGGCTGCACCGCCCACTCCCACCAGGCGGTCCTTCCCGAGAGCTGCCAGGGCCGGAAGCCCCTGAGGCGCCCGGCACAAAGCCTGTAACCGCTCCCCAGAGGCCGGTCCTCGCTCCAGCACCCCAGCCCGAGTCTAGAGTCCAGTCTGCATCTTACAGGAGCCATAAACTTACACTCCAGGGGCCTGTGCTCCCCTAGTCCTGGAGACCGTCCTGATTAAGGAGCGTGCTCCCCTGAGATCCCTGGGAACAGGGCTCCTTTCTGCCTCCTCAGGCGGCTGGGCCCCAGGTGTCCCTGCTTGTGGCCACACCAGCTGACATCACCTCCAAGGTCACAGGGCCTGCCCCGTGCCTCTTCCTCTGTCGCTGACAGCACCAGTGATTAGATTCAGGCCTCTGGTGTGATCTCATAGCCAGACCCTTAACCACATTTGCAAAGACCTTATTCCTGAGTGGCAAAATGATAGGATACTGAAAGAGAAACTCCCCAGGTCAGTAGGGGCCCAATATGCTACTGGAGATCAGTGGAGAAGTAACTCCAGAAAGAATGAAGGGATGGAGCCAAAGCGAAAAGAATACCCAGCTGTGGATGTGTCTGGTGATAGAAGCAAAGTCCAATGCTCTAAAGAGCAATATTGCATAGGAACCTGGAATGTCAGGTCCATGAATCAAGGCAAATTGGAAGTGGTCAAACAAGAGATGGCAAGAGTGAATGTCGACATTCTAGGAATTAGCAAACTCAAATGGACTGGAATGGGTGAATTTAACTCAGAGGACCATTATGTCTACTACTGCGGGCAGGAATCCCTCAGAAGAAATGGAGTGGCCATCATGGTCAACAAAAGAGTCCGAAATGCAGTACTTGGATGCAATCTCAAAAACGACAGAATGATCTCTGTTCGTATCCAAGGCAAACCATTCAATGTCACAGTAATCCAAGTCTATGCCCCAACCAGTAATGCTGAAGAAGCTGAAGTTGAACGGTTCTATGAAGACCTACAAGACCTTTTAGAATTAACACCCAAAAAAGATGTCCTTTTCATTATAGGGGACTGGAATGCAAAAATAGGAAGTCAAGAAACACCTGGAGTAACGGGCAAATTTGGCCTTGGAATACGGAATGAAGCAGGGCAAAGACTAACAGAGTTTTGCCAAGAAAATGCACTGGTCATAGCAAATACCCTCTTCCAACAACACAAGAGAAGACTCTATACATGGACATCACCAGATGGTCAACACTGAAATCAGATCGATTATATTCTTTGCAGCCAAAGATGGAGAAGCTGTATACAATCAGCAAAGACAAGACCAGGAGCTGACTGTGGCTCAGACCATGAACTCCTTATTGCCAAATTCAGACTGAAATTGAAGAAAGTAGGGAAAACCACTAGACCATTCAGGTATGACCTAAATCAAATCCCTTATGATTATACAGTGGAAGTGAGAAATAGATTTAAGGGCCTAGATCTGATAGATAGAGTGCCTGATGAACTATGGAATGAGGTTCGTGACGTTGTACAGGAGACAGGGATCAAGACCATCTCCATGGAAAAGAAATGCAAAAAGGCAAAATGGCTGTCTGGGGAGGCCTTACAGATAGCTGTGAAAAGAAGAGAAGCGAAAAGCAAAGGAGAAAAGGAAAGATATAAACATCTGAATGCAGAGTTCCAAAGAATAGCAAGAAGAGATAAGAAAGCCTTCTTCAGCGATCAATGCAAAGAAATAGAGGAAAGCAACAGAATGGGAAAGACTAGGGATCTCTTCAAGAAAATCAGAGATACCATAGGAACATTTCATACAAAGATGGGCTCGATAAAGGACAGAAATGATATGGACCTAACAGAAGCAGAAGATATTAAGAAGAGGCGGCAAGAATACACAGAAGAACTGTACAAAAAAGAGCTTCATGACCCAGATAATCATGATGGTGTGATCACTGACCTAGAGCCAGACATCCTAGAATGTGAAGTCAAGTGGGCCTTAGAAAGCATCACTACGAACAAAGCTAGTGGAGGTGACGGAATTCCAGTGGAGCTATTCCAAATCCTGAAAGATGATGCTGTGAAAGTGCTGCACTCAATATGCCAGCAAATTTGGAAAACTCAGCAGTGGCCACAAGATTGGAAAAGGTCAGTTTTCATCCCAATCCCAAAGAAAGGCAATGCTCAAACTACCGAACAATTGCACTCATCTCACACGCTAGTAAAGCAATGCTCAAAATTCTCCAAGCCAGGCTTCAGCAATATGTGAACCGTGAACTTCCTGATGTTCTAGCTGGTTTTAGAAAAGGCAGAGGAACCAAAGATCAACTTGCCAACATCCGCTGGATCATGGAAAAAGCAAGAGAGTTCCAGAAAAACATCTATTTCTGCTTTATTGACTATGCCAAAGCCTTTGACTGTGTAGATCACAAGAAACTGTGGAAAATTCTGAAAGAGATGGGAATACCAGACCACCTGATCTGCCTCTTGAGAAATCTGTATGCAGGTCAGGAAGCAACAGTTAGAACTGGTCATGGAACAACAGACTGGTTCCAAATAGGAAAAGGAGTACGTCAAGGCTGCATATTGTCACCATGTTTATTTAACTTATATGCAGAGTACATCATGAGAAATGCTGGACTGGAAGAAACACAAGATGGAATCAAGATTGCTGGGAGAAATATCAATAACCTCAGATATGCAGATGACACCACTCTTATGGCAGAAAGTGAAGAGGGGCTAAAAAGCCTCTTGATGGAAGTGAAAGTGGAGAGTGAAAAGGTTGGCTTAAAGCTCAACATTCAGAAAACGAAGATCATGGCATCTGGTCCCATCACTACATGGGAAATAGATGGAGAAACAGTGGAAACAGTGTCAGACTTTATTTTTCTGGGCTCCAAAATCACTGCAGATGATGACTACAGCCATGAAATTAGAAGGCGCTTACTCCTTGGAAGGAAAGTTATGACCAACCTAGATAGCATATTCAAAAGCAGAGACATTACTTTGCCAACAAAGGTTCGCCTAGTCAAGGCTATGGTCTTTCCTGTGGTCATGTATGGATGTGAGAGCTGGACTGTGAAGAAGGATGAGCGCCGAAGAATTGATGCTTTTGAACTGTGGTGTTGGAGAAGACTCTTGAGAGTCCCTTGGACTGCAAGGAGATCCAACCGGTCCATTCTGAAGGAGATCAGCCCTGGGATTTCTTTGGAAGGAATGATGCTAAAGCTGAAACTCCAGTATTTTGGCCACCTCATGTGAAGAGTTGATTCATTGGAGAAGACTCTGATGCTGGGAGGGATTGGGGGCAGGAGGAGAAGGGGACGACAGAGGGTGAGATGGCTGGATGGCATCACTGACTCAATGGATTTGAGTCTGAGTGACCTCCGAGAGCTGGTGATGGACAGGGAGGCCTGGCGTGCTGCAGTTCATGGGGTCACAAAGAGTCGGACACGACTGAGTGACTGATTTGATCTGATCTATTCCTGAGTGAGTTCCCACTCACGAGCATGACAGGCTTGGGTCAGGCTGCTGCACTCTTCTCCAGGCACCCCTAGAGCACTTCCCACCTGTGGGTCTGAGTGCCCCCCACAGTGGGACCCTCCCTGCTTTCCAACCTCTAGCCTCCTTTCAAGATGGCGACTGGAAAAAAACGTACAACCTAGAATTTGAGTATTATGTTTTATCTGGGGACACACTGAGGACTCGAGCCTGGCAAGACAGCCCCTCGGATGCTCTTAGGGGCTGCTCCAGAAAGGCAAGGCGGACGTGGGAGCCGGGGGATACGGGAGCTTTTGCGTCAAAAGCAGGTGGTCAAACATCAGAAGATTAGGGTTGGTTACCGAGAGCCAGACATCACAGGGTAACGAGCTTATGCTGCTCCGTGCACGGGGAGCTGTGAGAGTCAGGCCTAGTTGGTGGCTCCTTCCACGGGTTCCTCAGCTGTCTGGACGCACGGCTCCATGGTGTAACGGTTAGCACTTTGGACTCTGAATCCAGCGATCCGAGTTCACATCTCAGTGGAACCTGCCAACCTTTTCACTTTCACTTTTTCTGCTTCCCTGGTGGCTTAGACGGTAAAGCGTCTGCCTGCAAAGTGGGAGACCTGGGTTCAATCCCTGGGTTGGGAAGATCCCCTAGAGAAGGAAATGGCAACCCACTCTTGTGGATGGAGGAGCCTGGTGGGCTACAGTCCATGTGGTCACAAAGAGTCAGACACGACTGAGTGACTTCACTTTCACTTTTAGCCGTCTGGGGCCAGCACCCCACTTTTCTCCGTCCTGAGTCCCTTCAGGGTGTATGGCTGAGGGCGGCGGCAGCATTGTTTGTGTTGATGCGGCAAGTGCCATTCTTATCCACAAAGACCTGACTTGAGTGGATACGATCATAATAAAACGCCTACTCTGTTACGACTAAGGACCTTGGACTCTTTAATCAATAGAAACTGATAAGAGGCCAGACGTGGAACTCGGCAGGGCTTTCCTGGGGCTCCTGCTATAGCAAGAGGAGCAAGGACAAGACAAGGTGCTCCTGCACGCCTCCTGGGGAGCGGGGTATGAGCTGGTTCTTCATGAGGTGAGGCTGGGGGCGGGCCCAGGCGGTCCTCCCCCAGCCCTCTGAAGGTGCTGCTCACAAGGATCAGGGGCAGGACCCTGCTTTGCTCCCAGAACCTCGAGACCCGAGGTTGGTTTTCAGCCGTTTTGTGTCCTGTTGCTCACGGTTCACTGCACAGGCACCAGTTGTCCTGTCCTTCATAGTTTCTCTGCATCTGCTGCTCAGGAAACCTTTGTCCAAGTGGGACAGTGGGGCTCAGGCCCCAGGCTATCTCAAAACCATGAGCTCCTGCTTAGTCCAGGTTCGGGGCTAAGCCTGCAGAAGTCGTCTCCGTGAGCGCCTGTGAGACTCCACGTTTTCCAGAAACCTGAGGCTTGAGCAGGTTTGGTGGCTTCCTTATCGTCCCATTAGAAGGCGACTCACACTGCTAAGCCCAGGAGCCCAAACCGTCGGGCCTTCAACGTTTCATGGACGGCGTCTTAACTGCACGTCTTACTCACCAAAATCTAACGAGCTCTGACGAAGCGACAGAAACAAATCCCTCCTGCTCTGCACTGCTGCTGCTGCTAAGTCGCTTCAGTCGTGTCCGACTCTGTGCCACCCCATAGACAGCAGCCCACCAGGCTCCTCCGTCCCTGGGATTCTCCAGGCAAGAACAGTGGAGTGGGGTGCCATTTCCTTCTCCAATGCGTGAAAGTGAAAAGTGAAAGGGAAGTCGCTCAGTCGTGTCCGACCCTCAGCGACCCCATGGACTGCAGCCCACCAGGCTCCCCCATCCCTGGGATTCTCCTGGCAAGAGTACTGGAGCAGGGTGCCACTGCCTTCCCACCCTGCTCTGCACAGGCAGCAACAAAACAGGCTTTACGCTGACTTTGACCCTGCCAGGCCGGGGCTGCTCTGACCTGCTGGGGGCCAGGGTCCGAGGGCTGCCGATGCGGGGGGCCAAGGGGCCGGGTGGGCCAGCGCTGTGGGTGTGTCCTGTCTGTGCTGCTAGCAGGGACCCCGGAGGGCCCACTGCAGCCTGCAGGGTGAGCTGAGAGGAGAGGTGGCCTTACTCTCTGTGCCTCTGCAGGGAGTCCTGGCCTCGCGGGCTCCTTCCCCGCCCGCCTCCGTCCACCCCGCAGCACTGGCTTTGGTCAGGGCTCAGGATTCCCCCATGGGCTTAGAGGCTCATGAAAGTGAGTGACTTGCTCTGGGAATCCTAACTAATCCTGAACAGTCACTGTGACTTGGCAGCCCTAGGAGCCCCTCCCTGACTTTCCTCTGCAATCAGCCTTCCGTTTCCCCTTGGCTCAGGCAGATTGGCTGGGGGAAGCCGGTCTCTGGACGGAGGGCCTCCTCGTTGCTCTTGCCTCCCAGCCCCCACACACAGCCAGTTATGCCGGCAGCTCCCACTTGGCCCTGCTGCTGCAGCCGCGTTGGCATGAACCCTACGGAACTCCAGAGGCTGACAGAGCAGAGGGTGTTCTATAGCTCATCACCCGATGATCAGAAAACCCCTGGGATGGGGTGATGGGGACACCACTGTGGGCCAAATCCAGCCAGTATTGTCATTTTGGGGCCCTGGAGCTCCCCAGGGATCCGGTGGAGCCCCTGGGGTCGAAGGGCCCAGATCTCTGCTGGCGCAGAGACAGCCGATCGCTCTAGGACACCTGTGCTGGTCGCCTCACCCACAAAGTGGCATTTAATCACGAGTCAGCTCATCATCAATGGATGTTACAAATGCAGGTGCTAGTTGCCTTATTCCCAGATGAGGTCCAGAAACCAGAGGACATCCCTCAGAGTTACTCGACTGGTCAGTGCAAGGCTGAGGGTCAGACATTTGGCTGGCACTGTTGGCCTTGATCTTCCTGGTGGAAACACCTGTTGTGGGGCAGAGGTGTCCGTCCTGTTCAAAACCACAGACGCAGGCTTCCCCTACACAGCACAGAACCAGGAAGCCACTGCGAGGACCCCTCCTAAGTCTTTCCTCTGCTCGCCCCCTCCCCCTTCAGGATCCAGCCAGCCCCCAAGAGACCCTAGACGGAGAGGCAGCAGCAGCCCACCTGGGACTATAGCACCACTGGACTCCCCAGGAGACTGGGAGGCAGGACGGGGGTCAGCTCTGAGCCTGGACACAAACAGGAGAGGGGCCGAGGGAGGGGCCCTGGGGTGGCCCAGGAGAGGGACGGAGGGAGGGGCTCTGGGGTGGCCCAGGAGAGTGGCCTGAGGGAGGGGCTCTGGGGTGGCCCAGGAGAGGGACGGAGGGAGGGGCCCTGGGGTGGCCCGGGTGAGGGACGGAGGGAGGGGCTCTGGGGTGGCCCAGGAGAGTGGCCTGAGGGAGGGGCTCTGGGGTGGCCCGGGTGAGGGACGGAGGGAGGGGCTCTGGGGTGGCCCAGGAGAGGGACGGAGGGAGGGGCTCTGGGGTGGCCCAGGAGAGTGGCCTGAGGGAGGGGCGCTGGGGTGGCCCGGGTGAGGGACGGAGAGAGGGGCTCTGGGGTGGCCCGGGTGAGGGACGGAGGGAGGGGCTCTGGGGTAGCCCAGGAGAGTGGCCTGAGGGAGGGGCTCTGGGGTGGCCCAGGAGAGGGACGGAGGGAGGGGCCCTGGGGTGGCCCGGGTGAGGGACGGAGGGAGGGGCTCTGGGGTAGCCCAGGAGAGTGGCCTGAGGGAGGGGCTCTGGGGTGGCCCAGGAGAGGGACGGAGGGAGGGGCCCTGGGGTGGCCCGGGTGAGGGACGGAGGGAGGGGCTCTGGGGTAGCCCAGGAGAGTGGCCTGAGGGAGGGGCTCTGGGGTGGCCCAGGAGAGGGACGGAGGGAGGGGCCCTGGGGTGGCCCGGGTGAGGGACGGAGAGAGGGGCTCTGGCGTGGCCCAGGAGAGGGACGGAGGGAGGGGCTCTGGGGTGGCCCAGGAGAGTGGCCTGAGGGAGGGGCTCTGGGGTGGCCCAGGAGAGGGACGGAGGGAGGGGCCCTGGGGTGGCCCGGGTGAGGGACGGAGAGAGGGGCTCTGGCGTGGCCCAGGAGAGGGACGGAGGGAGGGGCTCTGGGGTGGCCCAGGAGAGGGACGGAGGGAGGGGCCCTGGGGTGGCCCGGGTGAGGGACGGAGGGAGGGGCTCTGGGGTGGCCCAGGAGAGTGGCCTGAGGGAGGGGCGCTGGGGTGGCCCGGGTGAGGGACGGAGAGAGGGGCTCTGGGGGGCCCAGGAGAGGGAGGGGGGGGGGGGGCCGGGGTGGCCCAGGAGAGTGGCCTGAGGGAGGGGCTCTGGGGTGGCCCAGGAGAGGGACGGAGGGAGGGGGTCCCAGTGTCCAGGTCACCAGCCCATTTGTCACCTGTGATGCCCGGGGGTTGCCTCCTGCCGATGTCCAGTCTCAGGAAGTCGCTCAGTCCTTTTGCCCCTTGACCTGCTCTTTCTGGAGGTGGCCTTCACCCCAGGACTCAGGTCTCGGTGTCCGGACTGTGCCGGGCTGGGTGGAGAGACCTCCCGCTGACCTCCCGGAGGCCCTGCCTCCCAGGCCTGCAGTGGTTGCTTGGATGGTCGTCAGGCCTCTGCCAGGGCTGCCCCTGCGTCCCTGCCTGCTCCCAGCTCTGGGACTCCCTCCTGGGCCCCTACATGGAGGTGAGGCCCAGCTGCAGGACGCCTGCTGAGGAGGCCGTGCTGCCCCACCCGCTCCAGCATCTCTGTGTTGGGCCGTACCCTCTGGTTCAGTTGGCGTCATCCCGGCTCTGACGTCACAGGTGACCCCTCCCTAATAAGGAGCATAGTAGGGGGGTGCTCGTGGCTGTGCTCGTGTATACATGGCTCCTGCCCTGCTGGAGATGAGAGACTGTTTCACATACGGGACCCATGTGGAGAAAACCCACACTGACCTCCATCTTACCCAGAATAAACCGGGGGTGGGAGTGAATGAATGCAAGGCCCTCAGGGTCACTTGGGGAGCCTGCAGGCACGTCGGGGACACCCAGAGCCTGTCCCGTTCCCCAGCCCATGGCCCTCTCCGCCAGCATCAGGAGCCTCAAGGAGGCAGGCCCAGGAGGGTGGGGCCCCCCGGGCTCTGCTCCCCCAGGAGGCTGCCTGGCTCTGGGCCCACCTTTGACTCCAGGGACTGGCCGAGCTCCCGCAGGCTTCTCTCCACGGGACCTGGGCGGGGATTTCTGACATCACCTAGGCTCCTCATCCGCAGTCTGCCTGGCTTACACCTGCAGGTTAGTGCCAGACATCACCCCGCGGCCAGGTCACCCCGTGTGTGGACAGAACGGCCTCAGCACGGGGCCAGCCGGAGCCTCTGAGGCGCAGCCTCCTTGCCGGCGGGCAAGGCAGCCCCGAACTCTCGTGGATCCCGAGACGCAGGCTGGGGCGGGCTCACGCCCTGGGCTGCAGGCTCACCACCCCCTTCTCAGCCCAGAGCCGCCTCCAGCCGTCTCCCTGCTCTTCCAAGGGAGCCTGGGGTGGAGGCTAATCACAGGCCCTTGTCTGTGGAGCATTCATGAAGCGATGAACAATTACTGCACTTGAAGGAACCCTATCATCAACCAAAGGAAAAGACTATTTTTCTGTAGCATGTGAATTCAGCTTTTATGACTAAATGACTACTTAAATCTTAAAACTCTAATCATTACCATTTGCTTCCTAAAAATAACTGTCTCCCAAGTCCATATTTAGAACAGAAAACACTGCGCTTGGAATGCTTCTGCTGCCCCAGGAAGGCGCCTGTTCCCAGAGCCCTGTGTCCCTGCTGGCCACTTAACCCCTTCCTGCCCATGAACGAGCCCAGTCTGCTCTTCGGTGAATCCAGACAAGGAGACAGAGTCCTACAGTCACCCAGACGAGGACCAGCAGACAGGACACTCGGGCAGACGCTGGGGCTCCCTGGGCCTCCATCCCACAGGGCCACACAGGGGCCCTTGTGCTGCTCGAGGCCACGTGCCCTGTCGGAGGGTGAGCTCCCGAGGGCAGGGCGGGGGCTTCCTATCCTTGACACTGGTGGGGAGGGGTGCAGAGGGTCCCACGCAAAGGCCCCTCCCCCTCCAGAGTGTGTTCCATGGACGCGAGAGCAGGCGAGTGTGCGAGGCTCTTGGCGTAACAGCACACACACCCGTCCTCCAGGCACACTTTCTTCTTGCTCACAGCCTCTTGGAGTGATGCCTGACACCTGACGCTCTTCCAGGAAACAGAGCAAATGCTGACTCAGACTCAGTGACTCAGTCCTCTCTGGAATTGTCCTCAGCAGAGTCTGCACCTTCCTGGCAGCTTGGAGGAAGCCCCAGGGGGCCAGGGCCCACCTAGAGCAGCGGGCCGAGGTAGGGGTGAGAGGGGGAGGCTGCTGCCCTTGCCCAGATGCACGGCTGCACACTGGCTGTGGGGGATCAGGCTGCCTGCCAGTCCTGTGCAGAAGGCCTTCGGGAAAGTGGAAGCTCTCACCCAGAGGAATCAGCAGTGGCTGGGGCTTCCCTGGCTCTTCCCATCACTCCCGGAACACGAGGTGTTTCCATGAGTTTCTGCAGTCCTTACAAACTGGAGGGGCTTCCACGGCCCCTCGGAATGGGGGTAGACACTTAAGACTGTGGGTAAGAGACAGAAAATCCTCATGCTAAGATGGCCTTTTCTTGTCAGGGTGCCCCAAGCTCTTCCCCACCAGCGAGGCAGAGGCCACACCTGCACACACACACCCGTAAGGAGCATGGTCCTTATACACTCGCCCCTGCTCCCCAGGGAGACACACGCCTCCCCAGCCTTCTCATCACACAGCTTCCCTGTAAAGGCAGGGCCAGAGCTTCACCGAGGACTGTCTCGGCACCAAGGTGCTCATCAAGTCCTCATTTTCAATTCCGTAGTGACATATAGAAAAGATCTGAAGGCAGAGGAAGGGAGCTGCGGGTTAAAGAAATTGAATGGTGCCCTGGGGCTCTCACACACGTGTGTGCCATTGTGGAAGCACACTTACCAGCCTGGAAAACTGATCAAAATTTACTTTGAAGTGAAAAAACAGGCAACAAGTTTATACAAGAGGCTTCCACTTTGGAGAGGGAGGGGTGTATGTGCGAGCACAAGAAATGAAGCAAAGTGAGACCAGTCGCTCCTTGGGGAGATGGGCTTTGGAGTGATTTCTAGCATCTATGTTTGCTTATCTTTACTGTGTATGCTAGCAAAGTTTAGGAAAACGCTTCATTCTGGAAGAACTGGGTAAACAGGCGAATGTCTTTAAGGACAGAATGCTGTTCCTACACAGGATAGAGCCATGGCCCTGAGGAGCTGGGGCATAGGGCCTGCCCCTGCCAGGCATCTCACCCTCTTCTGTGCTGACTGGCAGAGTCCACGGTCCACCCTGAAGAGCCTGAGAGGGAGATGGTGACAGCGGTCAGTCACGCGTGGTCGCTCAGGACATCCTGCTGTCCCACCGTTCCTTATGCTCTCTGACGGTCATCACCATTCTGAACTCAGAAGCTTAGTCAGCTGCCTGCAGCCCCCGCAGAGACGGGCCTCTCCTAGTTCCCTTCCCAGCTGCCCACCAGTCTGGACAGAAATGTCAAGAATCTAACCGAATGTTCTTCCAGGTCCGAAGGCTCATTGCCCAAGTGCCAACAGTAGTTTGACCTGATCCCAGAATTGAGAAGAAATTTCCCTGAAGAGTGAAGTGAGGAAGCAAAAACTTCACTGGGAAACCCTAGGAATATTAACAAGGGTGGAAATGCCATTGAGAATCTGACCAAGTTACAACCGCCCTGTTACTTCTGTGAAGTTTTGAGAGCAGGGGGAGGAAGGAGGGGGCGAGAGGGAGGCCCTGGGCCCCCCCCGCCGGCCTCTCACCCCAGCCCTGCCTGCTCCCACAGGGCTGATCCAGTCACTGTGTCCAAGCTCCCCTTCTGGCGGCCGTCACCCGCAGAGCTCAGACCATCCAAGTCCCGTTGGGATGGGATCGTGGGCACTTGCACTGCGCCCCCTTCAGCCCTCAGCCCGCAGCTGCAGGCCAGGCTCACCCCCTGTAAGTCCCACAGGAGGGTTCACGGCGTCCGTCTTCCCAAAACCCTTCAGGGCTCCCACCGCCTGTGCCCACGGTGCGTTCCGCTCCTCACTCTTCCCGCAGGAGCACCTTCCGCCTCCTGCTGCTGTGCAGGCCTGACGGCCCCGAAGCCCTGCGTGGCTCTCCCAGCACCAGGCGCCTCCCTGCTCAGTCCTGCCTCCTCCTCCTGCCAAGGCAGCAGCGTGTGGGTTCAGAGACACTGAGTTTAGCTCCTGTACCTGTCTTTCCCTGTCTAATGATTTTTAGATTATAAATTCCTAGAAGAGAAAGACACACAGGAAGGAAATCTCAAAAGTGTGAAGTGACAAGGGTGGGGCATGGCCAGTGGAGAAGCCTCGACAGAGGTTGGCAGCCCCAAGAAAGAGCAGACATTTACGACTTGTGCAAAGCCAGTGTTCTACGAAATTGCTGAGAGAATACAGTTGGATGCCCTGAAATAAAGGTGAGCTTCTATGAAGCCTGATGGGGAGGTGCTGGGGGAGGGCCTGGGGCCGGCAGAGACCCCGACCATTGTCAGGTCAAGCACCAGTTTGATCCCATTGTTCACAAGCATGCCCTTTGCCTTTGTTCCCAGGTCAATAAGTAAGGGTATGAGGTGGGGGGTGGGGAGCGGAAGGGCATGGATGCTGAGAGCTTCAGCCTGCAGGCCTGGGGGCCGCGGCCTCAGGAGCCAGGCCAGAGGATGTGAGAGGTGTGGCAGCCACGCAGCCCAGTGAGGGCTCCTGGGAGGAAGCGGACCAGCTCAGGAAACCCCAATTCCTGCCGATGCTGAGCAGGGTGGCCGTGGGACCTAGCCCACCAGCCCAGGGCGGAAACCGCCCGCCACACTCCGGCTTCCTCCGCCCCGTCACAGGGGCCTGAGCCGGGCGCTGAGTTGGGGACAAGGACAGTTTGTCCCAAACAGCTGGGAGGCAGAGAGTAGGTCCTTGGACTGGAAGGAGCCTGGGCACCAAAAGGTGTGTTGGTGTGGAGAGGACAGCACCTCCTCCTTGCCGTGGGAAGACATAATAGATTGAGCAGTGAAGCCACTGATTCCACACATGGAATGGAAGGGTCTCAGTAACAGGAGATGGCTCCTCAGATTAGTTCAGTGCTTGAAAATACCTCAAGTGTGTTTCATACTATTATCTCCAAACTTTCAAAATCCTTAGCTGAACTAAGTCATTAGTTCAGCTTTCATGTCCCGGGGAAGGCCCTCAGGATTTCTAATGTGCCCAAGGTCACACAGAAAACCTGGTGGCAAGGACATGGCAGGACCCGGGCTTTCTCCTGCATCCCAGGAGTCGCAAGACACGGACTCTTAGCGAATCCAAACACTCTAGGGGTGTGGGACCACGGCCGGGACGACAATGAAATGGCAACAGCAGCCTTCATCAGCCGAGCCCTGCAGGACACCAGACACAGAACTAAACTCAGACCCCACGATCCGTTTAAGGCCCCGTTGTCCACATGATTAGACACTGTTGTCCACGGTCTGATCCAATCTCCTGTGAAGATTAGAGAGACTCTCAGTGAGCGGAGGACTCGGGATCCAAATTCAGAAGACAAGCTCCGGGTCCACACTTCCGCCTGCTCAAGATTCTTTCTCAGCTGAAACCAGGCACTTCGTACTTGAGGGTGTGATGACCTCGGGTGTGTGATCACCTGTTTTCCTCCCCACGTGCACGAAGGGTCTGTCTCCCACCAGTGAGACCATAGGTGTGGAGGTGGGAACTCTGAGGCAGCTACTCTGCCACTTGGAAGAGGCTCCAGAAATAGGCTGGATGTGGGAAGGCTCCTAACACAAGATGCACACATTTTTAAAAAGGTAAGTGTGAACAATTCCAAATACTGGCAAGGATGTGAGGCAACAAAACTCACACGTCTCGTGGAGCCACATTTGACCCAAGGACATTGATGAGAAGCTTGGGGATTTCTTATAAAATAAATGCACACCTGTCCTGTGTGCACGCACGCTCAGTCGCTCAGTCATATCCGAATCTTTGAAACCGCATAAACTGTAGCAGGCCAGGCTCCTCAGTCCATGGGATTCTCCAGGCAAGAACATTGGAGTGGGTTGTCATTTTCTCCTCCAAAGGATCTTCCCAACCCAGGGATTGAACCTGTCTCCTACATCTCCTGCATTGGCAGGCGGGTGGATTCTTTACCCCTGGGCCATCTAGGAAGCCACACACCTGTCCTAAGAACTACAATTCCATCTGAGATGTTTACCCAAGAGAAATAAAAATATGTAACCACACAAAGACTTGCAGATGAATGTTGTAGCAGCTTTATCTCTAACGGTCCAACACTGGGAACAGCCCACGAGGCCCCCGAGTCTATAGAAGGTGAGTCATGGTGCGTCTGTACAGCAGACCTGGCCTGGAGGTGGACAGAGCTGGACACTGATGGCTGCAACGTGGAGCTCTCACACCTAAGACCACATGCTCTAAGTTCCCACTTTAGTGCAGGAGAAAATGAATCTAAGATACAAGAAATGGAGGGGAAGTGAACTGAGATGGCCTGGGAGGGGAAGCAGGGAACTTCTGGCCCGCCTGCATCCACTGCCCTGAAGGTGCCCTGGAGCTCAGTGGTTGGAGAGAAAGCTCCGAGGGGAGAGCGACTCCTGATGAGAGAGCAGCCCTTGACCTCCTGTGGCCACTGTTGGGTTTTCAAAGTCGACGACAGTTCCCAGGCTTGCTAAGGTGTTTCCTGGTGCACAAGGCCTGTCTCTTTAAAGCTGTGCTCTGAAACTGCCTGTGGGCTGTACCACTGCGAACTGGGCTCGCTGTTCAGTTATTATACATCAAGGTATGGGACGCCTCTGAGAAAAACCCTTCGCTCAGTATTCTCAAGACATCAGCTCTTCTAAACTTAACCTCTAAATTCAATTCAATCCAAACCAAGACCCCAGTAGGTTATTCTGTGGGTTTTGACAAGCTGATTCCCAAGTTTATACAGAGGCAGAAGACCCAGCTAACCAACACTGCAGTGGGGAAAGAGAAGGACGCAGCAGGGGGCTGCACTGCCCGACTCGGGACTCACTATAAGCCACACTGTTTGGGATGCCGCAGGGCCGCAAAGAGCAGACAGACACACCAGCTGAACAGACAGAGGTTTGCTTTCGTTTTCTGTTGTTTTGTTGGGGCTTCCCTGGTGTCTCAGTGGTAAAGACTCTGCCTGCAGTGTTGGTAGACCCAAGTTCTATCCTTGGGTCAGAAGATCCCCTGGAGAAGGGAATGGCAACCCACTCCAGTAGTCTTGCCTGGGAAATCCCAAGGACAGAGGAGCCTGGCGGGCTACAGTCCATGGGCCGCAAAGAGTCAGACACGGCTGAGCAACTAACACACACAGCGTTGCTTTGTTGCTCGGCTCTCTGCTTCTTCAGCTTCTCTTTTACCTTTACTAACTGCTTTCCTTTTTGTCCTGTGGATTTGTTCTACCGATTTTTAAAAATTGATTGCTAAGTCACTTCAGTCGTGTCCGACTCTGTACGACCCCATAGACGGCAGCCCACCAGGCTTCCCCGTCCCTGGGATTCTCCAGGCAAGAACACTGCAGTGGGTTGCCATTTCCTTCTCCAAAGCATGAAAGTGAAAAGTGAAAGTGAAGTCACTCAGTTGTGTCCGACTCTGTGCGACCCCATGGACTGCAGCCCACCAGGCTCCTCCATCCATGGGATTTTCCAGGCAAGAGTACGGGAGTGGGGTGCCATTGCCTTCTCCATTAAAATTGATTGCTTATTTTATATTTTTCCACCATTTTTATTTCCAGGTAAATGTACTCAAAGCAATACATTTCTAGGTATAACTTAATCTGTAGTCCAGAACTCACGTGAACCTGCGCGTGTGTGTGTGTGTGTGTGCACATAAATGCCCCCCCACCTCTCACACACACGTTTCTGAGTCTTCACCTGCTTGTGCTGCCTTGTCAGAAGGCTCCTTGATTCCATCTTCCATCCACTCATTTTCTAAACAAGCGTCAAGAACCTTGCTTTTTACCCCATGTCCTGTTTTTGTTGTGCTCACCACCATCGCTTCAGCCCTAATGATCCAGTTTCATGACTTCGTTCTACTTAAGTCCTCTCCTCTGTGAGGGTATTTAGTCTTCTGAAGGGGAGGACAGAGGACAAGATGGTTGGATGGCATCACTGACTCGATGGACATGAGTTTGAGTAAGCTCTGGGAGTTGGTGATGGACAGGGAGGCCTGGCGTGCTGCAGTCCATGGGATCGCAGAGTTGGACTCGACTGAGGGACTGAACCGAGCTGAGCATTACTGTTCACCTCACGGAGGCCCCCGCCTTCATCTGTGCATTGTCTGGTCCAGCAGTTTCCCACTGGCGCGTTTTGTTCAGCTTGGCTTCCCTTCCTCACGGCTGTGCCTCTGGGGGTCTGTCTTGGCCTGTGACTTCACGCTCCCCTGGGGGGCCAGCTACCCCGTCAGATGAAGTGGGCAGAGAAGAGCCAGGAGCAGCCGTGGACCACGTCCGCAACAAGGAAGTAACAAGAGTGGCGGGCTGGGGTGTGGGGTGGGCGGGGGCCCGGCTGCTGCTGCCCCGACCGCTTCCTTCCAGCCGGGACACACACAGGGCCCACCCAAGGGTGAAGGGAAACGAGGCACCGGGCAAGAGCTCTGGCCGTGACGCGGATGGCTCCACGCCTGCCTGCTCCCCTTTTCTCTGCTTTGGAAACGTGGGATTCAAGGTCGTCTGTATTCAAGTGGCCCATTTGATCACTGATCACTGCCTCAGCCTAAAGTGCTGTGACCAGTCACAGTCTAACCTCTCCGCAGCTTGTTTTGACTAACTTTTGGAACCAGGGCCTCATTTCATGAGCACAGCAGCTCTGCGAGAGCACACACCTGCCGTGCGCCAGTCAGGAAGCAGAGCGTGAGTGATTTGCCCAGGTCACAGGGAGAGAACTCAGGTAATGAAGATTAAGGTAAAAGCACAAGGAGCCCTGCCCGCCCGCTCTAGTCTATGCACGGACCGGGAGGCTCATCAGCAATGGTGCCAGACCCTCCCACACAGCAAACCTCTGGAGAACTCTGCATCAGACCCACCTGCAGACCCTGCAGACCCAATCTCTGGAGAACAGGAAAGGAACCAGGCCTGCTTCATCCCCTACCTGGCTGCCAGGAGGTGGGACTCAGAGAGACAGACGCTTGTACATGGAGATGCTTCCTTGTGGAACCTGCAGGAAAAATCCTAAGCATTCCTGGGATTATGTGGAAGGTTGAGCTGCATCAGGAGGGGGCAAAGGGTCTGCCAAGTGCAGGAAGAGTCAGCATAAGGGCCGGCGGGCAGGGGGCCCAGAAGGAGCACACAGAGGTGGAGACTCATCTGGCTGAAGGCTAAACACCAGTCCAGCCATTAATGCAAGCAGCCCCTCGTGGCCCCAGGCTGCCGCTAACTAGAGGGCATGAGCTTGGGCCTACCTGTCCCAGCCACCCCGGAGGGGTGGCTGCAGTGGCAGGCCCCCTCATCACCCAGGGCAGGAGCTCCAGGCCACCCGGATTCCCACAGCTGCAGGGGCAACTGAGCAGGGAACAGCCTCCAGACGGACCTGCAACCACGCTGTGTAAGAGTCGCAGCAAATCAGCACGACTGGCCTTGTGACATGGACCAGCTCGCTGGGCTCAGAGGCTTGGTGGAAAGAAGCTAAGTGCACAGGCAAATTCCCGTCCTCCCGGTCAGCAGCAAATGGCCGCCCACCTTGAACGGGTTGGCCAAGGAGCCTGAGGGGAGTGGCCATCGGCCGCAACACAGACGGGTGGCCAGGGAGGGGGCGCTCATGAGGGCTGCTGGCTGTGAGTCCCCAGGCGTGCGAGGGCCCAGCCAGAGGTGCTGACAGCTGTGTCGAGTGAAGCGTGTGTGCCGAGCCCGGCTCTCAGATGCCGACTTCATGGGGTTTTTCCTCCAGCAGACCCAAGGGCCCTACTCTTCCTCCCAGGCTGAGCCTCGCTTCCTGAACACCAGCCTGTAGGGACGGCCTCGTGGAGAAGCCCAAGCCTGGACATGTCAGGAGGAGATTCCCATTTCCTGGAAGTATCAAAACAGCAAGAGGGTTTTGTTGTTTCCTTAGTAAAGGTCAGTTTTTGCTTTTTTCCCCAATACAGAATAATGCCTAATGTTAAACAAGCTTTTGCAAACCAGAAACCCCACCCCCACCACAGGAACAGCAATTGCCCGGTCCCTGGAGGGTCCTGATTGGGATCGATGCCCTCCAGGGGCCAGGCGGGCAGGCAGGGGGGCCCGAGCCCTCAGTAGTGCTGAAGGCACAGACAGGTGCGGCAAGTGAAACAAGCCAGTGGAGCCGGGAGAGCAGCATGACTGGGAGGGGCAGGAAGGCCCCCTGGGTGTGAGTGCCCATCCGTGCAAACCTCCACAGTCACTACCCCTCATTCTCCGATGGGGACAAAACGGCTTCCGGTGTCGGCCACTCACAGCCACACCTCTGAGACCAGTACCCTGCTCAGCTGGAACCTCTCTGGCACCTGGGGAGCAGGTGTCACGTGCGGAGGCAGAGACGCAGGTGTGGACGCAGGTGCGGACGCAGGTGCATATTCGGGCTGGCCTGGCCTGAGCAGCTCCCTGGGGACCAGAGCCCTCTCCCTGTGGGTGTGGGCCAGTGTCCCTCACAGAAGAGCAGGTGCCAGACAGACCCTGAGAGGGGGGATGTCCCTGAAACACTCAGACGCAGGTCCCCAACCCCACATTGCTGCTCCCAGTGGGCCTGGGGCTCCACCGTGCTGTGGGCTCGCTCAGCTAATGCCTCCGCTGCACCTGCCACCCCGCTCTGGGCCTCCTGCAGCCCAGCTTCCATCCCCAAGCCCCGAAGTTCTCCAAACTCAGACTCTCGGCAATACCTGCCGCCCGCTCCTCTCACACAGCCCCCGCCTGCCCTCTGGGCTCCACCTCAAGCCAGTGGTCAAGGCTGATATCAGGCTGCAGGGTCACATGTGTCTGGAGTCTCCTGCCCAGGAAAGAGTTTCCCCTCTGAGTTTCCTCTAAGGACTCCAGAATTCTGTACCTTGTAATTTGTTATTTACACGCAAGTTATAACCCATGTGGGCAGGAGTTCAGTTCAGTTCAGTTCAGTCACTCAGTCGTGTCTGACTCTTTGCGACCCCATGAATCGCAGCACGCCAGGCCTCCCTGTCCATCACCAACTCAAGGAGTTCACTCAAACTCATGTCCATTGAGTCAGTGATGCCATCCAGCCATCTCATCCTCTGTCATCCCCTTCTCCTCCTGCCCCCAATCCCTCCCAGCATCACAGTCTTTTCCAATGAGTCAACTCTTCACATGAGGTGGCCAAAGTACTGGAGTTTCAGCTTCAGCATCAGTCCTTCCAATGAAAATTCAGGACTGATTTTCTTCAGGATTGACTGGTTCGATCTCCTTGCAGTCCAAGGGACTCTCAAGAGTCTTCTCCAACACCACAGTTCAAAAGCATAAATTCTTCAATGCTCAGCTTTCTTCACAGTCCAACTCTCACATCCATACATGACCCCTGGACCATAGCCTTGACTAGACGGACCTTTGTTGGCAAAGTAATGTCTCTGCTTTTGAATATGCTATCTAGGTTGGTCATAACTTTCCTTCCAAGGAGTAAGCATCTTTTAATTTCATGGCCGCAGTCACCACCTGCAGTGATTTGGGAGCCCAAAAAAATAAAGTGACACTGTTTCCACTGTTTCCCCATCTATTATCTATAAAGTGATGGGACCAGATGCCATGATCTTCGTTTTATGAATGTTGAGTTTTAAGCCAACTTTTTCACTCTCCTCTTTCACTTTCATCAAGA
Organism: Tragelaphus eurycerus; assembly: GCA_935064755.1. Taxonomy (NCBI): domain Eukaryota; kingdom Metazoa; phylum Chordata; class Mammalia; order Artiodactyla; family Bovidae; genus Tragelaphus; species Tragelaphus eurycerus. The sequence continues at coordinate 5,798,154 of CAKXYN010000114.1, forward strand.
GGCTTTTTAGTTCCTCTTCACTCTCTGCCATAAGGGTGATGTCATCTGCATATCTGAGGTTATTGATATTTCTCCCAGCAATCTTGATTCCAGCTTGTGCTTCTTCCTGCCCAGCATTTCTCATGATGTACCCTGCATATAAGTTAAATAAGCAGGGTGACAATATACAGCCTTGACATCTTCCTTTTCCTATTTGGAACCAGTCTGTTGTTCCATGTCCAGTTCTAACTGTTGCTTCCTGACCTGCATACAAATTTCTCAAGAGGCAGGTCAGGTGGTCTGTATTCCCATCACTTTCAGAATTTTCCACAGTTTATTGTGATCTACACAGTCAAAGGCTTTGGCATAGTCAATAAAGCAGAACAAGACGTTTTTCTGGAACTCTCTAGCTTTTTCAATGATCCAGCAGATGTTGGCAATTTGGTCTCTGGTTCCTCTGCCTTTTCTAAAACCAGCTAGAACATCAGGAAGTTCACGGTTCACAGATTGCTGTGCCTTACTCATCTTTCTAAGAGCAAAACAAATACTTGTCAATCAAACTTAGCACCAACCCAAAGCAGTATTTCACATTTCTCTTTAAGATCCAAGACAGTGGTTCGGGCCAGACAGGAGATCAGAGTTGGCAGACCCAGGAGCTGGGACTGGAATTCCATCAGGTGAGAGGCTGGACCATGGCGGCGCTGCCCACACTGAGATGGGTGTGAGTCTCCTGGGATTTCACTAAAAGGCAGATTCTGATGAGGAAATCTGGGGTGGACCCCAGACTGCATTTCTAATGAGTGCCCAGGTGAAGTGGGGGCTGCTGGGCCTGGGGCCCACCCCTAGTAGTGAGGAACCCTCTAGAACTTTCCAGAGCTAATGTCCAATGAGAGGCAAAATACAGTTAAGGCCAAGGTCTGCTGAAGCCTGGACTTAAGAGTTTGTACCCCAGCTCAACCCGGTGACCCTCGGCCAGGCCCCTTTGCATCCCTAAACCATCCCTCCTGGAAACAGATACTGAGGCCCCTGGCTGCTGCAACAATTACAGAAAAAATTCACGGAGAGGTTGGCCCTGTGCTTGGCTGGGAAGGCTTCCAGACACCAGCGCCTACCTTGATTTTGGGATTCCCCACCCTGGCAGCCTCTTTAGGGCCCCAGGGCCCCGGGGTGCTGAGAAGAGCACCCTCCACCCCAGAGCTGGGTCCCCAGGGCTTCCAGCCAGCTGCCTCTCCAACCAGCAGGGTGTCAGGAGGGTCCCTCTTTCCTCTGGCCCCTCTGAGGGCCTCCCTGCCCTCAGCATCACTGCCCTGGGCAAGAGGCCATGAGCTGCAGGAACAGGACGTGGAGGAGAAAATCTTCTGTTTTGTAAACACGGGCCCGGGTTTGAGGTGGATGAACTCAACCCCAGCCAGTGCTGTGGCCGGCAGCTTTGAGGGCAGGGCACAGAGCTTCCACAGCCAGGCATCTGTCCGGAGATGGTGTCCGACGCCACAGGAGAGGGAGCGGGGCTGTGTCTCTGATGCAGCACCCACACAGAGGAGGTTCAGAGCTCAACGCTGGCAGCTCGATGCGCACGGCTCACCGGGCCCTCCGGGGAGCCCGGCCCCCCCAGGGTGACTGGCGGAGGGCAGCACGTCAGCTTTCCCAGCAGCTGTGTGCACCTGCCCCACACACCCTATAGGGAGGGGAGCGCAGACACAGCTACCAAGGCCTGACTGGAACAGGTGTCCAATAACAGGACTGTGAAGGACGTGGTCTGCACAGCGCCCAGTGACACCACCGAGTGCCTTCTCCTACACTGGTGCTGGCACAGTCCACACTGCTGGTCAGCCCTACTCACGAAGCCACGATAGAAGTGAGGCCATGTTTCTGCACGGCTGCGCGAGCTTCCCAGGCGGCTCTTGTGGTGAAGGCCCTGCCTGCCAGCGCAGGAGACGCAAGAGATGCGGGTTCCCTCCCTGGGTGGGGAAGATCTCCTGCAGGAGGGCATGGCAACCCACTCCAGTATTCTTGCCTGGAGAATCCCTTGGACAGAGGAGCTTGGCAGGCTACAGTCCACGGGGTTGCAGTCAGACACAACTGAATCAACTTAGCACACGCATGTGCGAGGGCACACAGAGCACGTGGCTCCTGATGAGCAGGAAGCCTGCAGGTTTCCGCCGGCTCCCAGCTGCCCCACGTCCCCACCGGGATGTCAGCGACACTGGTGACCACCCCTTTTCCGCAGACAGTGGCTCTACTCAGGCAGGGCCACCAGGCCAGGTCAGCCCTGCTGGGCAGAGACCGGCCCAGCAGGAGCGCTGCGGCTCGGAGGCAGGGGACTGCCCAGCCCCAGTGCCCCTGATGCCAACAGGGTGGCAGCCTCCTGGGAGCCCTGTGAAAGGCCTGGACTCCTGGGAACAGCGGTGCCCTCGGAGGGCCACACAGGATAAGCACTGCTCTTGGTTGCGGCCTCTGTTTCCACTGATGTTTCGCTTCCCAGGCATTTTCCACCCACACCCCCTCAGAGTGTGATATTCCTGTCAAATGAACCAAATACTTCCCCCAGTTAACAGTCCAGAATGAGGTGCCCCCGCCCCCAGAGAGCCTGTCCTCCCCAGCTGCAGCCCGGGGCTTTCCAGGGTGCAGGACCCTGAAGTCAGGCAGACGCTGGGCTGCCTCCCAGCCTGCCTCCCACAAGATGCGGTGCCTGCTTCCCATCAATAAGAGTGGGGTCAGGGGAGCCTAGAGCCATGGGAACCAGCTGCTGCACCCCAGCCCCACGTGACAGGCCCACCAGCCCCACTGGGCAGATCTCACCAAGATCTCACCTTGGCTTCCTGGCACGCTGTCCTTGGAGCACCCCTCGGTGGTCCCCAGCTGGGGCTTTTGGTCTGACACTGGCCACTCCTTCAGCACCATGCAGGTGTGAGGTTGATGTGTCCAGTAACAGACAGAACTGATCTTCCAACAGTGGGCATGTCTAGGAAGTTTAACGCGTGTGTAGAGCTGAGTTATCACCACAATCCGGATCCAAGCTCACTGTGGAACCCCCTGCAGCCACACTCCGCCTCTCCCCAGAGCCCCATGCGCTGAGCTTCCCACAATCCGGATCCAAGCTCACAGCGGAACCCCCTACAGCCACACTCCTCCTCCCCCCAGAGCCCCATGCACTGAGCTTCCCCCTGGCTCTGTCCTGCTTACTGTCATCACACAGGGAAGGATGCAGCAGGGTCCCTCCAAGCCTGGGCTCTCTCACTAGGAGAACAGCTCTGCCCGGTGTCCTCGTTGCTCGGTGTGTCAGCCTTGTCAGCTGAAAGCAAGCACAATGTGGGAGTTTAAGGTTTACCTGGGGCAAGAGGATGACTATAGCCTGGGAGACGGCATTTCAGAGAGCCCTGAGGAGCTTCTCTGAGGAGCTGCGGGAAGGTCAGCCTACATGACTTTGGTGAAAGAGGAGTACGTGCAATCAGGCACATATTTCTGCACACGGTTGCTGCTGGTCACAAGGAGCAGTGTCCACATTCATAACTTTAGTGCTTTTCTAAACGTTAGCAGATGCGAGAATTGAGCTCATAAATCTTGTCTTGAAAACACCTATCTGAAGGGCCTGTTCTGCCAGTCTTCCCCAGAGCGCATCGTGCCTCATCCCACCCTGAACTTCCTTTGGCAGGGGCGGAAGGTCTGCACTGGCAGCACCTCACTACTTAGTCCTTCTGGAAGCAGATGGCAGGAGCAGATTTTAGTCGGCTGCATCATTGTTCCTCACTGCCCAGTGGTGCTCGTGATGTGGGTGGATCCATTTGTTATCTCTTCACACGATGAAGAAAATTTGAGTTGTTTTGAATCTTTGTCAGTGATGAATCAGATCAGATCAGATCAGATCAGTCGCTCAGTCGTGTCCAACTCTTTGCGACCCCATGAACCGCAGCACGCCAGGCCTCCCTGTCCATCACCAGCTCCCGGAGGTCACTCAGACTCACATCCATGGAGTCAGTGATGCCATCCAGCCATCTCATCCTCTGTCGTCCCCTTCTCCTCTTGCCCCCAATCCCTCCCAGCATCAGAGTCTTCTCCAATGAGTCAACTCTTCGCATGAGGTGGCCAAAATACTGGAGTTTCAGCTTTAGCATCATTCCTTCCAAAGAAATCCCAGGGCTGATCTCCTTCAGAATGGACCAGTTGGATCTCCTTGCAGTCCAAGGGACTCTCAAGAGTCTTCTCCAACACCACAGTTCAAAAGCATCAATTCTTCGGCGCTCAGCCTTCTTCACAGTCCAGCTCTCACATCCATACATGACCACAGGAAAGACCATAGCCTTGACTAGGTGAACCTTTGTTGGCAAAGTAATGTCTCTGCTTTTGAATATGCTATCTAGGTTGGTCATAACTTTCCTTCCAAGGAGTAAGTGCCTTTTAATTTCATGGCTGCAGTCACCATCTGCAGTGATTTTGGAGCCCAGAAAAACAAAGTCTGACACTGTTTCCCCATCTATTTCCCATGTAGTGATGGGACCAGATGCCATGATCTTCGTTTTCTGAATGTTGAGCTTTAAGACAACCTTTTCACTCTCCACTTTCACTTTCATCAAGAGGCTTTTTAGTTCCTCTTCACTTTCTGCCATAAGAGTGGTGTCATCCGCATATCTGAGGTTATTGATATTTCTCCCAGCAATCTTGATTCCAACTTGTGTTTCTTCACGCTGGTTTTAGAAAAGGCAGAGGAACCAGAGATCAAATTGCCAACATCCGCTGGATCATGGAAAAAACAAGAGAATTCCAGAAAAACATCTATTTCTACTTTATTGACTATACCAAAGCCTTTGACTGTGTAGATCACAATAAACTGTGGAAAATTCTGAAAGAGATGGGAATACCAGTGATGAATACAACTCTGTAAATGTTCATGCAGGCTTGAGGGTGACCATACGTTTTCATTTCCCAACAGTAGATCAAGTGGAATGGCCATGTTAAACCCTAAGAAACCACCGCAAGTGTTCAGAGTGGAGGTCCACCCTGCAGCCCCACCAAAGATGTGCCAGCATCTCTCACTTCAGCCGTTTGGATGCACGATGGAGTCTCTCTGGGTTTAATCTGCATTTGCATCTTTATGTCCCCTCGGTGACCCATCCGCTCACGTATTATTGGGTTATCTTCTCACTGTTGAGTTTTGAGTGCTGGCTGTTGGATACAAACCTTCTGTTGGATTCGTAATTTGAAAATATTTTCTGCCACTCTACAGCTTGTCTTTTCATTCTCTTAACATGCTAAAAGTTTTTCATTTCAATAAAGCCCAAACGACCCATTTTTTAAAAGGATTGTGCTTTTGGTGTCGTGTTTGTTCAAAAGGCTAGCCTTTCTCCACCGAATTGCTCTTGAATCTCTGCCAAAAATCACTTGGCCTTGCCTTTTGAGTCTATTTCCAGACTATCTATTCCGTTCTGTTCTGTTGATCCACACATCTATCTTTGCCAATCACCTACTGTCTTAGTTGCAAAATTGGATAGTATGATACCCTCAACTTAATTATTCTTTTTCAAAATCATTTTGGCTACTCAGCCTTTAAAAAGAATGAAATAATGTCATTTGCAGCAATATGGATGGACCTAGAGATTGTCATACTGAATGAAGTGAGTCAGACAGAGAAGGAGAAATATCATATGATATCCTTTATATGTGGACTCTGAAAAGAAAGGAACTTATTTATTAAATAGAAACAGACTCAGAGAATGAATGTGTGGTTGCCAGGTGGGAGGATGGAGGGAAGGCATAGTTGGGGAGCTTGGGATGGACAGGTACACACTGCTACGTTTAAAATGGACAACCAGCAAGGAGCGACTGTGCAGCACAGCGAACTTTGGTCAGTGTTCCATGGCAGCCCGGATGGGAGAGGAGTTTGCAGAAGAATGAATACACGTACGTATATGGTTGAGTCCCTCTGCTGTCAACCCGAAACTATCACATTTTTAATGTGCTAAACTCCAATATGAAATAAAAAGTTTAAAACAGAAAGCAAAATCATTTTGGCTATTCTAGTTTTCCCATTCCATGTAAGTTTTAAAATGTTCGCATATATATTATATATTTATATATGCTCACACACAAAATACATCTAGGATTTATATTGGAATTGCATTAAATGTGTAGGTTAACTTGGGAAGAATAGATAGGTTCATTACATTGAGTTTTCCAATTGATGAATACAGTATGTCTCTTCATTTATTTAGTCCTTTGATTGGTTTCAATGGCATTTTGTAGTTTTCAATATGCTACACATCTTTTGTTAAATTTACAACTAAATAGTTCCCGTTTTGCTGCTCTTACAACTGGTATTCTTATTCTGACTTCACTTGCTATTATTGATTTCTACTCTAGGCTTGGTTTTTTATATATTGAGTTTGTATCTTACAAACTTGCTAAATTCACTTTAGTTCTATGAGATTTTTTTCTGTGTATTTCTTGGGGTTTTCTGTGTAGACAGTCGTGTTGTCTATGAATACGAAGAGCTTTATTTTTTTCTTCCTCAGTCTGCATGGCGGTTCCTGCTCTGACTAGAGCTTCCAGTACAGTGCTTAACAGGAGACAGGAGAGTGGACATCCTTATCTTCCTCTCCAAGTGACTCTTGGGGTAAAAGCAATAGCTTCACCATTAAGTGTAAAGTTAGTGGTAGGACTGTTTTCTTTTTTTAATCTGACCTTTGTCAGGATCAGGAAATCCCCTACTGACCCTGGCTTACTGGGAGTTTGTTATGGAAGAATGCTAAATGTTTTTAAATTCTTTTTAATGTATCAGCTGATAAGATTTTTCTGTAGTTTTTCTTCTTTAAACTGCTAATATTATGAATTATGTTGATTGATTTTTGACTATTGAACCATCCTAGAATTCCAGGAACAAACTTCACTTGGTTGTGATATATCTGTATCTAAATATGGATTCATTCACTAACATTTTGTTAAGGATTTTTGGACCCATATTCATAAGGGATTTGGATCTGTAGTTTTCTAGTACTGTCTTTGTCTGGATTTGAGTATCAGTGTAAAGTTGGCTTCATAAAAAAAGTTGAGTGATATTTTTCTTCCTGTTTCTGAAAGTTATTTACGTAGAATAGAAGCTATTTTTTCTTTAAACTTTTGGTAGAATTTGCCAATAAAATCATCTGGTATGGAGTTCAAAGCATTCCCTTTACCATCCGTTTAATGTTTGCAAGTATTGACACCCCTCTTTTGTTCCTGATATCAGGATTGTGTGTTCTCGCTTCTTTGTCTTTGCCTTTGTTTTTGTCAGCATTAAGAATTCAGATCAATTCATCGTTTCAAAGGACCAGCTTATGGGATCATTTGTTCTTCCAAATTGTTTTTATGTTTTCAATTTATTTCTGCTCCTATATTAATTCTTTACATTTATTTTGGTCTTTTTTTAGTTTGTTAGATATGAAACTTTTTTTTTTTTTAGTTTTTTTTTTCAGTTTTATTTTTTTCTTGACAATATTGTGGTGGTTTTTGTCATACATCAACATGAATCCGCCACAGGTGTACATGTGTTCTCCATCCTGAACCCCCCTCCCACCTCCCTCCCCATCCCATCTCTCTGGGTCATCCCAGGGCACCAGCCCCAAGCACCCTGTATCATGCATCGAACCTGGCCTGGTGACTCATTTCACATGTGATGCTTTACATGTTTCAGTGCCGCCCTCCCAGGTCGTCCCACCATCGCCCTCTCCCAGGTCGTCCCACCCTCGCTTCTCCCAGAGCCAGAAGGACTGTTCCACACACTGGTGTCTCCTTTGCTGTCATTGCCATCTCTCTAAATTCCATATATGTGCGTTAGTGTCAGACATGACTGAGCGACCTCACTTTCTCTTTTCACTTTCATGCATTGGAGAAGGAAATGGCAACCCACTCCAGTGTTCTTGCCTGGAGAATCCCAGGGACAGGGGAGCCTGGTGGGCTGTTGTCTATGGGGTCACACAGAGTCGGACACGACTGAAGCGACTTAGCAACTTGGCAGAGATTTTCATGTTGTCCTTTTTTTTATTGACTTCTAGTTTAGTTCTTTTAGGGTCAGAGAACAATATAATTTCAATTCTGTTCAGTGTCTTAAGGTTTGTTTTTTGGCTCAGAATGCAGTCTGTCTTGGTTGATGCTTAACGTACACTTGAACATACTACGTCTTCTATTGTTCAGTTTTGCTACATAAACACCAGTTCTGCACGGCTGGTTGCTGCTGCCATTCACGTCTTCTTATCTTTGCAGGTGTTTTGTTCACTGGTTATTTCAATCATTGAAAGCCTAGTGCTGAATCGTCAGTTACAACCCTCAGTTTGTATGTTTGTCTTTCAGTTCTGTGATTTTTACTTAATGGATTTTGAAACTCTGCAGTTAGGTGCACGCTCTCAGGACTGTTACATCTTCTTGGTGAATTGTCTGTTTTATTATTGCATACAGAAAACTAGTCAATCTAATCACACTAGAACCACAGCCTTGTCTAACTCAATGAAACTAAGCCATGCCATGTGGGGCCACTCAAGACAGGCAGGTCATGGTGGAGAGTTCTGACAGAGTGTGGTCCACTGGAGAAGAGAATGGCAAACCACTTCAGTATTCTTGCCTTGAGAACCCCATGAACAGTATGAAAAGGCAAAATGATAGGATACTGAAAGAGGAATTCCTCAGGTCAGTAGGTGCCCAATATGCTACTGGAGATCAGTGGAGAAATAACTCCAGAAAGAATGAAGGGATGGAGCCAAAGCAAAAACAATACCCAATTGTGGATGTGTCTGGTGATAGAAGCAAAGTCCGATGATGTAAAGAGCAATATTGCATAGGAACCTGGAATGTCAGGTCCATGAATCAAGGCAAATTGGAAGTGGTCAAACAAGAGATGGCAAGAGTGAACATTGACATTCTAGGCTGAAACTCCAGTACTTTGGCCACCTCATGCGAAGTGTTGACTCATTGGAAAAGACTCTGATGCTGGGAGGGATTGGGGGCAGGAGGAGAAGGGGACGACAGAGGATGAGATGGCTGGATGGCATCACTGACTCGATGGACGTGAGTCTGAGTGAACTCCGGGAGTTGGTTATAGACATGGAGGCTGCTATTCGTGGGGTCGCAAACAGTCAGACATGACTGAGCGACTGATCTGAACTGAACTGAATGTTCCTCTTTACCTCTGGTAATTTTCTTAGCTCTGAAATCTACTTTGTCTCATATGGGTATGTGCTGTGTTGTGGTAAGTCGCTTCAGTCACGTCCAACTCTTTGCGACCCCGTGGAGTGTAGCCCTAGAGGCTCCTCCGTCCGTAGGATTCTCCTTTCCCACTGACGCCACCTGGGAAGTCACAGCCACGCTTTAATTAGTGTTTACATTGTACGTGTTTCTATCCGGTTACTGTGCACCTCCATGTATCATTTATTTGAAGAGAGTTTCCTGTAGATGACAAATACTTAGGTCCCGTTTTTCAATCTTTCTAGCAATCTTTTAACTGATGTGCTTGGATTATTAACATTTAGTGTAACTATTATGTGTGGACTTAGAACTACCAGTTTCTAATTTGTCTTCTGTTTCCTAAGTTTTGCATCCTTCTGCTTCCCCTACTCCGCTCTCTTGTGAGCTAAGTTCTGCATCCTTCTGCTTCCCCTACTCCGCTCTCTTGTGAGCTACGTTCTGCATCCTTCTGCTTCCCCTACTCTGCTCTCGTTTCCTAAGTTCTGCATCCTTCTGTTTCCCCTACTCTGCTCTCTTGTGAGCTACGTTTTGCATCCTTCTGCTTCCCCTACTCCGCTCTCTTGTTTCCTAAGTTTTGCATCCTTCTGCTTCCCCTACTCCGCTCTCTTGTGAGCTAAGTTTTGCATCCTTCTGCTTCCCCTACTCTGCTCTCTTGTGAGCTACGTTCTGCATCCTTCTGCTTCCCCTACTCCGCTCTCTTGTGAACTACGTTTTGCATCCTTCTGCTTCCCCTATTCCGCTCTCTTGTGACTTGTGAGCTACATTCTGCATCCTTCTGCTTCCCTTATTCCGCTCTCTTGCTTCCTAAGTTTTGCATCCTTCTGCTTCCCCTACTCCGCTCTCTTGTGAGCTACGTTTTGCATCCTTCTGCTTCCCCTACTCCACTCTCTTGTGACTTGTGAGCTACGTTCTGCATCCTTCTGCTTCCCTTACTCCGCTCTCTTGTTTCCTAAGTTTTGCATTCTCTGCTTCCCCTACTCCGCTCTCTTGTTTCCTAAGTTCTGCATCCTTCTGCTTCCCCTACTCCGCTCTCTTGTTTCCTAAGTTTTGCATCCTTCTGCTTCCCTTACTCCGCTCTCTTGTGAGCTAAGTTTTGCATCCTTCTGCATCCCCTACTCTGCTCTCTTGTGAGCTACGTTCTGCATCCTTCTGCTTCCCCTACTCCGCTCTCTTGTGAACTACGTTTTGCATCCTTCTGCTTCCCCTACTCCGCTCTCTTGTGACTTGTGAGCTACGTTCTGCATCCTTCTGCTTCCCTTACTCCGCTCTCTTGTTTCCTAAGTTTTGCATCCTTCTGCTTCCCCTACTCCGCTCTCTTGTGAGCTACGTTTTGCATCCTTCTGCTTCCCCTACTCCGCTCTCTTGTGACTTGTGAGCTACGTTCTGCATCCTTCTGCTTCCCTTACTTCGCTCTCTTGTTTCCTAAGTTTTGCATCCTCTGCTTCCCCTACTCCGCTCTCTTGTTTCCTAAGTTCTGCATCCTTCTGCTTCCCCTACTCCGCTCTCTTGTGACTTGTGAGCTACGTTCTGCATCCTTCTGCTTCCCTTACTTCGCTCTCTTGTTTCCTAAGTTTTGCATCCTCTGCTTCCCCTACTCCGCTCTCTTGTTTCCTAAGTTCTGCATCCTTCTGCTTCCCCTACTCCGCTCTCTTGTGAGCTATGTTTTGCATCCTTCTGCTTCCCCTACTCCGCTCTCTTGTGAGCATCTGAACTTATAACTCCATTTTCATTTGTCTACTGTGTGTTTGCTATGTCTCTTTGACTAATGTTATTAGTGGTTACTCTGGGGTCACTTTGTATATACTTTTAACAGTCCACTTAGAATCAGTATTTTGCCTTTTTGAATGTGAAATGGAAATCCTGCCTCATGTCTGCTCTTTTGCTCTCTCTTCTTTAGGTCGTGTTTCACTTGGGTGTCCTGGAAACCCCATGGGGTGCTGTTGCGTTTTGCTTTCATAAGGTGCATCGTGAAGAGCTGCGGAGAGGAGCGATAACGCAGAGTTTTGCTCAGGCCCTCGCCAACCCTGCTGCTCTTCCTCCTGAATTGAGCTCCGCTGTCCTCTGGGGCCGCTTCCCTTTCGTCCAGAGCGCTTCCTCCAGCAGTTCTTTTGAAGTGGTTCTGACAGCAACGCTCTCTTACTTTGTTTGATTGAAATATGCCTGTGCTTTTACTTTCACTCCTGAGGGACACAGAATTCCGTGTTGACAGTAGTTTCCTTTTAGCTCTTGAAGAGTTTAAATGTGTATCAAGCAGAACTATCAGTTTCTAATTTCAGGTTTTCTGTATCTTTGCAGATCTTTTATTCACTAGGTATTCCAATTATTGAAAGAGTCGCACTGAAGTCTTCAATCTCAACTGTAGATCTGTGTCTTTCTCTTTCAGTTGCTGTTTTTACTCCATGTACTTGAAACTCTGTGGTTAAGTGCATGCACAAGTAGGATTGCCATGTCTTCTTGGTGAATCAGCTCTTTGCCGACAGAGGTATGTACAGTCAAAGCTATGGTTTTTCCAGAAATCATTTATGGATGTGAGACATGGACCATAAAGAAGGCTGAGTACCAAAGAACTGATTATTTTGAACTGTGGTGCTGGAGAAGATTCTTCAGTCCCTTGAACAGCAAAGACATCCACCCAGTCCATCCTAAAGGAAATCAGTCCTAAATATCCATTGGAAGGACTGATGCTGAAGTTGAAGCTCCAGCACTTTGGCCACCTGATGCAAAGAACTGACTCATTGGAGAAGACTCTCCTGTTGGGTAAGATTGAGAGTGGGAAGATAAGGGGGTGGCAGAGGACGAGATGATTGGATGGCGTCATTCACTCAATGGACATGAGTTTGAGCAAACTCAGGGACATAGTGAAGGACAAGGAAGCCTGGCGTGCTGCAGTCCATGGGGCCACAAAGAGTCAGACATGACTTAGAAACTGAACAACAACCTGAGGAATTTTATGCTGCTTCCTCCTTGTCCTCGAAGTTCCTGATTAAAAAAATTCACTGTTATTCCAATTCCTTTTCCCTGCAGGTACTGTGCTATGCCAAGCTGCTTCAGTCGTGTCCAGCAATTGGCGTCCGGTCCCATCACATCATGGCAAACTGACGGGGAAACCATGGAAACAGTGACAGACTTGACTTTCTTGGCCCCAAAGTCACTGCAGATGGTGACTGAAGCCATGAAATTAAAAGACACTTGCTCCCTGGAGCAAAAGCTATGACCAACCTAGACAGCATTTTAAAAAGCAGAGACATTAGTTTGTCGACAAAGGTCCATATAATCAAAGCTATAGTTTCTCCAGTGGTCATGTACAGAAGTGAGACTTGGACCATAAAGAAAGCTGAGTGCCGAAGAATTGATGCTTTTGACCTGTGGTGCTGGAGAAGACTCTTGAGAGTCCCTTGGACTGCAAGGAGATCCAACCAGTCTATCCTAAAGGACATCAACCCTGAATATTCATTGGAAGGACTGATGCTGAAGCTGAAACTCCAATACTTTGGCCACCTGATGCAAAGAACTGACTCATTTGAGAAAACCCTGATGCTGGGAAAGATTGAAGGCAGGAGAAGAAGGGGGCAACAGAGGATGAGATGGCTGGATGGCATCACCAGCTTGATGGACATGAGTTTGAGTAAACTCCGGGAATTGGTGATGGACAGAGAGACCTGGCGTGCTGCAGTCCATGGGGTCGCAAAGAGTCGGACATGATTGGGCAACTGAACTGAGCTGAACTTGCTAAGATCATTCAAAATTAAGAATATAAAATTATTACAGGGCTTTAGAAGAGCCTGTGCAATAAGGGGCTGGGAAGTTTAAACTTCACTGGCTTCATGATAAATCTCTTTGTTCGGCTTTGAATATCTCAAATGCTTGGCTCTACCCCCAAAATGCTAACCCAGCTTTGGGGTGTGTGGTCACCAGCCTCATGTGTTGCTTTAAACATTTTCTGACTGGTTCTGATGCACATGTAGGAACAAGAACCTCAGATGTGTAGCAAGCAGGACCCACCCCACTTGGAATATGGCACCTAGGAGTACAGTCCTCTAAATGCAGGCTTCCAACCAAAACAAACGTAGGTGTGTGTGTGTGTGCAAGACCCAAACACCCCTGGACATGCACAAGCTGGCTGCACAGAGACTGCCGTGATGCAGAGACTGGCAGAGACAACAGTCTCTTAGGTCAGAATCTTGGCGGTCTCGAAGGTGGCGGTCCTGAGCTGATAAGGCTCTGGGGGCCAGTCCCAGCCAGCGGGCCTGGGAGCCCACCTTCTGGGGAACTGGCTGGAGAGGCACCCAGGCCTGTCTTCCCTGTCCAATCAGAGGAGCAGAGCCTACAGCCTGCCGGAGGAGAGCCCAAGTCGATTAACACCTAAACCTGCGATTGGAAACTGGTAGATTAACAATTTTGCCTCCGACTAATGTTATGACCTCAGGTAAATCAGTGTATCACCCTGAACCTGAGTTTCCCTAAATGTGAATTGGGAATAATAAAAATATTTTGCCTCTGGCTTTGTTCCAGGATAAAATAAAATTACAGACCTGAGGATCTAAAAATCACTATTTGGATACAAGTAAGTAAAGACTATAAATGATGCTTTTCTCAACTATTGCCTGGAATTTTTATAATCTTGACGTGAAAAAGGTCTTTCTTAGCATACCAACTGAGAATTCACAAATGAAAAGACGACAGATCTGTTGACAGTGACCTTTGTTGAAAGAGAAAGAATAAAAAAGGGAAGCTACTCACTGTTTTCCACTTAGATGGCATGGTAGCCAACCTCAGGGGTGGCCGCAAGGACCCACCCATCTCCCCCTCATAGCCGCTTCCCACACTGGAAGGGCTGGCCGAGGTAACGGGACAACACCGAAAGTGACACAGTGAAACTTCCCGGGCACGTCCTCCCTGTGCCCAGGAAACGCCTGGGGGACTCGGAGTCCAGGCAACAGCAACTACGCCCAAGCCCGAGGTCCGAGGCCCACCACAGAGCCCTGGAGGTCCTCCTGGTGGGGACGCCCAGTGCAGCGGCCAGGACACCCCTGCCGCAGGTAGTCACCTCCACCGGGCAGAGGCCAGGCTGGGCGGGACCACGGGGAGCAGGTCCAGCCTGGAGGGCTTGGACCCTTGGACAGAGATCCCTCCTCTTGAGGTGATGTTGAGGCCTCAGGTCCCAGGGGCTCCCTCCCACCCACTGTTCAGAGAAAGCGAGAGCGGACCCGTTAGGGCTCTGGCTGCCCCTCTCATCTGTGTGGATGGGGGTCTCTCCATCTCTGCCCTCCTGCTTCCAGCTTCACACTGAGCCTGGGCCCCTGCCACCCCAGATCAGACCCAACGAGGCTAGATGAGGCTCCTCCACCCCTGGAGGTGATATGAGGTGGACGCTCTGGCTTCACACCCAGGGCAGGAGCCCAAGGATCCAGAGATGGGAGAGGGCAAGCCTCAGTGGGAGAGAAGGCAGCGCTGCAAGCCCCTCGGTGAGGTGTTGGGGGGTAGACAGAGGCAGGGGCCAGGGGAGGCACATGGTAGGGCACAGGGGAGCTGGGCCCCCTCTCCTCCAGAGGCTTGAGGTCAGACCCGAGCCCCTGACCCACAGCGTCTGAGTCCCACAGGTCTCCATGCTGGACTTGGAGGTAGACAGACCAGAGAGCCTGCCTACATCTCCCCATCCTCCTCACAAACCCATCTCCTCTTTCAAGCTGCCATGGAGGACCCCGCTCCGAACCCCGTAAAGCCTTTTCTGGCAGAAGCCCCACCTCTGTCTGTCTTGGTGGGCTCCCGGCTCGCTGTGCTTTGACTCTCGAGTCCGGTGGCTCTGACCCTTCCCACCTGCTTAGGCAGGACTGAGTATCCACCAGCACAGCCCACCCTTCGGGCTGCAAACTCCGTGAGGGCTGAGAGCTCATCGGTCTCTTGTGGTTTTGTCTCTGACTCTGTGCAGAACACTTGACAAAGGAGGTTCTGGACACACTCCTAAGTGAACTGACCTGCCCAGGAGTCTTGTGTCCATGACCCACTGCACTCTCCCTGGGGAGGCGATGCGGTGCTCCCCTGAGCTGCATCAATGTGCCTCCCCAACCCAGACACCGAGGTGCAGTCCCCGACGAAGCACCCAGCACCTGGGAGTCTGAAGCACAGAGCCAGTGCTCCCCGACCTGCTGTTTGTGGGATCGTGGGGGACACGCGTGCCCCCGACTGCTGAGCCGTTTATGGGGCTCACCCAGCATGCATCGGGGAGGATGTCAATTTCCTCCCCGCACAAGCAGCAGCGCTCTCACAGGCTCAGTGTTCACTGACTCAGGGGAGGGGCTCGGGGACCCCGCTCCAGGCAGGACGCTGACGCCTCCCTGCAGAGCCAAGTCCACATGCTTCTGGGTTCTGGACAGGAAAGGCTAAAGTCGCAGTTGAAACTGGGGTCTCTCGTGGCTTAGAACCAGCAGAAAGGCCACAGTCTCTGTCCTGTGCTGCAGCCTCGGCTCCCACCTCTGTGGCCTGGAGCCTGTGACGGGGGTGCCCCTCATGCCCCACGACCGTGCGTCTTAGGTGGGCCAGCCAGGAGTCCTAGGCCATTGCTCTGATGAACAGCCCTGCCCGACGGTCACTGTTGTGCCTGAAATTCCTCCCAACCCAAGTCTCCTGGTCCCGGATGCGGCTGACTTGGACCACACGTCCTCAAGCGTCCAGCAGAGGTGCTAAGCCGGCGCTCCCACCTGAGTCGTGTTTTAGCACGAGCTCCGTGTTTTTAATTCTCCTGAGATTTTTTGGACTGTTTACTAGTTTTGCCAAATAATATTGCTAATGACCAGGACCGTGGGTGAGAAATCATAAGATAACAGGATAATAAATCCTTCAGGGTGAGAGGGAGCTTCAGGAAGACAAAGGACACTTGATTCCAGATGATGGTTCTTGCTCCCTGTGACCTGACCGAATCGCCTTTGAGGACAATAGGAAGCTAGCAGGCCATAAACGCACAAGTTCAGCCCCAGCCCTTCCTGCTCCTAAAAATACAGCCATTCCTGCAGCGGCTATTTTGGACAACAAACTGCTTCCTCAACATGAAAAGGCCCCGTGGCCATAAACAGGATTTTAGACCCAGACTCCGTCAGACAGGGGTCAGGGCCCAGGTCCACTCCAACCCCTGGAAGCCGTGGTTTTCCGGGGCCGGGGCGGGGGAGGAGCGGTACTTCTGTTTTTCTTAGTTTTATTTTGTTTTTAAATATAAACTAACTCAGAAAAGGTGGGGCTTGGAGGAGGATGTGGAGCGGGGCGAGGACTATTTGGCGAGACTCTGGACTCTGAGTGCCTGTCCGGACGTGCAGCCGCTCCATCAGCAAACACCGTCAGCCTTGCCCTCGGAAGCCGGCCTGGTCTCTTCTATCCAGAAACTCTCGGACTTCGACACAGGGGCTCAGGATCCCAAGCAGGTTGACATCACGGTGCTCGTCCCAGGGGATCTCCCAAGACCTTCCTGTTTTTCCACAGATGTGACCCCTGACGAGAGGCTTGACTGAGCAAAGGTCAGGCCTGTTTCTCTTCATGGCGATGTCCCTCTTTTGATGTTGCTCCAAGGCCCCTGGATCCTGGCAGGCCTTCTCCTGGCTCCTGAGAGAGGCAGACACAGAGGGACAGTGAGTCCATCCACAAGCACCCCAGGCCGTCCACTCAGGTGAAGGCTGAGGCTGGGGGGTCACCCTCGCTTCCCAGCATCCTGGTGGGTGCTGCCCTCTGAAAAAACGGCTTCACCTTTCTGTTTCTTTCTCACCATCAGTAGAGCAAAACAGTGACCTTGGCCCCTAGACCTCCTCGTGCACGCAGAGCGTTACAGCCATCTCTCCACCGAGCAGGGGTCAGTGGAGACCCGGGGCCCCTTCTGTCCCGGCCTCCCCTCACGAGCCCTGCCCTCTCTTCCTCCAGGAAGCCTGGGCAGACCTGCTCTATTCCAAGAACTCCTCTGGGTCCGCCTGCTTATGACCAACCCTGGGGGTTGAGGAGTTCTGTCTGCTTAGAGAAATGTTAGATCATGAGGCTGCAGCTCTCCAGCAGTTTAGAATGAGTTTATCAATTTTCACTTTGCTGTGCTTGGCCTAAGACAGTAACCCAACCCCAAAGAGAAAGGTAACGAAGGAGGATGTCCATTAGAACTGTGATAGTAGTGACCCTTTTGTACACCTGTGGCGGATTCATTTTGATATATGGCAAAACCAATACAATATTGTAAAGTTTAAAAAAAAAAAAGCCAAAGATTAAAAAAAATAAAAAGAAAGAAAATCCTAAATGTCACACAGGAGTTTGGCAATGCCAATTATCATTGTAAAAATATTAGGAGTCAAAACTGGATTTTCCAGAGACAGAAACAAGCAGGTAGATCAGTCTGAGGCACCTGGAGTGAGGGTAGTGGTGGCCCCACGCACTAGCTTGGCCAGGCGAGCAAGAGTCACACCACAGGTGGAAGCAGCCGTTAATCGGGCGTGATGAGAAGGGTGCTTCTCTGTGACTCTCTTCCCTAGAACCCATGACCCCAGTGCAACCATGAGGAAAACATCAGGCACACTCAACATTCTACGAAGCCCCCAAGCAGAACTCCTCAGAACTGTCCAAGTCATTAAAAAAAAAAAAAAAAAAAAGACTGAGGAGCTGCCCCACTCAGCGGAGCCGAGGGACCCATGACCGTGCACCTTGGCCCTGGATGAGATCGGGGAAGGAAAAAGGTGAAGTCCCAGTAAAGTCAGGAGTGGAGTTCGTGTGCCAGGCAGCTTCCTTAGAGTTGACTAATGCATCCTGGTCATTGTCTCAGATGTTGAGAAAAGGAGGCTGAGGGAGGGCGTAGGAAACCTTATACTATCTTTGCAACTGTTCTGTAAATCTAAAATTATTCCAAAATGACTATTATTTTAGTAGTGTTGGCCTTATCAAGAGCAGTACTAGATATCTAACATAATACCTAAAAGTTATGTGAACGAATTATTTCCACCAAGAACTTCATGCCAAGCTGTGGGTTTTCTAGTAGACATGTGAGATTTGGACCATAAAGAAGGCTGAGCACCAAAGAATTGATGCTTTCAAACTGTGGTGTTGGAGAAGACTCTTGAAAGTCCCTTGAACAACAAGGAGATCAAACCAGTCAATCCTAAAGGAAATCAACCCTGAATATTCATTGGAAGGACTGATGCTGAAGCTGAAGCTCCAATACTTTGGCCACCAGATGGGAAGAACTGGCTCAATGAAAAGACCCTGAACCTGGGAAAGGTTGAAGGTGGGAGGAGAAGGGGACGACAGAAGATGAGACGGTTGGATGACATTACTGACTCAATGGACATGAACAAACTCATGGAGAAAGAAATGGCAACCCACTACAATATTCTTGCCTGGGAAACCCCATGGACAGGAGCCTGGTGGGCTACAGTCCACGGGGTCGTGAAGAACTGGACAGGACTAAAGCCGCTGAGCACGACTGAGCACGGGCGTATCCTACCAAAGAGAATGCTTTCATAAGTTGATTTTAAAGTAGTGGCCGTTGTTGCTTATTTTTTATTTAAGAAGCATTTCATGTAGTAGAAAAAAATTCCTGAATCCCTGACCATAAACCTGGCCGCCTAAGTAGCCCCCTCTTCTGCATCTGAACCGCCACCCCACCCCGCCCCTTCCTGCAGCCCCGGGACACGCCTTCCCCGCAGGACAGGTTCCAGCGGGCTTTCCCAGCAGGGCCTGTCGCCGCTACAGCCGCACTCCCCGTTCCTGAACAAGCTCAGCTGCCTGAAAACACACAGGCTTCTGTCTGCGTGTTGAGGATGGTCACGCAGGACAAGCCCTGTCCTGGGCCTGCCTTTCCCGTCAGCCCCTGCGGCCGCCCCAGCTCGTCTCTTCCGCAGAGCCCCGGCAGGAGCGGCCCACTGCCTCCCATCCTGCCTGTCCCCTGCTCTGTTTCAAGTCAGTTCTCTTCAGGTGTCAGCCCTTGGCTCTCCTGGGCAGTCCTCAGGCCTGACCCTTGTCCCAACACCTGCAATTGGATCTCGGCCCTGGGCTTGCAGCTCTGGCCCCAGCCACGCGGCCTCAGCTCCAGACCCCTGCCCCCCATCCTCCTCCCCAGATCGCTTCCCTTCATCCTCAGCACCCCAACCCCGCATCTCGTCCAAAGGATCCCACATTTCACGTACAGCTCAGGCCCTGCCCACCCAGACCAGATCCTCTCGGGCACCTATGTGTTCACACTGAGCTCGCCACCCACTCTTTTCAGCCCCCTTCTGCGGGGTGCTGACAACAGCTCCCTCTGCAATGCCCACACCTTCCCAAACCCTCACACCTGCCTCAGCCTCTAGGACACATTCACTTGTCCACTTTCTGTCTTCCCTCTGGGATGCCAGCCCCGGGTGGATTCAAAACATTTTCAGATTCATTCATGGTGTGTCTCCAGTGCTGAGGAGTAATGCTGGGAGAGAACACCCAGGGAGGGCCCATGAGCACCCAGCAAGGGCCCAGTGAGCACCCAGCGAGGGCCCATGAGCACCCAGGGAGGGCCCGTGAGCACCCAGAGAGGGACCATGAGTACCCATCCAGGGCCCATGAGCACCCAGCGAGGGCCCAGTGAGGACCCAGCGAGGGCCCATGAGCACCCAGGGAGGGCCCGTGAGCACCCAGAGAGGGACCATAGGTACCCATCCAGGGCCCATGAGCACCCAGGGAGGGCCCGTGAGCATCCAGTGAGGGCCCAGTGAGGACCCAGCGAGGGCCCATGAGTACCCAGCGAGGGCCCGTGAGCACCCAGCCAAGGCCCACGAGCACCTAGCCAGGGCCCACGAGCACCCAGGGAGGGCCCGTGAGCATCCAGTGAGGGCCCAGTGAGGACCCAGCGAGGGCCCATGAGTACCCAGCGAGGGCCCGTGAGCACCCAGCCAAGGCCCACGAGCACCTAGCCAGGGCCCACGAGCACCCAGGGAGGGCCCGTGAGCATCCAGTGAGGGCCCAGTGAGGACCCAGCGAGGGCCCATGAGTACCCAGCGAGGGCCCGTGAGCACCCAGCCAAGGCCCACGAGCACCTAGCCAGGGCCCACGAGCACCCAGGGAGGGCCCGTGAGCATCCAGTGAGGGCCCAGTGAGGACCCAGTGAGGGCCCACGAGCACTCAGCCAGGGCCCATCAGCACGCATGTGAGCAAGGGCAGGAGGGGAGAGAAAAGCCCTCTTTTTTCTCAGAGGCGTCTGAGGTCCCGTGACCCCTGCCTTGTTATTGAAGGTCCTCTCATCTGTTTTTCATTTTTCTTAGAATCCAGGTCCCTGTCATCTTGACAAAGGACTTCTAGGTACATTTTTCTGTCTTTGCAGTTACCCTACTCTGACAACACACGTGAGAACACACGGGTCTCCTTGGGAAAGAGGAAGGGACACGGTGTCAGAACAGTGGGTCCCGTTTTCCTATTAAAGGCCCGTCTTGCTTCTTATGTCTTGGTGGTTTGGTCAGTCCGCCCCACGCTGACCGCAAGGGGAAGCCCTTGCAGAGGCGTGGAGCCCATCTGCCTTCCCTTTTAGAAAGCAAAGCCGTCTGCAGCTGCATGTGCCAGGCTCATGATGTAACGGGGGGCTTCGCTGCTCGCCCCTCAAAGCTTCAGGGTGGGGAGTCTGCCTCCATCTCCAAGCTGCAGCAGGTGTAACACAGCAACAGAGGTGCCTCCTGGGACCGTACCCACACTGGTCAGCTCAGGCTGTGGGGCGAGTGTGCTGTTCTTTAAGAGCAAAACAAACAGCAGGGCTCATGAGAAGATCCTAGAAGTCAGGTGTGTTGTTTAGGGAACAATCTATGGAAAGGGCAGCTGTCTGAGAACCATAGCCGCTCAATGCCCTGCTGAGGCTGGAGGGTCCCCGTGGCCTGGGCGGCAGCAGCGGGCGGGGAGCCCTGCAGATTTAGCGTGAAGGTTGGCTCCAGACTCCCAAGCTCCCAGCAGGAAGACGGCACCCTGACAGACGCGGACTGGATGGGTCAGGTGTGGGCACGAGAGGCATCTGGGTTTAACTCAGGGAGCGTGCGGTCAAGGCCACTCTCCTGGGACAGGGAGAGGGCCCTGGTCGGGTGGGGGACACTTCGGTGGGAGCTGATGGGATCCAGCGCAGAGCCCAGGTCCACCACTCCAGCTCCCGCCAGGTTGGACTCTCTCCTGCAAATTCATACCCAGTTGAGACCAAGCTTCTTAAAACTTCCTGCCCAGATATTCCCAAGTGCCTCAGTGTAAGTCAGAATGTCTGGGTGTTCTTTAAACGTTAGCATCTTCCTCTGAATATCAGGGTGCAGCTGAGACACAGTGGGATTGTGTCCAGCTACTCAGCTGCAGGAGGTCTTCCCTGGGCTTGTGTGAGAGGGTGGGCCAGGCCAGCAGCTGTTGGACGAGAAGGAAGCACTGCAATAAATACACCCAGATTCCAGAATGTTCCGTGACATCATCTGCACAATCCCCAGTGTGCAGTGAAGCCAGCCGACTCAGCTTGACCAGGGTCAGTGGGTGGGACAGTGGCAGCACAGTCCTCCTGCTGAGAGGAGGGGTTCAGATGACACCCCCACCCCTGGGATTCACCGAGGAGCCAGGTGGAGCTGGAGGGCAGGGGCTTGCGTGGAGTGGGGGGACTGCCGGACCCCAAGGGCACCTCGCAGAAGCAGACGCCCTTTCCTGGGGTGCTGATTACTGGACTCTGCTGCCACGTTCGGAAATGCTGTGAGAAAAGCACAGGCAGGTGAAAAGGGAGAGGGATGAACAGAACCCGGGTGGCATCAGCACCTCTTGGCAGGCACAGCCCCATAGTCAGAAATGGACAGCTTGCCAAAATGCACCTTGTATCTGCCACTTGACAGTTTGTTTCTGATCACACTTGAATTGTGAAATTAGAAATCCCTGGATTCTTTTTTTTTTTTTAATTGAGGTATAATATAGTTTAAAAGCTGGCTTAAAACTTAACATTTAAAAAACTAAGATCATGGCATCTGGTCCCATCACTTCATGGCAAAGAGATGGGGAAACAATGGAAACAGTGACAGACTTGATTTTCTTGGGCTCCAAAATCACTGCAGATGGTGAGTGAAGCCATAAAATTAGAAGACACTTGCTTCTTGGAACAAAAGCTATGACCAACCGAGACAGTATACTAAAAAGCAGAGACATTACTTTGATGACAAAGATCCATCTTGTCAAAGCTCTGATTTTCCCAGTCGTCATGTATGAATGTGAGAGTTGGACCACAGAGAAGGCTGAGCATTGAAGAACTGATGCTTTTGAACTGTGGTGTTGGAGAACTGTGGTGTTGAGAGTCCCTTGCACTGCAAGGAGATCCAACCAGTTAATTCTAAAGGAAATCAGTCCTGAATATTCATTGGAAGGACTGATGCTGAAGCTGAAGCTCCAATACTTTGGCCCCCTTTTGTGAAGAACTGACTCATTTGAAAAGACCCTGATGCTGGGAAAGATTGAAGGCAGGAAGAGAAGGGGACAACAGAGGATGAGATGGTTGGATGGCATCACCAACTCGATGGACATGAGTTTGAACAAGCTCCAAGAGTTGGTGATGGACAGGGAGGCCTGGTGTACTGCAGTCCATGGGGTCACAGAGAGTCGGACATGACTGAGTGACTGAATTGAACAGTTTAGTTGGGTTCTCTTCTCTCCATATGAGAAGGCAATGGCAACCCACTCCAGTACTCTCGCCTGGAAAATCCCATGGACGGAGGAGCCTGGTAGGCTGCAGTCCATGGGGTCACTAAGAGTCGGACACGACTGAGCGACTTCACTTTCACTTTTCCTTTCATGCACTGGAGAAGGAAATGGCAACCCACTCCAGTGTTCTTGCCTGGAGAATCCCAGGGACGGGGGAGCCTGGTGGGCTGCCATCTCTGGGGTCACACAGAGTCGGACACGCCTGAAGCGACTTAGCAGCAGCAGCAGCGGCAGCTTCTCTCCACATCATCCCCAGCTTCTGTTGTCTGTGGTCCTCTGATGATGACCATCCCAATAGGTATGAGGTGATATCTCATTGTGTGATTTTTTTTTTTTTTGCATTTCCCTGATGACTAGCACCTGTTGGCCATCTGTATGTCTTCTTCGGGAAAATGTCTATTCAGGTCTTCTGCCCGTTTTTTAATAGGGTTGTCTGTTTTTTGATATTGAGTTGTCCTATAAGCTATTTATATAATTATATATATATATAAATTTATATAAGCTATTTATATAATTTGCATATGATTCCTATTTGACTGTATTATATGAAAATATTTTTTCCCATTCAGTATGTTATCTTTTCATTTTGTGAGTGGTTTTCTTTGTTGTACCAAAAATTTTAAGTCTAATTAGGTCCCATTTGTCTATTTTCGCTTTCTTTGCTTTTTAGGTTTTTTTTTTTTAAAGAAGACAAATATTTGTATGAAGTGAAATGAAAGTTGCTCAGTCATGTCTGACTCTTTGCAACCTCATAAATATCCATGGGGTGAGTAGCCTTTCCCTTCTCCAGGGGATTGTCCCAAATCAGGGATCGAACCCATGTCTCCAACATTGCAGGTGAGTGCTTTACCAGCTGAGCCTCAAGGGAATCCCATATTTTTATATATTTTTCTTAAAAATATATGAGTGGTAAATTCCCCTGAGGAAGAGAGGGCCGTGAATATGGGAAGTGGATGAGCAATGCAGCCTCGCCGTGGACGTGGACAGCCTGGCAGCCTCCTGAAAGGTGGAAGTATGCCGGCCTCGTGGGGGCCCAGGAGAGAGCCTTTGCTGATCGAGTTTGGGAGCTGGGAGCCCACGCACTTGAGGACTGGCCCAAAGACCAAGACACCCAGCCCAGTGATGGCACAGACAAGCCAGCACTTCCTGGGCAACGCCTGGTACTTAGACACCCCGGGGAAGGAGCACAGACCGGCGTCTGCCGAGGAATGAGCGTGGTTCTGTCTGTCCTGGTTTCTGTGGCTCTTTGTCACGGGGTCAGAAGGACACGGGCCTGCCTCCCCTCCTGGCCCTGAGACCCCAAGGCTCCGTCAGCGCCTCTGGCTGGAAGGGCCAGCAAAGCACACTAGAGTGACCAGCCCTGACCCTCAGATCAGCTGAAACAGAAGTCAGCTTCACCCCACTCACCAGGGAAATCTGGGTGATCTTCATTTTCGAGGTGAGAATGTGGACTTTTCTCACTTATCTGAATTATTTACATGAAAACTTACTTTAAAAAGCTCGGTTGGTCTTCAGTTGGTCTCGAGCAATGGGCAAGGCTAGGTGCAGAAGAAGCCCCTCGAAGCTAAGACCCCTCCCTTAGGAAACGCGCCATGCGGACTGAGTTCCCATCGCTGCGGCCCTTGGAGCCTACATCCAGTCCATGTCTCCTCTCTGGGGCTAAGATGGGCCTGAGGGAATGTGTTTGGCTAGTTCCTCTGGCCAAACCTTGGGCAGATTGGCTGAAAGAGGCCTGGCTGGAGTATGGGTATAGAAAGAGTGCGGGTCTGCAGCAAGGCAGCCGTGTGTTCCCTGAAAGCTGTTCTTTACACCTTCAGGCCCAAGGGGGTCCCCTCTTTACAAAGCCCCTCCTCCTTCCAAGGCCGACAGGCCATCTGGGCTTGGGCAGAGCCCGTCCTCTCAGTGGGCGCCCCCAGAATCTTTCCCTTGCAGGTCCAGTGCGGCCAGCTCCTCCATCCTTCTGGACGATGCAGTCAGTAGTCTGAGGGTGTCTGGGGAGCCTCAGCCAACCCTGGTGGGGTTCACAGGCCCTGGTGAAAGGGTCAGAAGGCATGGTAGGGCTCCAGGGGCCCTCTGGCCAGGGTGCAGCCATTCCCACAGATTTCCACCCACCTGTGCACCAGGCCCCATGCTCAGAGAGGTCACTTCTGTGGGACCAGACTCGGGCGGCTGCTCCGCACGCTGCCCCGAGCCTGTCTGCGGCCCCTCCCCTGAGCCTGGAGACTGGCCCCCCTGCCACCTCCTCCTCTGCCCTGTCCGGACAGCTCCAACCGTGGAGGACTGCGCTCTGGCTGGCCCGGCGGGCACTGGGCACGGACCGCACGGGTGACTTGCTCTTGCTGTGTTTCTCTGTGACCTGCTGCACCATTAGGGAAAGAGGGGCTCAGCCCGAGGGCAGGATCCCTGACGAGCCCTAATTACCCAGGATGAGTCAGCAGCTCTGCTCGGCGGGACACCGGCGGCGCCTGGCCGCGGCCCAGGCTCAGGGCTCCGACAGGAGCCGCCCCTGACCCGGGAGGCCCGGAGACCCCTTCCGTCCGTCTTACCTGAGTCCTCGGCAGCTGTGACCCGGGAGGCCCGGAGACCCCTCCATCCATCTTACCTGAGTCCTCGGCAGCTGTGACCCGGGAGGCCCAGAGACCCCTCCGTCCATCTTACCTGAGTCCTCGGCAGCTGTGACCCGGGAGGCCCAGAGACCCCTCCGTCCATCTTACCTGAGTCCTCGGGAGCTGGAGGGCAGAGGGAAGTGGGCTGAGATACTTTCCAAAGAGGCTCGTGTTCTTGTCCCCTAAAGTCAGGCCTCCAGGTGACTTCCACTGTGACCTTGAATCCCCTGGGATTGCCTGCCCTCAGGACAGCTCCCTTCTTTCCTGCCCCAGGGTCCTCCGAGGGTGGGGGTCTTACAACCAAAACCAGAAAGAAGAAGGTCGGGGACACTGCCCAGGTGTGACACACAAGTGTGCCAGGCGCACTGCCAGAGGGCGCTCACACCCTCCGTAGGTCAAGGGCAGCAGAGCGGGGACCAGTCCATGTTCCCAAGTCCTGGGGGCCCACTGCTCCTTCCTTTCTCTCCTGCACCCACTTTTCTGTATCAGAGGGGGTGCTGTGATCAACTCCCACCCCTGTTCCTTGGAGGCCCCACTAGCAGAAGACGCATGTTACATCCCTGGGTCGGAAAGATCCCCTGGAGAAGGCAATGGCTGCCCACTACAGTATTCTTGCCTAGAGAATCCCATGGACAGAGGAGCCTGGTAGGCTACAGTCCATGGGGTCGCAAAGAGACGGGCACAACTTAGCTACTAAACAACAA
Organism: Tragelaphus eurycerus; assembly: GCA_935064755.1. NCBI lineage: Eukaryota > Metazoa > Chordata > Mammalia > Artiodactyla > Bovidae > Tragelaphus > Tragelaphus eurycerus. The sequence goes on from CAKXYN010000114.1 coordinate 5,824,327, forward strand.
CAACAACAAATCTCCCCTGTCACCCCAAAAGCCCGCGTACGGGCATCTGAACCCCTGAAGGCGCTAGCCGTGAGGGACACACTGCTGTCTGTCTGTCTGGCCTCAGCTTTTTCCCCTGCCCGTCATCCGTCCTGTGCAGTCAGACTTTCTCCCTCTCCTCTGACCCTGTAGCCTTGCAAGCAGGCCAGGCCTTTGAGAAGGAAGTGATGCTGCCCAAGCTTCCTAAAGGCTGGGGCTTGGTGCCCCGCATGTGTTCTGGAACGCAGCCCACCCTGAGCGTGTGGGAGAGAGGGTGGGTCCCCGTGAGAGCGCGAGAGCCCCAGGCTCCCCCTCGTGCCTGCTGGGTCCTCTGAGACCTCCGAGCCCCGGGCATCTCTCCGCTAGGGAAGCAGGCCTTCTCCCCAGCACTCAGAGCCGATGAGCTCCAGGCCCGCCTCCCTCCCAGCCCGGCTGGGAGCCTGGCTTGAGCCCGGATGAGTGTAGACTGCAAGGCCGCACACACCTCGGTGGGGGCACCACACCTCTTCCAGTTCACGTCCAATCCTGGGAAGTAAGGAAACTGAACTGGCCAGTTGTTTGTGTAAGTCTCTCCGTCACAGATGTCTTCACTTACTCTGCAAGGTCATGTCTGGAGCCCGGCACAGGAGAGCAGTGAGGGGGCCTCTCTCTCCCTCTGGAGGTGGGGGGGGGGCGACATGAGAGGTGCCCCCGCAGAACCCGGGCTGTGAGCCTGCGTTAGAGGCCCAGGCAGGGTCCCCCGAACCCTGTCTCTGTGTCCTGCCAGGACCTTCCAAAGAAGCCAGCTCCCTTCCAGAGGAGGCCCACTGGCCCCAAGGGCCAGCTGACATCATGCTACTTCTACAAACGGGCGTGAGGACGCCTGAAACCGGGGGTGCCACGGAAACGGGATGTCTTTCCTGTAGGCTTGACTCCTGCGGTCAGCATGCCTCATCCTTCCGACCTTCCCAAACCAGACCCACGGCTGGGCTTCTGCCTCCAGAGAGAAGCTGTGGGGCCAGCAGGGAGGAGGGGCATGCTCAGTTCTGCAACTGGACACTGGGCCTGCTGAGGCTGGACTTGGCAGCCACGTGGGTGACTGTTTCCGGAATGGAAGGGCTTATGACCACAAGTGCTGTGTTCAGACGGCTGATTCAGCAGGTGAGGGGCTGGCTGGCAAATGCACTAAAATATGGGGTCCATTTCTAATCAAGATAAAGGACCGGGGATGTGATGCCTGGCCATTTAGGGTGTAAAAGCCTAAACAGGGAAGTAATTATGGGCTTCAGACAGAATCTTAAAGAATGAGAAATCAACCTACAGCCAGGATGAAGCTAGGACCAGTTGCTTTCCACCTTCTGAGAACCCAAGTGTTTGTTTCAGAAGAAGAATCTTCCCACCAATGTTGCTCCAGGAGCCCAGCCATCCGTCCGTCCATCCATCCGTCCTGGTTAACAGCCATTGTTCTGAACCAGGGGGAAGCTAAGCCCCCAAAGGCAGAGGACCCGTTCCAGGAGGCAGCAGAGGGTTCCCTCCAAGGTCCTGAGCAGTGCGACCTTCCCCAGAGGTGAGGTCCAGTGTGGTGTGTGGTCAACCGCTGGGCTGGATGTGGGCACCTCACCCACCTGGTGTGGGCTTGTCCCCTTAGTCGTGCCTGAAGACAAGCATAAGAAGAATTTCCCGAGGTCTTCTCTGCTCAGCCCTGCACTGGCACACTGCCCTCACGGAGCCAAGCCTTGCTGGACTCCAGGGCATGTGCCCCTGGGAGGTGCAGGGAGGGGTCCCCTCAGTTTTTCAGGCCCTTCCTGGAGCCCATCAGCGGGGGCCCCACCCTCTCCTATGCCATCAGAAGAGGGCTGAGTAAAGCCAAGAGGGCCTGATGCTGGGCCTGTGATTCACGGGCCTCTCTGGATTCAAGGGCCTCACAAGATCCTCACATCTGGGACAAGGAGAGGTAGCTTTTGTCCATGTCAGAAGAGGAGGGGTGAAGGGTGTGGAAGTGAAAACAAAAGCCAGGAGAAGTTGCCATGTGGACGGAGAGGAGGCCCTGATTCCTGCCACCTTGACTCTCAGGTGGGATCTGGTCACTCAGATTGAAATCAAGTCAGCTCACACGTGGAAAGGATCAAGCAGGTCAATAATTGGACTTAATTTTTCAAGTTAGAAATAAGTCAGGGCCATTATCAACTCTCTCTAAGCCATTGCAAGCCCTAACAACCCCTGTTTCTGTCCCTCTCCATCTGCCAGTGCCCACCTGGCCAACTGGACCCCAGCCTCTGAAGCCCTGCAGCCCACCCACTGACCCTTCAGATTCACCCAACCTCTGATTCCTGCAGTAGATACTCCCAGACATCCTGGGCCCCAGAGCCCCACACATGCATGGAAGAAAGCCCAGGTGTGAGCCCCGCCCCCCACAGCTGTCCCACTTCCTTTTGCCCTGGCACAAGACATTGCGCTGAGCAGCTCGGCCCTGCTGAGGCCAGAGGTCTGGGAAGGGCCTCCCTGGGCTGGAGATGAAGGTATTGGCAGGGCTGGCCCTTGTGGAGGCTCCTGAGGAGAATCTGGGCCTTCTCCAGCGTCCAGAGGCTCCTCCGTCTGCAAAGGTCCTCTGTACTGAGTCAGGGTCCCCGTGGTCCACACACCCCCTTGGGTGAGAGGCTCCTCACCTCTGTCCCACTCGCACAGGCTTCCCCGGTCCATCAGCAGCTCTGGTGTGGCTCTGAAGGAAACTTTTGCATCAAGATCCAAACCAAAGCTCCACCGGCCGCATTGTTGGGTGACCACAAACCTGGACCCTGTGCAGGCTCACATGGCTTCCCCAGGCAGTCCTCCCAGAAGCCCACCTCCTCACCAGTCCCACTGAGCAAATGGAAGAAGCTAATTGCAGCTGGCATTCAGGAGCTCTAGGGCCCAGGCTCCCACGGCTCACCAAGGGCTGTGCCTTGAGCCCTCCTCCAGGGCTGCAGATGAATGCCCCTCAAGTCCATGTCCTGATGCCAGGAACCAGGAATGTGGAATCCAGGGTGCTGGTCCAGTGACCCTGAGGTGGACAGTGTCTTGGACTATCCGGGGCCCTGGTGTGATCACAGGTGTAAGGCTTCACCTTAAAGTGAGTGAGGGGCAGCCAAAGAGGTCAGTGCGGTGTGGGGGAAGGACTCAGTCTGACCTGCTGGCCTTGGAGATGAAGGGAGGGACCACGAGCTGAGGAAAGCAGCCAGAGAAGCTGGAGACAGACCCATGTGGAGACGAATTCACCCCGGAGCCTCTACAAAGCAGGCACACTGACCCAGGAGGAGCAGCATGGAGCCTCCAAGCAAACTAGACGCTCGGGGAGGAGGGGCTTCCCACTGACTGAGCTCATGAGACAAACAGAGCAGAGTCTGCGAAAAGCATGTTTACATTTTTTCAAATGTAAAATGGACTAATTGTCAGTAATGATAACCTGCATTTGTAACTGGATTTAGCATTTGCAACGCACGCACATCAGCATGCATTAATCTCTGAGAATGTGGAGGTTGCAGATGGGACTTGACTGGGCAAAGTCAAGGCACTCACTCAAGGTCACCTGGCTATGCTGCAGGTGATGCTGCCAAGAGGCGGCACCGCTTCTGATCCGACACTGCCCAGCGCAGACGGACCCTGGAAGACTCACCTGTGATGATAAAAGGCAAGGGCTGCTTTCAAAATTAAACTCACTCTCCACGTCTTAGCAACAAGAACAGTGAGAATACGAGTGATTTCCAAAACTCTACCTGAGTGAAAACCCCTTAAGAACAGGCTTATTTGGGACTAGCCTCAAGAAATCCTTCTTGGGGAGGCGGTATGCTAGCCAGAACATGAACCCCTGAAGCCTGTCCCCTTGCTCACCCTGCTCCACCCAGCACATCTCACCACAGGGCCCACGCTCTGGACAGACCTCCACGGCGATGGGCCGGCTGCACCGCCCGCTTCGTCACCTGCTCTTTAATTGGGAAGCCCAGCATCCAGGCCCGTGGCACTGCCCCACCGCCATGCCCCACCGCCCCCGCCCTGCTTCATTAGTGCAGCCTCCTAATTGATTAAACGGATGATTGATTATCGGGCCTGAGCCATGTGTTCTCCAGACGCCCATTTGCTTGGAATAGAAGGAGTGCGGCCACATCCATCACTGCTGGCTGCCCGCAGACACAGAGCCAGGGCTGCCGCGGCCGCCGCTGTAATTGCCGCCAGGCTCCCCTGAAGCAGGTGCACATCCTCCATCAGTTCTGCTGTCTTGATGAGTGCGTCCTGCCTGCAGGCCACTGTGAGAGGCTACTGAAGTGGGCATAGCGTCCCAGCCCCCACGGCAGCCACACCAGTGTGGGAACACAGTCCCGAGATGGGAACACAGTCTTGAAATGGGAATACAGTCCCGAGATGGGAACTCGGCCCCGAGATGAGACTGGGTCCCAAGATGAGCACTCGGTCCCACCACGACGCCCTGTGATGTTCCATCAAAGAGCAGGGCGTGAGGAATTCAGGTGACGCCTGCTGTGAGCGGGTGCTGCCCCCCTGTCTGCCGAGAAGTGATCCCAGATTGGTCCCCAGAGTCAGAGAATCGGCTTCCTTCCTCCTGGACTTCCGCCTTCAGGTAAGTTTAGGATGGCATCACCAGGCAGCCCTCAGAAGCCCAGGTATCACATCCCCCATCTGGACACGAGAAAGTGGGGGAGAAACAAGAATGACTCGGCCAGTCTAGCCACGCGAGGCCCTATGTCTCAGGCAACCTGGGAGGCAAGCAGGTGCATGACGGTCACACATGGTCCTGAGACGCAAGGCTTGAGCTGCTTTCTGCAGAGGTGCATCCATGAACTGTCTTTCTTGGTTGAGACATGAACCTCCATGGCTTTTGTGCTTCTTTAAAGTGAAGGAAAAACCATAGCCTTGACTAGACAGACCTTTGTTGGCAAAGTAATGTCTCTGCTTTTCAATATGCTATCTAGGTTGGTCTGCTTTTGAACTGTGGTGTTGGAGAGGACTCTTGAGAGTCCCTTGGACTGCAAGGAGATCCAACCAGTCCATTATAAAGGAGATCAGCCCTGGGTGTTCTTTGGAAGGAATGATGCTAAAGCTGAAACTCCAGTACTTCGGCCACCTCATGCGAAGACTTGACTCATTGGAAAAGACTCTGATGCTGGGAGGGATTGGGAGCAGGAGGAGAAGGGGACAACAGAGGATGAGATGGCTGGATGGCATCACCGACTCCATGGACATAAGTTTCAGTGAACTCTGAGAGTTGGTGATGGACAGGGAGGCCTGGCGTGCTGCAATTCATGGGGTCACAAAGAGTCAGACACGACCAAGTGACTGAACTGAACTGAACTGAAAGTGAAGGAGTGATTGGAAGGCAAGTATAAAGCTGTGTGACTGCAGAGCACTTATGTGCCAGCGATTATCCCTTTATTCTTCTAACAGTAACTGTCTCACCCATGGCAAAATTGGGAGCAATGCTTATGCTACTCACCTTTACTTGGTCTTACAGAATCGTGAGCCTCCATTTTCATAAATCATCACCTCCTTCTCTTCTCGGTGAGCCTCCATGAATACGCTTCCCAGTAAGTAATACATAAGTGCCATAAAACAGTCTAAGAGAGGTTGATTGAAGACAAAAGAGAAGAGGGTGTCAGGGAGCCTGCACTGAGGGATGCTGTGCTGAGGGAGCCAGTGTTGAGGGAGTCTGTGATGAGGGAGTCTGTGCTGAGATGATGGAGTTTGTGCTGAGGGAGTCTGTGCTGAGGGAGTCTGTGCCTAGGGAGCCTGTGATGAGAGAGCCTGTCATGATGGAGCCTGTGCTGAGGGAGCCTGTGCTGACAGAATCTGTGATGAGGGAGTCTGTGCTGAGGGAGACTGTGATGAAGGAGTTTGTGCTGAGGGAGTCTGTGATGAGGGAGACTGTGCTGAGGGAGTCTGTGATAAGTGAGTTTGTGCTGAGGGAGACTGTGATGAAGGAGTTTGTGCTGAGGGAGTCTGTGATGAGGGAGACTGTGCTTAGGGAGTCTGTGATGAGTGAGTTTGTGCTGAGGGAGACTGTGATGAAGGAGTTTGTGCTGAGGGAGTCTGTGCCTAGGGAGCCTCTGATGAGGGAGCCTATGATGATGGAGCCTGTGCTGAGGGAGCCTAGCTGAGGGAGCCTGTGATGATGGAATTTGTGCTGAGGGAGTCTGCTGAGGGAGCGTGTGATGAGGAGCCTATGAAGATGGAGCCTGTGATGAGAGAGCCTGTCATGATGGAGCCTATGCTGAAGGAGCCTGTGCTGAGGGAGGTGATGATGGAGTCTGTGGTGAGGGAGCCTGTGATGAGGGGAGTCTGTGCCTAAGGAGCCTCTGATGAGGGAGCCTATGAAGATGGGCCTGTGATGAGGCAGCCTGTGCTGATGGAGTCTGTGATGAGACAGCCTGTCATGATGGAGCCTATGCTGAGGGAGCCTAGCTGAGGGAGCCCGTGATGATGGAATTTGTGCTGAGGGAGTCTGTGCTGAGGGAGCCTCTGATGAGGGAGCCTGTGATGAAGAGAGCCTGTCATGATGGAGCCTATGATGACCGAGCCTGTGCTGAGGAAGCCTGTGATGATGGAATTCGTGCTGAGGGAGCCTGTGATGATGGAGCCTGTGATCATGGAGTCTGTGGTGATGGAGCCTATGCTGAGGGAGTCTGTGCTGAGGTAGCCTGTTTTAAGGGAATCTGTGCTGAAGGAGTCTGTGATGACAGAGACTGTGATGAGGGAATCTCTAATGAGGGAATTTGTACTGAGGGAGCCTTTGCTGAAGAAGCCTTTAATGAGGGAATCTGCGCTGAGGGAGCCTGTACTGGGGGAATCTGTGATGAGGGAGTCTTGATGAGGGATTTTGTGCTGAGGGAGCCTGTGCTGAGCGAGCCTGTGCTGAGTGTTCTGTGATGAGGGAATCTCTGATGAGGGAGCCCGTGCTGAGGGAGCCTTTGCTGAAGGATGCTGGGCTGAGGGACAAGTGGAAGCGTTCATGGCCCTCGCCTAGGCTCTGTGGACGCAGCCTGCTTTCCTGGTGTCCCCCTCCTGCCTCCTCCAGGCACAGTTTTTACGCAGTCATTTCCCGGAAAGAAATCGAAGTCGGGGAGGGTTCTGCTGGTCACCTTCCCAGTCTCACCACTGGAGTGGAAGAGGCGAGACTCGCTGGTTAGTGCTGTCCCCTCACATGGAGAGGACAGACTCCTGGGAGCAGGCGGCCATCAGCCTGGCCGGAGGGGCAGGGAATCGCTGGTTGGGTCTCATTAGCCCCCCGTGGGGAGCCAAGCTACTGCCTCCTACTGCCTGACCCCCTGCCTCCAGCTCATTCTTCCACAGATTAATTCCCCAAACTGACAGCTTTCAGTGCCCGGTGTGCCCAGGGTCACTCAGTCACACTGGGTTCTGGTCAGTGTCAACTAGAGCTTTACCCAGAGCAGGGGTGCAGCGGGAACAGAGGGTCCAGAAGCACAGTAGGTGTGAGCTCAGCCCAAGGGGTGGGGAGGACACGCTTAGGACTGATGACACAGTGACGCAGCGACGTGAAGGTGCCGAGCTCAGCCGGACCCCTGAACATGGAGGAAGTCTCCCACGAGAACTGGTTTCAGACGGGGGCACTGTGCCCTGAACGGCATCTCATGTGTGCATATAACACATATTTTGCCGAAATATCTTTCATGTCCACGAGCCTATCATCTGATGCTCCAAAATCTTCATGTCCTTGTCGGTCTTCAGCGGACACACACAGCTGAGTCACCACCAGCCCAGGTAGGGTGAGAGCGCCATTCACCCCTCTTCATCAGCCCCATTGCCTGTAGGAGGCCCCGTGGCGGGGACACCAGGGCGAAGGTCAGAGACTCCATTTCAGTACCAAGAATACCTCTGTTAAACGCGTTACACCAAGTACTTCTCTGCCCCAAGGGCTGGAAGAGGGCAAGGCCAGGAGACAGTGCTCCATGAAGCTGGGACCTGAGACACGGGTCCAGACATTCCGCAGGGCCCCAGAGGGAAGGACCCCTGTGGGCAGCAGCTCTAGGCAGGACCCTGGGAATCATTTTGGAGAGGGTAACAGAGGGTCCTGAGCCAAGTTCGTTGCACTCCACCATGCCTCAGCCAGCAGCCCCTGCTGCAGCCAGAGAAGCAAAACCACAGAAAGCCAGGATAGGCTGGTGACCAGATCGGCAGGACCCAGAAGCCAGTCCCCACGTGTGGAAGGCAGCACGTGGTCACCTGGTCCCTGTCTGCTCATTTGTCTAACTGAGCAGCAACCCTGGGCTCAGCGCACAGGTGAGGGCCCAGCTAGACTCCAGGGCTGCGGTGCGGGCGGCCTAGGGTGTCAGCCTGGGCACCCGAATTTTGAATGTTGCTCAGCGGTCCCAGGCTGAGCACCCCTGGCCACAGCGACCAAGCATCTGCACAGCAGGGCATGTCGTGGGCACCTGAGAAGTGACAGCTATGAGTGGCAAGGTTTTAGACTCAGGTGCACTCAAGCCGTGTGGTATTGTATACCAGACACCACAATGAGGACATTAAATCCAGATGCTCAGGACAAGCCTGGGGCTTCCCTGGTGACTCAGACGGTAACGAATCTTCCCGTAATGCAGGAGACCCAGGCGCAATCCCTGGGTCAGGAAGATCTTCGGAGAAGGAAATTACAATCCACTCCAGTATTCTTGCCTGGAAAATTCCATGGACAGAGGAGACTGGCAGGCTGCAGTCCACAGGGTTGCAAATAGTCAGACACGACTTAGCAACTAACACTTCAGGACAAGCCTGGAGGTGCCACTACCATCCCGGATCACAGATGTGAACGCTGAGGCCCAGGGGTGCAGGTACCCACGTGAGGCCACCCCACAGTCAACAGTCCAGCCGGGTTTTAGCTTCATGACTCTGAGCTCAGGCTTCTCCCCTCAGGCTGCAGCATTCTCGCAAATACTCTCTGGTCACAAGCCTGCTCAGTCATTTCCTTCTGCACTAATTCGGGTCCAACAGATAAATTACACTTTGCGTAATCTCTACTTCCTTATGAACGTAACAATTATAACTTCATATTGTTGTTGTTGTTCAGCTGCTAAGTCATATCCAACTCTCTGTGACCCCACAGACTGTGGCATGCCAGGCTTCCCTGTCCTTCACTATCTCCCAGAGTTTGCTCAAATTCATGTCCTTTGAGTTGGTAATGCCATCCAACCATCTCATCTGTGATCCCCTTTTCGTCCTGCCCTCAATCTTTCCCAACATCAGGATCTTTTCCAATGAGTTGGCTCTTTACATTAAATGGCCAAAGTATTGGAGATTGAGCTTCAGTATCAGTCCTTCCAATGAATATTCAGGGTTGATTTTATTCAGAATTGACTGGTTTGATCTCCTTGCTGTCCAAGAGATCTCAAGAGTCTTCTCCAGCATCACAATTTGAAAGCATCGATTTTTCAGTGTTCAGTCTTCCTTATGGTCCAAGTCTCACATCTGTACATGACTAGTGGAAAAACCATAGCTTTGACTATATGAACCTTGTTGGCAAAGTGATATCTCTGCTTTTTAATACACTGTCTAGGTTGTCATAGCTTTGAGTATCCCATAAGTGTTGCACATGTAAGTTTGTACATGTAGACATACAGACACATGTATGCGCATTTCTGGTGTGGTCTGTCATAAAATGTGCGTCTGCAGGCAACAGAAAGGTCAGGTCAGCACAAAGATGTCTCCATACTGCTTTCAAGGCCCTAACTGAGTCTGCTGCCTGCATATCCACTTGCAAGGCCTCCTGACTCGGAACTGAGCCCACAAATGCCACGGCACCAGCTGCCTTAAGCCTGAATCACTCCAGCAGAAGGACAGTATTAGCTGTCCTCTCCCTTCACGTGTTTTCACTTTTGTAACAGTATTCCTCGGCTCAGAACTGCCATAGGTGGGTGAGGAAGGAGTGTGAGGAGCAGGCCTGAGGAGGCGAAGATTGATGTCGCCTGCGGGCATGGGGCTCCGAGTCTCGACTCAGGCAGAGATGTGAGAAGTGGTCCTGCCATCTGAGGCTGCCACCCCTGGGGCAGGACCAGAGCACTGCCCCTCCATCCCTTGTGGATGGATTCACGCACACACGTGACAGGTACACCCTTCCATGAGTAAGGGCCAAACTGCCAGCATTCCAGGAGAAGCCCCCCAGTAGATGCTCCAGACTTCTGGTGGGAGCCCAGCGCCACCAGGCACACATCAGTTGCTTGATCAGGTGAATGTTTCTCCCTCTTGCTGGGAGGTGGTCCTGTGGCTCCACACTTGCCACCTGGCTTTCAAAGGATAGCCATGTCCCAAGCTCTGGAACCTGTGTGTCATGTTCCCTGGAAAGGGAGAAATTAGGTTTCTAGTCGGCTGACCTGAGACAGAGAGAACCGGAGAGCCCTGATGCTGCTGACCCTGAAGATGGGGCAAGGGGTCACGGGCCCAGGAACGTGCTGCCCTCAGAGGCTGGAAACGGCCCAGGAGCAAATGCAGATTCTCAGTTGCTCCAGAGAGAACCAGCCCTCTGACCCCTTGCGAGACTCCTGTCGGAAGTCTACCCTGGAGAACTGTGAGCAGACTTGGGGTGGTTTGCTACAGTGGCAGCACTTCTCTAACTCCGTCCCGCTCCAGGGAGAAGTTCAGAGTCCAGGGGACAATTGTAAAGGAGGGTTGTGAACCAAAGATGTGATGAGCGGGTTACAGCCGTCCCTTCCAGAGCTTCCTCCCTTGTGCCATCTCCACAGGATGATTTGCTCTGAGGTCAGCCCTCAGGACAGCCCCTCGGCCCCTGGAGGAGTTGGAGTCACCAGGGGAGATCCCAGGGACCTCACCTGGTACCACCAACCCCACGGGGTCAAGATAGTGGGGTGTGCAAACTTGACCCCTCAGTTCTGCTGCTCACGGACACTGGGAGGGGTCACAGAGGACACCTCAGGCCTGCTGGACACCCTGCTGTGTGTTACCAGAGACAGTGTCCCAGCAACTGGGACAAGACTGGCTCACATCTCTTCATGGGCAAGAACTCACGGCCACCTTCCTGCTCCGGCTCCACGGCTGCCCTTGTGGGGTCATGAAGAGCTTCTGGAAACCTCAGTGAAGGGTCCGTGAAACAGGCTCCCTCCCCACCATCTCTTCACACGCACAGCTGGGCAGGAACTTCTGCCTGAGGTTGGCCGTCCAGCCCAGACCCTCAGACTGGGCATCATCCAGCCTCCCTTGACCAGAACTCTGCATGCACACACACACATACAAGGGTGTGTGCACATGTGTGCACACTGAGATGCACAAATCACATACCCACGTGCACACACATGTAAGCACACTCATACACATGCCCACCCCACCTGGCAGGCTCACCGGCTGGGCCCCAGCACAGGGTTTGGACAAGGATGGGGACCCCACTTTCTCCCGTGTTTACGCTCCCTCCTGCTGCTAATCCCACTTGCTGCAAACTCCAAGTTTGGTTCCCTAGAAAGAAGGAAAGTCTCAAGCTCATGGCAGCTGCTGTGGGGGAGGGAGCTGGGTGCCTTCACTTCCCCAGACAGAGGGCTGAGGGCACCACAGACCCCTGGGGAGCGCCCAGGGCCCTTGGATGTGTCTGCCCCAGAGCACACGCCAGACACTGTGGCAGGTCTTGCCGACAGGCAGCCTTGTGAGAAGGGGATGGGTGTCTGCTCAGCGGTTCCCAGGCAACTAGCGGGCCCCCTCTCGGAGGCACCCAGCTGCACCCTGGCCTCTTCTGTCCCCACTGGAAAACTGAGCACAGAGGAGTGCGAGCTGAGTTCCTGTGAAAGGAGCCTGGCAAGACAACCTAACACTGGAGCTGGCGTGGGGGTGCCACCCCTCCCCGAGCCCCCTGACCATAAGAAGCCACCGCTCTGAGGACCCAGAGGCAGACAACAGGCCCAGCAGCTCCTGCCACTGAGGGCTGAGCCCCCAGCCATGGTCACAGAGCTGCTGCGGCCAAGGTCAAGAGGGCACTGCGTCTCCAAGGCTGGTCCGCGCTGACCACACAACTGGTCTTCCGGTACTGGGGTCCTCAGGAAAGTGCCACCGGGTGTCTGCATGGGGGCCCATCCCCTCAGGAGCTGAGGGGCATTCCTGACCCCGCCTGACAACCATGGAGACCCCATGACTCGGTCCTACAGGGCACGGCCGTCCAGTGTGTGCTCTGTCGCAGAAACGGTGGGAATCTGATGGGTGAAGACACGTCGCAGGTAAGGAAGGCAGGGCACATGGACAGGAGAGGCGCCACCGCCCCAACTGCAGCTCAGACCTCTCTGCCCCTCAGGGCAGCACCCTCGCTGCCAGGGAGACAGCACCATCGTGAGGAGGAACCCAATGCACTCCAGTGCTGGCCCAGCCAGAGCACAGCACCCTTGCTGTCGCTGACACTGCTGCTGTGCCTGCCTGCCGGGACCCACCAGGCCGCTCTGCAGGGAGAGGACTGCGGTAAAGAGCTCCCTCCTGCCTCCCAGGTCTCTGCCCTCCTTTAGGAAACACGGACCCGTCAGACTCTGTTCCGTCTGCCATCTCACCAGGAGGCTGCAAGGCCAGGTGCCCGCTGGCTGCGTGCTGCAGGAGGGAGGCTGGTCTGCACTGGTCTCTAGCAGCTGCTCTTCTGCTGTTGACTGGGTCCCAGGTGCAGAGCTGTCACCTAAACCCTCCCTGGGGACCCCCATCAGAAACTCCAACATCCAGCAAGGTTTCCGCACTTCCCTGCCTCTTAACCCAGGAGAGGAGACTCAGAGTGTCCAAGCACAGCAGTCCTCAGGCTCTAAGACAGTTTGTAGGGAGGCAGTTGTCACTGTCAGGGGACTCGCCATAGGACTCTGGGGAGCCAGTCAGGGTGGTCCTGGGGAGTCTCTGACTGTCCCCTAGACCCACGGTGGCTGCGGGCACTGCAGCCTTGGAGCTCGGAGGTAGTCATGTATGAAGCAATCTGTGCTGTCTGGATTCTGTCCTCAGGTGGGGTGTAGAGCACTCACCCCTCTCCCATGTGGCTCATGCTCAGGGGAGACCAGGTAGCCCTCGGAGGGCGTCCAGGCCTCACTTGGGCCTTTGCTGCCTTGTGGCAATGGCAGAGCTGACACCCTTAGGGACAGCACGCTGTCCAGGCCACGTGCCGGCACCCGTCTTCGGGGGAGCTGCGCTGGCCTTGGCCGTCGTAACAGAGAGGTGGTCTAGGCCCCGGGACGGCCCTGCCAGCCTCCTCTGGGGGAGGGTGGCTCCTGTCCTGCTCATCCTGTGTGCCTCTTTCTTTCCCCTCACTTCAGAGACCCAGGAAACACCAGCTGACGGGAATTTAGTGACAAAATGAGCATGTAAACCTCGGTCCCCTCTGGATGGACCACGTGCTCCAAGGGAAAAAAGCCCAGCCACGTGCAGGTCCTGTTGGGTCAGGATTGGGGTGTCCAGCCTCCTCAGGGCAGAGGAACCTCCTGGTGCCCCGACAGCCACTTCCCCCACAGCCCTGACATGACTCTTCCTTACTGGTTTTGCCGCAAGCATTCACTGCCAGATTTCCCAATTCTTCTCTAAAAACTAAGTGCTTTATTACTTTCTGATAATTTCCCCAAGGGAAAAAAAAATTGAAAGTAGTAACATGATTGTAAATAAGCAGTTACATTATGCCAGAGACTGCGGGCTGACTGAGAAGTGCTTTCACAAGGCAGTGTCACGGGACGGCAGCGGGGTGACCGCAATGACCTCGCTTCTCCCCTGTCTCAGCCGCACCTGTGTCCCAGGGGCAGGCACCTGGAGGGAGGGCCTCGGTGGTGCTGTGACACTCTGCAGTCTCCCCGTCTCCCCTCCCAGGGGTGGTCCCACGCAGCATCACACCCCCTGAGCCCAGTTTCCAATGCACCAAATGACGTGCCCCCAGTCTCCCTGCATCGGAAGCACACCAGCTGACTCGTGGAATCAGATGGTCCTTTCTTCTCTCCAAGGATGTGGCGCTCCTAATCTTTCACTGACCAGTTTTGCCCCCTCATGAAATATTCATCGCCTGAGAGCATCCCCCCTGGAAAGCAGCCCAGTCTCCCCGACCCGAGATGAGAGAAGGTCAGGGGGTGGGGGGAGCTGTGGTTTGGGGGCTGGTGCCATATTCGGCAAGTGGGGGCCGGCCCCTTCTGAGGCTGTGCCCTCCCCCGTCCTTCAGCTGCCTCTGCACAGGCAGCAGATGAATCATGGTGACCATGGACGCTTTAAGGTCTTTTCGATGTTGCTGGATGGACTGCAGCTGTAATGCAATCTCCATCCTCACCACCGCTGCTTCCTGGGAACTGGCGAGAGATGGCAGCTGTGGGGCCAGGCCGGAAGAAGCGGAGGGCCAGAGGGTGGCCGGGCAGCTCAGGGGTGGGTGGGTGGCAGGCCCTCGAGCCACCCCGAGCTGGAGGTGGAAGCAGACAACCAGCCTCCCTGTGGTTCCTCGCCAGCCCCCAATCCCTGGTGGGCCCAGGAAGTCAGCTGTAAGTGCTTCAGAAATGAATGTGTGAGAGAGAGAAAGAAAGAAAAACTAGCATTAAAACCAGCTCCTCCTGAAGTCCAGAGACCTTGGTTCAGGGAATCTACACCCCCCGCCCCCCGGGATCCCCGCCCCCGGGCTCCCCCCTGCCGGGCTCCCCCACCCCCACCCCCGGCCTCCACCCCCCTTCCTGGCACTTCTCAGTTTCTGTTCCCACTGGAAGAGAAAACGCTGCCCCACAGCAGGCGTGGGAAGGTCCAGCTCCTCAGTTCCCATGCGAGTGGCACCCAGATGGGTTCCGGTACAACCGAGGCCTGAGGCCTGCTGGCCCTGAGGGTCCCGGGCCGCCACCTCTGCCCCTGGCACCCGCCTCCTCCCAAGCTCAGCCCTGAGCCCCTGTGCGGATAGTGTCCAGCGGCTGCACTGGGCCACTGCTGCCCAGTCTCCTGCGTGGGGGGCAGCACTCCTGGAACAGCATCTCTGCAAAGGTCTCTGAAGCCTGAGCGTCAACGAGCCTCTGAAATGCAGCGGTTAAGTCCTGAAGAACCTTGTGAGCAGAAGGACACCCTTGGTTCACGTGCCCATTTGTCCATCCAGATGCCAAGCAGAGCTGGTGCTGCCTGTGTGTCTCTCCGGGCGGTGTTACACAATCAGAGTCAGGCTGACACAGAAAAAGCGTGCAGCTTACACTTCTGGAGGCTGGGTACCGCCGTGTCCAGGGCCTGCCCCAAGGCCCCAGAGACAACCTCCCTGCCTCCAGAGGGCCGTCTTCTCCCTGGCCCTCCTCCACCCATCTCCCCCTGTGTCCAAATTCCCCTGTCAGCCAGGACGGTAGGCCCTGGGTGAGGGTCCATACACCTCCAGTAGGTACACCATTTCCAAATAATATACCATTCTGAAGGGCTGTGGTCAAGACCTCAGGGTGTGGATGGCAGGGACAAGATTCAGCTCATTACCGACTCTGGGTTTGTTCCCAACTGTGTGGGTGATGGGCTTTCCGCTGGCTGGCATGGGCTAGAAACCTCACGGGTCCCGTGCCTGCTCAGCACATGGGGGTGAGCTGCTGCCACCTCTTGTGGATCAGGAGTGGGGCCAGCCCTCTGCTGACCCTGGTGCCCTGCCACCCTGAGGCCCCGCCAGAGGGCAGCTGAAGGGGCCCTGGGGCGTCCACAGCCCTCGGCCCCGCCCGATAGGAGCACGTGGACAGGGCTAGGCTACAGCGCAGGGTCCTCCACCTGCTCTGAGTGGCCCCAAGGTCCGCTTTCCTTCATTGGAGCCCTGCACTGCCCCGAGCACGTCTCAGATCCAGGGCAGGGGCCAGGGATGAGGGGAAGGGCCCGTGGGCCCTCTTAGGAGGCCTGGCAGCCAGTCCTGGCCAAGGCCACCACCCCAGGGCTGGGGACACAGTCTGTGAACAAGCCGCGACGCTTCCGACGGAGAGAGTGAGGTGGGAAGGGGGCTGGGGTACCGGGGCCTCTCTGACCCGAGGTGTCTGAGGGGGTCTGACCGTGTTCAAGGAATAGCTCTGCCAAGGCCGGGGGTGAGAACAGGGAGCCAGAGGAGGCAGAGGGCCAAGGCCGGGTTCAGGGGACCACAGAGCTTTTCATGGTGGAGGAGGCCCAGCAGCTGCTTTGTGAGCACTGGGGGCCAGGGGTCGGGGAGGGCGCAGAGGCAGAGAGAGCAGGAGGCCTCGCAGGGACCCAGGGTGCATGTGGTACGGTGACGCTGTCTGGCCAGTCCTGGCTGGGGCTGGAGGATGCTCAGAAGAGGGCCCTGGTCTTTGCTGACAGCTGGATGTTTGTGCAGCAGACGAGAAGCACCAAGGTTACCCAACCCTCAGCTCAGGCAGCACCGACCAAGGCCTCGAGGAAGACTGCAGGACACAGGAGAAGCAGACTGGAGACACAGATGCTGGGACCTTGACCTGGACCATCTTAGTGCTGTGCAGACACTGGGTGGGCTGACGGTGGAGACCTGTGCTGGGGAGACAAATTGGCAAATCTGGTGGTTGTCAGCCTGGACGGCACTGAGGGCCACGAGGCTGAGATACCCCTAGGATGAGCCTGGTAAGAAAGGAAGATGCCTCAGACAGAGGCAGGGAGCCCACCTGGCACAGACAAGACCCCAGGTGGGGGCTGTGAGTGTGTGGTGGACTCCAGGCCTGACCCAAGTGGTGCCCCTGACAGTCCTGGAGTATGAGGGGGTGCCGACAGCCCAATTGGATGTCTGCTCTGAAGAAAGCTGGCCACGATCCTTCCCTCTGAAGAAGCCTGTTTCTTCCTCCTCTTTACATTCAAGTATAAATATCCACTGTGTTTGCACTTAGAACACGGCAGCTGGCCCACCAGCCTTGCTAACTAACTCACCCACTCTCCCCAAACCCAGCTCGTGCGGTCGGGCGGCCCAGCTATGAGCACACATCCTCATCTAAAGGGGCTTTGCCCCCAGGAGCCCACGTGCAGTGGCCTCTGCCTCCAGAGCCCAGGTTGCAGGAGGAGCGGCTCCTCCCGGACCGGCGCGTCCTCTGATGGGGGCGGCAATCGCACGTGGAGCGCAGACGCTCTCCAGTCATCACGCCAGCACCCGCTGGTCCAGACCGAGCCGAGTGCACAAACCTCGGGCTCCTCAGGACCAGGGGCCGGGAGGCTGCCGTCCACAGGGTCAGGACAGACGATTTGCAGGAGGCCGCCTGCTGCCCGCTCAGTGCAGGTACCACCCAGACCTCAGCTGTGAGCCTCTGGACGCCACTCAGAACGGCGTATGGCCTCTCAGGATGGAGGAGCCCCCCGAGATCTCAGCATCCTGGCCTCCGGGACCCGCACGCTCCCCGCCGTGAGTCACTCCAGCCTGCTGTCCACATGGCAAGAGCACTCTCAGCAACAACCGTGACTGGGAAAGAGACAGAAACCTTCTGTCATGAAACTTCATGTAGTAAAACTTTAAAAATTAAAGACTGATAAACAGTGAAACAGGTCTTACATCCTAAGAAAGGAAAGGAGTCACAGATACACACTTGCTGATTTTAGGAATGTCTCTTCACCAAAGAGGGCCAGGCAGCACACAGGGATTTGCTGCTTTAGCTCCCACGGGCCGCGCTCAGGTGGTGCAGGAGTGACCTGGCACCCCCCGCTCCACGACTTCAGTCACCGTTAGTCCTGAACACAGGCTTGTGAATTCAGAACTACCGGTCTGTGGTGATAATGAAAGCAAGCCACAATCTCTCTGGTTGAATTGCTTTTAAACTCTCTGCCGACAGCCCCCGACCATTGCACCGAGGCCACAGAGCTTCGCTAGACAGGATGGCCAGTGCTGGGCAGACCTGCCGGATGCCAGCGCCACTGGTCAGGGAGGAACCCTTCTCAGAAGCCAGGGCTCCGGACAGGCCGCCAATCACACACAGCATGTCTGCCCTCGAGAGGGACCCGCTCCTGCTGGCACCGAGGCACTGCCCACAGCCGGGTCCATCTGGCCAAGACCAAGGCCTCTCCAGGTGGGTCCAGTGCCCCATTACCCGTCAGTTCCACGAGAGAGACGGCTTCAGGTGGCCACAGGCCACGGGAACCAGGCCTCGCTGGTTGGGGACTGGACTCGCTGGACAGGACTTGCTGTCCAGAGGTTGGGGACTGAATGCACAGGAGCCTGCTCATCAAGTGTTCGGGTCTTCTGGCCCCAAGATGGGGGCTGCTGAGGGCTCTCCAGGCCGTCAGTGTTCCACCACCCCTAGCGGGCCTGCCCTGCAGACCAGGAGGGACGAGAACGCAGGCGACGGTCTGTGGTGGTGGTGCAGGGAGGCCGAGGGTCCCCACAGGGCCTCCCGAGGGGACCCACGATTGCAAGCATGGGGCTTTAATAAAACGGCTTTTCTTCTTCTCAGTCAGGCAGCGGGCGCAGTCTGGGGGCCCCTGGGAGGAGGGGGTGGTGCTAGGCCTTGCCCCAGCTGTAAACAGCTATTATGCTGATCAAAGGAGCTGTGTGCGCCTAATTACAGAGCTTAAAAATGAAGGAAGTGCAAGGCTTTTGCCCACGATAGGGATAAACTAGGAGTTAAGGTAATCCATCGTGACAACATGGGGTGGGCGTGGGGGGCGGTGTTCCATGGTCATCAGGCCTCCTGTCCACCCTTGTCAGCAAGGCAGGACCAACAGTGGACTTTCCACATTTGGACGGCCAAGTGTTTGCTGTTTGAAGCATGCAGTTCATGTGAGAAGTGAGATTTTTCAAGATTCAAGGGAAAGGCAGTCCTGCTTCATTGCCAGAGACGCTGCCATTTGGACCAAAGGTGAGACAGCTGGAGCCCACGTCCAGGTGACGAGGGAGCGGCTGGGACACAGGCTGCCTGCATCCATGGCCTGTCCAGGCCCGGCCTGCCCCTGGGTGCCTTCCGAGCCCACCTCCTAAGGGGCCCGGGAGCTGAAGGGGAGCAGAGATCACACTGAATTTGACGAGGCCCAAAGCGTGTCACCTAGACCCTCACCTGCAGAGACAGAGTGGAGGGACCATCGTGTTTATGATTCGTCCACTCCCAAGAGTTGCCTCTGGTCAAGGGCTGGGCCGGGGGCAGTGCGGGCCCCCCCACCCCCCATGCCATCCCTTCTACCGTCGCCTTGTCCCAGGGACTCAGTCAGCCTGGACACATTCTCTTGGCCAGTGCTGCCGGCCGTCGGCCTCCCAGAGGCCCTGCATGGGCCACGTGCACCTGCAGATTGCAGGAGCTGCGGACAGAGCTGGAATCGGCCATGCCTGTCTGTGTGGAGGACCCAACCCCAGGCGAGCACAGGGACAGCGGCATGGGGACCAAGACAGAGTCCCTTGGCACGAAACCAGTGTATCAGACAAGGGTCTCCAGAGAAACCCTCAGGACGTGGGTATGTGTGTCAGAGAGAGAGAGATTTGAAGAACCGACTCAGCAGCCGTGGGGGCTGGTGCCTGTGAAGGTTGCAGGGCAGCCCAGCAGCCTGAAAGCACAGGCGGGGTGTCCTGAGAGAGTGCTTCTCTTCTGGAAAAACTCTTTTTCCCTCTACTGTCTTCAACTGCTCAGATGCGACCCACCCACACATGGACGGCCATCTGCTTGACTCAAAGTCAACTGATAATGAAAGTTAATCTCACCTGAAAGTACCTTCATGGCAACTAGACTGGTGTTCGACCAAACACTGGGCACCGTGCCCATGTGGACTGGTAAACTGACTGCCTGGGACCTCATGGCACTTACCTGGCAGCTGACCTTGCCAGGAGCCCCTTGGGGAGCTGCCCCAGTGCCGGCTGCTCCTCCCCGACTCCTCGCAGGCCTGGCTGCTCCTTGGGGGTCCTGACCACTGCTGGCTGCATTCCTTATCAGCACCTCATCAGCAGCATCGGATTCTTGTCGTCCTCTCAGATCTGAGGCTCTCTGTGCCATCCCCATGCTGGACACACCTACCCTGGCCCAGGCTGCCCTGGGGGGTCAGGCTGAGCAGCCCCACGACACAACGGCAGCTGGCTTCTCTCGAGGACATCTCGGGGCTGACCCTGACGTGACCGCTGCCTCCTCACCAGCAAGTGCACGTCCAGGTGCCACGCCCCACGGGGCCTGGGCCCAGGTCAGTGGATGCTGTGTGGCCAGCAGCTGGTCCCCAGGCCTCTCTGGGTCCTGCGGCTTCTTCTCTGCTAAGCACACCTTCCTGAGAAAGAGCCTGTGTTCGGGGGAGACTGCCACGGGTAGGACAGGCCCTCAGTGGTGGCCCGGCCACTGAGTGCCCAGTGTGTCACTGGCCAGCAAGAAGCACCCCCAGGCAGACACCCAGAAGCTGCGGGTGGGGATGCCCAGCCCAAAGGACCCCATCGGGAGTGGCTGGTGGGCTGTTCTCCTCACACGCAAAGGAGAACACCCCCTTTAAGAAGCAGTCCCCACCCACAGCCCCTGCACCCCACCAGGCCAGGCCTTGGGGTCAGGCTCCCGCCGTGGCGGTGGGAGGGGAGCTTGGTCAGCTCAGCCATCCTTGTCGGGGCAGGAGCAGGGCCAGGCCCCGGCTCTCCCTGTGACCCTGCCGCCAGCATGGTGAGCGTGTGTGGCAGACGCACGGTACACGTGCACAGTGATGAGTCCTAGCAAGCGAGTCTCCAACACTGGGCTTCCTGAGACTGAAAGCCGGTGAGAGGTGGCGCCGCGCTGGAGCTGTGAGCCCGCGCCGCGCACCTCACCTGCTCCCAGCACCAGGTAAGAAGCCGGCCTAGTGCTTCATTCATCCCTATTTTATTGCACGGTTTTCACTAAACCCGTTAAGCAAACCAATTGCCAGAATTGCTAGATTAAAGTGAGTGACGTGCAATCAGAGCAGAAGGTCGAGAGGTGAAGGCCCGGGCGGGATCCTCACGGTCACTCCACTGTCATGAATCTCTCCTTAGCAGACCTTCCTTTTCCTCCAAAGGAAGACCACACACAACTTCAGAAAGAGGTTTTCACGGTTTGTATAACGTAAGTGTGTAATTTGTTGTCTTCCAAAGACACCTGTAAACATGTAATTGGTGTCTTTATCAGAGCCTCTAAGAAATAATTCCTCCAGAAGAGGCAGAATGAGCCTCATCGCAAAGCCATTTTTAAAAGAGGAAGTGTTGCTGTTTAGGATTATAACTTATTAACTATATTTTAAATGAGTACAAATGCTTTCAACATTAAAATTGCAAGTCAAGTATATGCTGAGTCTCTACTCACTCGTGTATCAAACCCTGAAAGGATAGGGGAACAGTAAACGTGAGGGGAGGAACCGGAGCAGGGATTCCCAGACCCTGCCCAGGAGGACACCCCAGAGACGGGAGAAGAGAATGGCGGCTTTCACGGCTGGTCCCCAGCCCACGGGGGACTCTGGTCTCAGAGGCCGGAGGGCTCACGCCTGGAGAGAGCGCCAGCTGGGGGGCTGCCGCCTCCCCCAGGGCCCTCAGCCTGGCAGACAGGGAGGGGGCAGAAGCGGGGTGGGGGCGAGAGTGGAGAGGCAGGGGCAGGCCCCTCTCAGCAGCACGGCCTGTCCACGCCCTCACCGCTGCTGACCTCTGAACCAAACCCGAGAGAGAAGGCACCACAGCCCCCTGCGCAGGCTGGGCCCAGGGAAGCGGCCTTGCGGGACCGCAAGAGAGCCGAGGGCTCCACCTGAGGAGGTCTTCACCACAGGAGACGGGCAGCCAAGGAGGCAGCTAGGAAAGAGGACAAAGCGGGAACTCTGAAAATTGAGGCTGTAACTGTCAAAATGTCAAAGTTCAAGTTATGTGTTGAATTTTAAAGTGGCCACAACAAAACTGTGAACAATGAGCCATGAAAAGAGGCTGAGGGATTTTTCCCGAGTGTCTGAGATCTAGACAGCGTAACAGTTAAAAGATGTGAAAGGGAGATGAGACGTATGTTCACTCAGGCTCTCAGAGGAAAGAATGGAGGCACTACAGAGAAATCATTATATGAAGAAGTGATTCTTGGGACTTCCCTGACAATGAATTAGCCCTCAGAGCCCGTCAAATGCTGAGCGGCATAAACAGGTCTCACTCAGGCACTAGTGGTAAAGCACTCACCTGCCAACGCAGTGAATGTAAGAGAAGCGAGTGCGATCCCTGGATTGGGAAGATCCCCTGGAGAAGGAATAGGCAACCCACTCCAGTATTCTTGGGCTTCCCTTGTGGCTCAGATGATAAAGAATCTGCCTGCAATGCAAGAGACCTGGGTTCAATCCCTGGGTTGGGAAGATCCCCTGGAGAAGGGGAGGGCAACCCACTCCAGTATTCTTGCCTGGAGAAACCCATGGACAGAGGAGCCTGGCAGACTACGTCCATGGGGTTACAAATAATTAGACAACTGAAGTGACTTAGCACAACACACGCCTACCCCGAGACACTCTGGAGAGAAGTATCATAACATGAAACATAAGAGAAATTCGCAAACCTACAGAAAAAAATCCTATTTTCCACAAGAAGAAAAAATCATGTAAAATCAGACTATTCTCATTACTGGATACATGAAGAAAAGTGGGATAACGTTTTTAAAGTGCTAAAGAAAAAGAATTTGGAATCCCAAATTGTAACTCTAGCCAATCTGTCCTCCACTGAAGGGTCAGACTCACCAGGAGTCAGAAGCCCACTGTTCACCGGTTCTTTTTCACCAACTCTAGAGAACACACTCCAAGAAAAAGGAAACTTAGTCCCACAGAAGCAATGAGATATAAAGTTATAGCAACAAATAAATTAATAAAATGCATCATTGCCTAAGTATATTACCTTTAAAAACTTTAAAAAACACATTTAGTATAAAATAAGATAATTTTTACAAAGTTTTAAAAACAAAAATCCCAGACAGTGGACAGGGCAGTAACAGACTGATGAGAGTGGAGGGAATTATGATTATGCTAATTTTCTTATTTTCTATCTGGAGAATTTAAATATTTATTACTTTAGAAATTTTAGAAAAATACATATATTTATACTAATAATATTAATATAAAGGTAAAAACTAAAAGAAGAGAAATACACTATGACTTTAAAACCTACAGAAGAATAAAGTTAAAATGGAAACTAGATCAATATGCAAAAAGGAGAGAAAAAAACAAAGAAAAAAGTAAATAAACATAGTAGAAAATATAATAATATGGCTGAATTAAGTGCAAATATTTCCAAAATCATAAAAATTGTACACTGGACCAACCAATCAATTAAGAAACATTCCTCAGTGTAAACAAGAAAAAGGCAATATATGCATTCATTATAACACATTAAGCTCAAACAAAAGTGAAAAATTAAAAATAAAGGAATGGGCAAATAGTATCAAAATGGAATCTGTCAGCACTATTAATCAGGCAAAATTCAATTTAAGGTAAAAAGTATTAAAAAGTGTAAAAAAGAAATACTTCTGAAAGACTAAAGGAAGAGACACCCAAAAGATATGATTGCGAGTGCGTTGGAGGCCACACTGAAAAACACACAGTAAAACCTAAGCCAAGGACGCAGGCCCTCACAGTCAGCGTCGCCGGGGGTGGAGGTGGGCCACAGGCCTCTTGGGAACTGAGAGATGAGTCAGGAAAGTACCGGAAGGCGTCTGAGGTGCGAACCGCTTGGTTGATCAGCTTTGTCCAAAAAGTGACAGCCGCACGTGGAGAACACTACAGCCCGGAACACGGACGGCAAGGACGTCTGCACTGAAGCTCACGTGGTCACAGAGGCTGCCTGGACACACCCCATGCAGCCTACATTATAAACACTGTGTCATCTGACCACCACTGACTGGAAATCAACAGCAAAAAGACACCATCTAGAAATGTCAGGCCACAGGTCAGGAGGCCAGGCCCCACCCTCGCGCGGTTCCTGGTGCTGAGATGGGTGTGGAGTGCGGGGCACCTACCTGGGTCTGTCTGGTGGAGAATGAAATGGGGGCAGAGCTGGGTGGCCGCCTGCTCAGGAGCCTATACACCCTCCCAGGCGTCCACAGGCGGCTCAAGGGCTCCCGCATGCTCAGCACACCTGGAGTGGGGGAGTCTGGGTCGGCATCTCCCTGGGCCCACCAGACCCCACAAGCCCAGGAAGGTGCAGGAGCAGGGGTATGGGCCCTTCTCAAGCCTGCAGCCCCTCAGGGATCCCCCGTAGCTGCATGCCTGAGGCAGTGAGAGACGCAGCTGGGGTGTCCAGGCTGCTCTGCCCGGGAAGAAGCTCCCCCCAGAGAAGCACTCTAGCCTGGACACAAGAAGAGCCTCTGGGTGGTGTTCATGCCCCCTGAGGCCACGCCATCCTGGGCAGTCACACTTAGTGAGCTAGGCCAGTTCAGCCCCGCAAAGAGCAGTCTTCCCAGGGCACTGACCCAGGTGGCCTTGGGCCCACACTGCAGGTGGCCTGTCCCTCTGCCCTGCTCTGCTTCCCTCCTCCTTCCACAGGTGTTACCCCAAATAAGCAGCCGGCACTCCAAACATGGTCTCAGCCCAGGGGACCACAGGCTGCCAGGTGCTGGCTGGGAGCCGGAGTGAATGGCATCCTGCCGGTGGGACCCTGTGTCCAGCTGCAGAAGCCGGGGGTGGCGAGCGTGGTTATCTCCTCCTCACTGGCATGTAAGTTTATCTCCATATGTGTTTGCCATTTCTTCCTTTCTTTACCCCATGTCTCACTATCCGTCATAAGCAGTTTTCATGGTGATTAAGGAGACATCTCGACACTCAAGTCCCAGGCTGTCAAAGGGGACTGTGGCTGCAGAGCAGGAGAGAGGACAGCCACCTGGGTGGACGGCCCAGGCGCCGGGCCCCCTCCCCCGGCACTGTGCCATCCCTGGGACAGAGGGTCGACACGTTTATGGTTGAACACTCCTGGTTCAGAAGAGAAACACATTCCAAGAGGCCCATGTGGATGCCGAATCCACACTGAGCGGACTTGGGCAGTTTACCCAGGGTCAGCGGAGGGCTGACAGAGGAGCTTTATGGGGCTGTGAGGGCAGAAGTGGAGCAGCTGCAGGGCCCTGAGGTCGTCGGGCCAGAGGCGGAGGCGGGCAGAGCAAAGGCGCTGGAGGCTCCAGCTGTCCTCATGCTTCCTCTCGACGTCCTGCAACTCTTCCCAGCCACTGAGCCCAAGGCCAGTGCCAACCGCACAGAAGCTCGGCCTCCTCGGGTCTCCTCGGGCATCCCCCTGATCCACAGCAGCATCCACGTTCAGCTTCTCAGTGTCCTTGGACCCCATTTCCTTTCCAGACCGGTTCCCTCAGCTCTGCCACAATTGCCACAGCACATGCCTCATCCAAGGACACTGCTCCTCTGCAAGACCCCTTACTGAGGGGTCAATCAGATATCTATTGAAAGGGACATATAAGTATAGACTGGATGACACTGAGTTAGGCGCTCATACCCACAACACAGCCAGATGATACACTATTCAAGTGCTGTCATTTACTGTGTGCATGGTCCAGAGTCTGCCATTTCTGTTTCTCCAAAACACTCCTTTTGATATTATTGTAACTGTAGACATATTGTTGTTGCCTATCTTTAAAAAGTTCCTCAGATATCACGTGTGCATGAGGATGTAGAGAGACTGACGCTCATTCACCAATCTGAGAGTATAAATTAGTACAATCCAGTGGAACCACTTGGTATTATCCAGGAAAATAAAATCTTTAGTAGGTGTCCATCTGATAATCCAGCAGCTCTGCCCTGAGGTATACACCCATCAGGTACCATGACGTGGGAGTGCTAATTTAATAGCCCCAAACTGAGGACCACACAGATGCTCATCATCAGCAAAGGGATGGGTGTGGTGTGTCTTCAGCAGTAAGGCCTATAGCAGCAGGTACCAACGGGGAGGAAGCCAGATATACACATTGTCTGACTCTAGTCATATAAAGTTCAAAGTCAGGAAAAGCTAGTCTATGTCCATTCAGGGTTGAGGGGGAAGGACACAGTGACAGTGTGGAGAGGGCAGGCTTCCCGAAACCAGGCGCTGATGACCCACTGTGCTCACGGTAGAGTTTCACTGAGTTCTTTCTACACTTAGGATTTTGTATTCTTTTCTCCTCAAAACAAGTTTTTTTTTCCCCTCAGAGTTACTCTATCCATATTTCATCTTATTTCATTGTATTTCTCTTAGTGTCCTAAAAATATATGAGCTACACGTGTCTTATCACCCTTCTACAAGTGTTCAGTCATAGTGGGCAAGTGCATCTGTGCAATTCCCTTCATACCTTTCAGGCCAAGGGACACTGTGCTCTCAGGTTCTTGTAGAAGCCTCTTGGTGATGTCGGTGGTGATGGTGGCGGCAGTGATGGTGATGAAGGTGATGGTGGTGGTGACGGGATGATGATGATGAGGATGGTGGCGGTGCTGACAGTGTGGTTGTGGTGATGACGATGGTAATAGTAGTGAAGGTGGTGACGGTGATGAAGGTGATGGTGGTGGTGATGACGGTGGTGGTGAAGGTGATGGTGATGAAGGTGATGGTGATGACGGTGATGATGGTGGTGACGGTGCTGATGAAGGTGATGGTGGTGGTGATGACGGTGGTGTTGAAGGTGATGGTGGTGAAGGTGATGGTGATGAAGATGATGGTGATGACGGTGGTGTTGAAGGTGATGGTGATGAAGGTGGTGGTGGTGGTGACGGGATGATGATGATGAGGATGGTGGCAGTGCTGACAGTGTGATTGTGGTGATGACGATGGTAATAGTAGTGAAGGTGGTGAGGGTGATGAAGGTGATGGTGGTGGTGATGGTGGTGATGAAGATGATGGTGATGAAGGTGACGGTGGTGATGAAGGTGATGATGGTGGTGACGGTGCTGATGAAGGTGATGGTGGTGGTGATGACGGTGGTGGTGGTGACGGTGGTGGTGAAGGTGATGGTGGTGGTGGTGATGGTGGTGGTGATGACGGTGGTGGTGAAGGTGATGGTGATGAAGGTGATGGTGGTGGTGATGACGGTGGTGGTGAAGGTGATGGTGATGAAGGTGATGGTGGTGGTGATGACGGTGGTGGTGAAGGTGATGGTGATGAAGGTGATGGTGGTGGTGATGACGGTGGTGGTGAAGGTGATGGTGATGAAGGTGATGGTGGTGGTGATGACGGTGGTGGTGAAGGTGATGGTGGTGAAGGTGATGGTGGTGGTGATGACGGTGGTGGTGAAGGTGATGGTGATGAAGGTGATGGTGATGAAGATGATGGTGATGAAGGTGATGGTGAAGGTGATGGTGGTGGTGGTGACGGTGGTGGTGATTGATGGTAGTGAAGGTGATGGTGGTGGTGATGGAATAATAATGATGTGGATGGTGGTGGTGCTGACAGTGATGATTGTGGTGATGACGATGGTAATAGTCGTGATGGAGATGGTGACGCTGGTGATGAAGGTGATGGTGGTGGTGACGGTGATGGTGGTGGTGGTGATGGTGGTGGTGACAGGATGATGGTGATAATGCCAGGATGACGGTGGTGATGGTGGTGACAGTGATGATGGCTATGATGATATTCATCTCAGACATCTCAGAAAATGTGACAAAAACAAATAAATTATATTAATGCATGGATGATCAGATAAAAGATGTAATTAAAATCCAAAATATTACTAATTTACACCGCAGTCCCAGTCCCAGATGGGTTTCTGCAGTAGCCCAGGGCACCCTCCTGGGCACTGTAGCATGCCCCCTTCCTGCTTTCAGCCCTGCTTGTCAGCACTGACCGAGGACTGGACAGAGCTTTAGATGGGGCAGCACCTCCTGCCACCCTCTTGGTGTAAGTACATGAGAACTCGCCCCTGGGGTGGCTCTGTCAAACAGACGAGCACACGCCCACTTCAACAGCCAAGGAACGCCCCCCTCATTTCCATCCCCCACTTGATTATCCAGACACCGGGGAAGAAAGGCGAGGACAAGTCCAGAATGACAGCCCCCCAAGCCCCACCGCTGCCAGCACTTCCCAGCAGAGCAACAGGCCCCATTGTGGGACCAGGCTCATTTACATGAGGAAGCGAGGCAGGTTTTGTCTGGAGTAAACACAGAGGAAAATGATCCGAGCCAGACAACAGGCCACAGAGGCAGCGACCGCCTGCCGGAGCCACTGAGGGGCCACTGGCTCCGGACTACAGACGGGGCTCTGCCGCCTTCCTGAGATGGGGCACTGTCCTGAGTCTGGTGGATTTCTCCACTGTTCTAATCTTTGTCTGTGGGCAGGGATGCACCCGTAGCTAGAGCACGTGGCAGACAGGAGGGCAATTGTTCTCACTCCCTGGATGTTCCTCAGCTGGACTTACTGCAGTCAGGATGGTGGCCGACCAGCCCCTGCTCTGCAGGTCTTTGTCTTCCTCTATGAACCAAAAAAGTTAAGTAATTTATGGCTTTTTCTCCAATTATCATGGAGGATCTCGGCAATATATCTGGTGATTTCAGAAATTTAGGGAAGGTAACTACTATTACTTGCTTGCAGCAAATAGGGGGGAATGAGTGTGTCACCTCCTTTAAAACAGAGCCATGGGACTTCCCCGGAGTTAAGACTTCACCTTCCAATTCAGGGGGTGTGAGTTCGATTCCCGGTCAGGGAACTAAGATCCCACATGCCTCCCAGCCAAAACACCAAAACATAAACAGAAGCAATAAGAAACAAATTCAATAAAGACTTTAAAATTAAAAAGAAATTTAAAAGAAAAGAACAGACTCCAGCCAGCCATCAGAGCCCCTCCTCCCAGAAGCCTCTGCTGATTCCTCTTCCTCCTCCCTCCAGGCTGAGTCCATGCTGCCGCCTGTCTCGGGGACTCCACACCGAAACCACAGTCAGTTCCACAAGCACTTGGAACTGCACAAGCAATTCACAGCCTGCAGGGGTTCCATCAGGTCACAGCTCGGGGCTCTCACGGCCCCCCTCAGCAGTGACTCCGGAAGCCTGGGTCACCAACTGACCTCCCCCAGCCCAAAGCCACACAGGCCAGAACAGACATCATTTTCTGGGAAAACGGGAGCAGCAACCTGAGACTCCAGAGAGACCAGAAGAACTCGGGGAAGCATCAAGTCTGGAGTCTGAGGACCAGCCCTGACTCTGTGGGTCGGAACCCAGGACCCATGAGCAGCCACACTGGCTGTGGACATGGGCCACACCAGGCACTGAAGCCACCATCACAGCAAGGTCAGCAGTGTGCTATGCCCACCTGAGCGCCAGGTGGGCCCTGCAGAACACTCAGACCATGATCTGGCCTGAACTCCAAGACGGGGGCCAAGGTGGACCCCAGTGGGGCATATGAGCAGGATGAGAACCCCCATGAGGAGCGGGATGTTGTCACTGCATCTAAGGGGGTGCCACCCTCTGGTTATAACAAACTCGGGCGAGGGGCATCTTGCTCTAAAAGCTAGCAGAGGGCATCCTGGGAGTGCTGTGGACATGGGGGGTGGGACCCACCTACCCCACCCTTCCTGTGGGAACATCTGAGGACAGTCTTCTGATGTTGGGCCTCCATTCTCTGGGTGTCCCCAGCGGGAGAGTCTCCCCAGGAGGTGAGTCCTTGTTCTGGGCACCTTCCTGGCCGGGACACACTCCCTGTAGACCCTGCATCCCACGGGCCTTCCTTTCATCTCCTCTCCTGGTGGCACCTGAACTCAGGGTCTGTGTGGTTTATCTCCATTGCACATGGCAGCGTTGGGTCAGTGAAGACAAAGCTGAGTGGCTGCAGGGGACCCAGGGTGTGACGTTAGGACCAACACACAGCAGCCCTAACTCCGAGTCCCCTCCAGGGGGACAGTCTCGACACCACCCCGAAGCCACAATCTCCTCCTGTGTCCTCAAGGGCTGCTCAGCCAGGAAGGGCCTCAGCAGCTCTCACAGCCCAGGAATGACACAGGAATGCTGTGGCACCTTGGTTCCCTTGGGAAGCACTGCTCATTCAGCAAGGCACAGACGGGGTGGGCCTCCCTGGGAGCTGTGCTGGGCAGATGCTGGTGGACAGCCATTCTCTGGACACCTGGCTACTTGTTCTCAGAGCGGCTGGAGGTTAGAGGAACAGAGAGAGGCTGACAGGGTACATGGGCAGCAGCTCATGCCCTTGGCTTTGCAGCCCCCAAGGTCCCTGACCAGCTGTTGTCACCCGGTGCCTGCAGCTCCCGGCCCCACAGGGACCCTCACCGACCTCATCCCCTCCAGTTTCCAAGGCCTCCCACAGGACGGGATCGGCCCTCCATCCCCCTGCCTCCCTCCTGTCTTCCGTGCTGGCTTGCACATTCCCAGGAGCCCCTCCCGCCTCCTTTCTGAGGCCCTAACCCTCCTTCCTTCACAGTCCAGCATGACTGGGCTTGGCCCTAGACTCTCATCAGGAGGAGACTTTGGGGTTGATGATGAGGCTGACTTTCCAGTTGTGGTCCCAGGGCTGCCGGAAGCCCCCGCGTCCTCAGCTGCCTCCCAAGCCACGCCTGGAAGAGCCTGAGCACAGTCTCTGGGCTCTGTTTCCCCTCTCCTCCAGTGAAGCAGGGCCAGTTCCCGCTCCCAGGAATCCTCCTTGGAGGCTTGGTGGTGGCTGCTCAGATGTGCCGACCCAGCTGCTCTGAAAACAGACAGCACCGCCGCAGCTGGACTCAGGCCTGCCCTGTGAGCCCTGCACAGACTACAGGGCCTCGCCCCTGCCCAGCCACGCCCGGGGGCAGATTGTTTCTGAGCCGCACCTGTGGCCACAGGCCCCACAGGCCAAGTGGAGCCCAACAGGGCAGAGAAGCCCTTCCGCCCTCCTCCATGTGAGCTGCTTGCTCCTCCACGGCCAGGAATGGGGCATGCTGGCCTGTTGAGGGCTGCCTACTCCACCATGGCTATACCACCCCTTGGGGACTGGGAGCGTTGAAATCCCCAGGTGGGAAAGGGAGTGTGGAGCTGCGTAGACCATGGAGAGTCTTGAGGACTTTGTGAGGAGGAGGACTCACGAGCCAGAGGGAGGCCCAGAGAGGCCACCACCCAGACTACAGCCGCAGTGTAATTCACCAGGACCTTGGACTGAACCCAACGTGCCCGAGTGTGAAAGGCCTGGCCTTATCATTAAGCCACCTGGCCTACTGGAAAATCTCTTCTGCGTTAATGCTGAGGAAAGACAAAACCAACTTGCTCCAGGAGCCAGGCCAGAGTCAAGCATACTGCCTGCCCCACTCCAGCAGACAGCCGTGCTCACAAAGGATGCAGGCGATCTGAGCTCCACCCAGCCAGCCGAGACCCCTGGACCCACCAGGTAACAGTGAGGCCTGCACCCCAGGTGAGAAGAGCAGGAAACCTGACTCCACCCAGCCTGGCCAGCCCAGCCCAGCCCTGACTCCACCCAGCGTGGCTGCCCCACACCCAGCCCAGCCCAGCCCTGAAAGCGAGTCAGGACCCCGCCTCTGAGCAAAGGCTTGGATTTACTTTCCAATGAATTCCCAGGTATTTGCACAGACATTGCGTGTACACAGGTTCCAGAAGCAGTGGTGGAGCCCACTGGCCTCCAGGACTTGATCTCTTTGAGGAGGCAAGGAGCCCACAGGTGAGCAGGAAGCACACTTTCTTCTGGATGGGGGTGGGGTGGGGGCACCAGGATTCAGGGTCTGTGACCAGGACAATGACATAGGGGGTGGGAAGATCCAGGGATCCAGGGTGGGGGCTGACCAGGGTGACCTTGGAGCAGATAGATGCATGTCACCACCCCCTCCACCAACACCAGGCCCAGAGAGATGTGTGTGGCTGCTGTGGAACAAGCTCTGAAGAAGCAGACAGCCCACAAAAATGTCTTTGTCCCTGAAGGCAAAGTTCCAAAGTTGACTGGGGTTGGAAATACAGATTAAAAAGAGAAACTGTATCTGAAATCTACTAAGATTTAAAAAGCAATCACTTTATCTTCTCCCATTTTAATATGAGAACCACAGGTTTAACTCTGCAGATTCATGCTCACTAGAATGTGAGGACAGGACTAAGTCCTGACTTTCCGTCCTCGGTACCCTCTCCCCACTTGTGTGTACACACAACCTGGGGGTCCCTCCTGTTCCAGCAAACTGGCCACATCCTCGGAAGACCCCTCCAGTACACAACTATTCGGTGTATTGCAGCACAAGAATAACAGCCCCATGTTTTTAATCAGAAAACAAGAGAGAAAAAAATCAATCAACTAAAATGTTTTATGGGCTTTGTGCAATTACAGTGGAATCTCGTGCAGAATTCTCCAGTTCAGGGCCTTTTGCTAAATTCCTTTTGGTGTGAAGGAAAATCATCCCTTATTTGTGAATTCTTTGTCATTTCACTTTCTATTTCTTCATACCCCACCTCCCACCTCCCCCTTAAAGTTACAAACTTCCTGCTTTCTTGCAGGCAAAAGAGAAGACAAATACTACTTCATGAGCTTTTTAAAAGTCCCTTCTTTGTATATTCTTGGCTTCTTTACCAAAGATAAGGTGTCCATAGGTGTGTGGGTTTATCACTGGGCTTTCTATCTTGTTCCATTGGTCTATATTTCTGTTTGTTTTTTTTTTTAAACCGGTACCATACTGTCTTGATGACTATAGCTTTGTAGTATAGTTTGAATTCAGGAAGGTTGATTTCTCCAGCTCCATTTTTCTTTCTCAAGATTGTTTTTGCTATTTGGGGTCTTTTGTGTTTCCATTATGTGAAAAATGCCATTGGTAATTTGATAGAGATTGCATTGAATCTGTAGATTGCTTTGGGTAGAGAAAAGACAGCCTCTTCAAGGCACCACTCTTTAAGTGGTGCTGAGAAAACTGGACAAATACATGTAAAACGATGAAATTAGAACTCTCCCTAACCCTGGTGGCTTAGAGGATAAAGCATCTGCCTGCACTGCAGGAGACCCAGGTTCGATCCCTGGGTTGGGAAGATCCCCTGGAGAAGGAAATGGCAACCCACTCCAGTATTCTTGCCTGGAGAATCCCATGGACAGAGGAGCCTGTGGGTCCATGGGGTTGCAAAGAGTCAGACACGACTGAGCGACTTCACTTTCTTTCTTTCTTTCACTTAACAACATACATGAAAATAAACTCAAAGTGGATTAGAGACCTAAATGTAAGGCCAGAAACTATAAACTCTTAGAGGAAAACATAGGTAAAACACTCTGACATAAATTATAGCAGCATCCTCTTTGACTCTAGAGTAATGGAAATAAAAACAAAAATAAACAAATGGGACCTTTGCGTAGTAAAGGAAACTATAAACAACATCAAAAGACAACCCTCAGAATTGGAGACAATAATTGCAAATGAAACAACTGTCATTGGGTTAATCTTCAAGTTATGTAAGCAGCTCATGTAGCTCAATACCAGAAAACAACCCCATCAGAAAGTGGGGGAAATACTTAGACATTTCTCCAGAGAAGATGTACAGATGGGCAACAGACACATGGAAAGATGCTCAGCGTCACTCATCACTAGAGAAATGCAAATCAGAACTAATGAGGTGTCACCTCACACAGGTCGGAATGGTCATCTACAAACAATAAATGCCGGAGAGAGTATGGAGAAAGGGGAACCCTCTTGCACTACTGGTGGGAATGTAAACTGATACAGCCACTATGGAGAACAGTACGAGAGCTTGCGTGCACGTTCAGTCACTTCAGTCACGTTCGACTCTTTGCAGCACTATGAACTGTAGCCCACCAGACTCTTCTGTCCATGAGATTTTCCTGGCAAGAATACTTGAGTGGGTTGCCATGCCCTCCTCCAGGGGATCTTCCCAGCCCAGGGATCGAACCCACTTCTTCTGTGCCTCATGCACTGTAAGCAGATTCTTTACAACTTAGTGACCAAGGAAGCCCCATGGAGACCAGTATGGAGATTCCTTTAAAAACTAGGACTAAAACTACCATATGACCCAGCAATCCCACTGCTGGGCATATACCCTGAAAAAAACCATAATTTAAAAAGACACATATATCCCCAATGCTCATTGCAACACTATTTATAATAGCTAGGACATGGAAGCAACCTAGACGTCCATTGATGAATGAATGGATAAAGCAGCTGTGGTACATATATATAATGGAATATTACTCAGGCATGAAAAGAAGCACAGTTGAGTCAATTCTAGTGAGGTGGATGAACCTAGAGTCTGTTTTACAGAGTGAATTAAGTCAGAAGGAGAAAAAAAAAACACATATACATGGAGTCTAGGAAAACGGTGCAAATAACCCTGTTTGCAGGACAGGAATAAGGACAGAGGCATAGAGAAGAGGCTTTGGACACAGCAGGGAGAGGAGAAGGTGAGGTGAACGGAGAGAGTAGCGTGGAAACATACAGTGCCATATGTGAAGTCGGTAGCTAATGGGAAGTTGCTGTATCACACAGGAAGCTCGGCACAGCACCCCGCGACAGTCTGGAACAGAGGGATGGGGGCTATGGGGGTAGTTCAAGAGGGAGAGAACACATGTATACTTATGGCTGATTCAGGTTATTATATGGAAGAAGCCAACACAATATTGTAACACAAATATCCTCCAATTAAGAATAAATTCTTTAATCTGAAATGTATTAATTGTTCAAACTAATCACTGTCATGTTACAATTTGTTCATATTAGATGTTTGTAATGTTTCTGATAATCAATAAAAGAGATTCTTGATAAAAAAAAATAATAAAAAAAAATAAAAAGTCCCTCTCACGTGGAAAGTATCTTCTCAACAAGGTTGCAAATCATCCTGCTTCAGCTGACCTGTGCCTCCCACACCTACCCTGTGGGAACGGCCTGCACACTGGTATTGCCACCTGTCCCAGACACACAGACCTACTGCTTACAAAAGGTCTACAGGCCACACCTGAAGTCATGAAGAAGTTAAGGAACAAGCCTCTGGGTGCTCTGACCTTGGGGGTTTGTGTTGGGAGCTGGTTTTTGGATTAGTGCTCCGCCCAATGCAAGGGTCGTGAGGAAGGAGGCTCAGTGACGCAAGGGCAAGATTGAGCCTCAGGAGCCCCTTGGAGGTTCTCGAGTATCTACCCCCAAAAAGCCGGAGTCTGCCTACTTTCTGCTTTGTGTTCTCACCTCTGACTTTACAGGGGGCTGTCCCCCACTACCTTTCTCTGAAAAAAGAGCTAACTTACAGCTCCAGTTAATAATTCCTGAGTGTGACAGTGTTTCAGCCTACAAACTCCTTTTGGAAATCCTCTAGCCTGACTGAATAGGTTTTTCCGGCCACATGTGATTGTTTAGAGCCTCCCAACTGTGAGAGGCATGAGATGTTCTAAACTTTCTAAACACAGATTCCTTTGAGCAGTTAAAAGATTGATTAGAAATTGTATTGGTGAAGGGTTTTTCACTTGTTGGGCCAATGTTTGCTGCTAAGTCTCCATATCCCTTACCTACTGTGTCCTTGGCAGTGTATTGAAATGTAAGTAGTAGCCTTAATGTTTGTAACCTGGGACCCTTGAGTACAACCCACCACAACTTTGCCCTATAGATATGCAACGCCAATGCTTTTGGAGGGTGGCGCCTGACTTTAAAATAATTACCTTTAGAGAAAATAAGTTCCTTAAATAGGCCTCTGGGCCAGAAGATGATGTAACTCACCTAAACTTTTGCGTGTGATAGGTTTGAAAGCCTGGCTCAGGGACTCCTGTCCCTGCATGACTCCACCCCTTCCCTCATTATCCTCTATACATAACTTAAGAGATAAAAACTACTTTGAAAAGTAAAGTGCGGGGCCTTGTTCACCGAAGCTTGGTCTCCCCATGTCGTTCTTTCTCTTACCTTCTGGCTGAATTATTCAGCCTCCTCTCTCCACAAAATGTTCTCACTGAATTTCCTCCTCACTGAGCTATCCTCATTGCTATTATTCTTTATATCTTTAGTTAATATTTTAATAAGCTGTTGTTTCCTGATCGCCTATGCCGTCTTCCCTTCGAAATCCCTGGATCCACCGGGGCTGGACCCCGGCAGGTTTGGGGAGTCACCCACAAACCATGAGCCGTGAAGAAAGAGGGAGTTTTGTTTGATGACACTGACTTCAGACGTTTTCTCACTGGAGGCCTTCTGACCCTGGCATGTGGAGACCTAGCCTGGGTGTTCTGGGTGGCTCTCCATGTACTGGCCCGTGGGGGTACACAGGCTGGCTGTGGAGCAGTCAGGGGTCTGCAGACTGAGCTCAGCAGCTGTGGGGACCGCAGTGTCCGAAATTTTAATATGTTGATGTCAGTGGCCATCATGGACCATGAATCAGCATATGGGGACAGGGGAGGCGGACATCACAGAGCCAGGTGACCTGGGTGAGTCTGGGGCCTGGTTAGGAGAGACAGGCTTAACAGAGCCACATGTGGACTCTTCCGTGTGCATGTGTGATGTGTGTACCTGTGCTTAAGCTCTTGCGTGATCCGTACACAGCTTGTTAGTCGATGATTTGGTCATTCTCAACTGCATTCATAAATCTGCTTCAGGAGAGAGAGGCCCTCTTCAGGGCTTCAGCCCCACATGGTCAGGAATCTCTCTGGGGTGTCCTCACAGATAGCACAGAGCGAGAAGGTAGAATGTCTCTCCACTGGAAAGCCTGTGTTCTGAGGAGAGAAAAACCAGGAATAAGAAGAGAAGGAAGGAAAAGAAACACTGATCAGAGGAACAAGAGTTGAAAACCTCTAAGATTTGGCGAGAGACGTAACCCTACAGGGGAGGCCCAGGCAGCTCAGTGGGGAAAAAAAAAAAAAAAATCTGCCTTCAATGCAGGAGACGCAGGGTCAGTTCCTGAGTCAGAAGATCCCCTGGAGAAGAAAGTAGCAACCCACTCCAGTATCCTTGCCCGGGAAATCCCATGGACAGAGGAGCCTGGTGGGCCACGTCCATGGGGTTACAAAGAGGCAGACACGACTGAGTGACGCAACAACACCAAATAAACCTACAGATTCTGAAGATGAGCAAACCCAAACAGGACAAGCTTAAAACCCACAGCAAAACACCTCATGATTAAAATTCTGAGAGCTAAAGACACAGAAAAAAAAAAAAAATCCTGATAACTGCCAGAGAAAAGCTGACATTCTCCTTTAGGGGGAAAAATAGTTGGAATAATAGTGTATTTCTCTTCCAACGCCATGGAGGTTGGAAGGAAGGGGCCCGATATTTTGCATGTTAAAAGGAAATAACTGTCAGTTCAGAATCCTATATAATTCAGAAATGTCCATTAAAAGTAAAGGGGAAACCAAGACATCCTCAGATTAAGGAAAACCAAGAGAAGTAGACCTATCCTAAAATAATGACAGAAGGACGTTCCCTAAACAGAATGGAAATGATGAAAAAAGAATTTGTGAACATCAGCAGGAAAGGAAGGACACAGAAGGGAAAAACAGTAAAGTTAATACACTTTTCTGTTGAAAAGACTGTCGTTTCTCTACTGAATGGTCTTGACACACTTGTCAAAACTCACTTGACCATATTTGCAGAGGTTTGCTTCTGAGCTTTTTATTCTATTCCATTGAGCTATAGGTCTGTCCTTATGGGGATATCACGCTATTTTAATTACTATAGCACTGTAGTAAGCTGACGGAGAAGGCGATGGCACCCCACTCTAGTACTCTTGCCTGGAAAATCCCATGGACAGAGGAGCCTGGAAGGCTGCAGTCCATGGCATTGATACGAGTCAGACACGACTGAGCGACTTCACTTTCTCACATTGGAGAAGGAAATGGCAACCCACTCCAGTGTTCTTGCCTGGAGAATCCCAGGGACGGGGAAGCCTGGTGGGCTGCCGTCTATGGGGTCACACAGAGTCGGACACGACTGAAGTGACTTATCAGCAGTAGTAAGTTGAAATCAAGACGTATGAGCCTCCACTCGCATTCTTTTTTAATGTGTTTTGGTTATTTGGGGAAACCTGAGATGCTATATGAATTTTAGAATGAGCTTTTCTAATGTTTTTAAAAGTGTTAATGAAATGTTGATAGGTGTTGCATTGAATCCATAGATCACTTTAGGTAGTTTTGACATTTGAACAGTATTAAGCCTTTCAATCCATGAACATGAAATACTTTATTTATGTCTTCTTTACCAATGCTTTTGTTTCTCTTTTACCAGTGTTTTATAATTTTCATTGTACAAGTCTCTCACCTCCTTGGTTAATTCCTAAGTAGTTTATTCTTTGGATGCTACTGTAAATACAATTGTTGTCATTTCCTTTACAGATTGTTTATTGCTTGTGTGTAGAAATGTGAATGATTTATGTGCTGACTTTGTATCTCACAACTTTGCTGAGTTTTTCTATTAGTTGTAATAGTCTTTTTGTGTAATCTTTAGGGTTTTCTACATATAAAATCATATCATCCACAAACAGATCATTGTACTTCTTCCTTTCCGTATGGATTTCTTTCATCTCTTTTTTTTTTTTTTTGCCTAATTGCTCTGGCTAGAACTTCCAGTACAAAAGCAGGCATCCTTGATTTGTTCCTGGTGTTAGAAGAAATGTTTTCAGGTTTTCACCATGGACGATTTTCACTGTGGGGTTTTCATACATGGCTTTTATTATATTGAGGTACTTTTATCTGTTCGTAGTGGGCACTGAGTTTTGTCAAATGCCTTTTGTGCATCAAATGTGTTGGATAATGAAGCTTTTACCTTCAATTCATATGGAATAGTAAACATTGACCCATTTTTGTATGTTGAACCATTTCAGTTCAGTCGCTCAGTCTTGTCTGACTCTTTGCAACCCCATGAACCACAACACAACAGGTCTACCTGTCCAACACCAACTCCCTGAGTTTATCCAAACTCATGTCCATTGAGCCGGTGATGCCATCCAACCATCTCATCCTCTGTCGCCCCCTTCTCCTCCTGCCCTCAATCTTTCCCAACATCAGGTTCTTTTCAAATGAGTTAGCTTTTCACATCAGGTGGCCAAAATATTGGAGTTTCAGCTTCAACATCAGTCCTTCCAATGAACACTCAGGACTGATTTCCTTTAGGATGGACTGGTTGGATCTCCTTGCAGTCCAAGGGACTCTCAAGAGTCTTCTCCAACACCACAGTTCAAAAGCATCAATTCTTCCGTGCTCAGCTTTCTTTATAGTCCAGCTCTCACATCCATACACGACTACTGCAAAAACCATAGCCTTCACTAGACGGACCTATGTTGACAAAGTAATGTCCCTGCTTTTTAATATGCTGTCTAGGTTGGTCATAACTTCTCTTCCAAGGAGTAAGTGTCTTTTAATTTCATGGCTGCAGTCACCATCTGCAGTGATTTTGGAGCCCCTAAAAATAAAGTTGAACCATTATTGCATCCTAAAAATATAACCCACTTGACTGTGGTGCGTGCTCCTTAGAGTGAAAGTGGAAGTTGCTCAGCTAAGTCTGACTCTTTGCGACCCCATGGACTGTGGAATTCTCCAGACCAGAATACTGGAGTAGGTAGCCATTCCCTTCTCCAGGAGATCTTCCCAACTCAGGGATGGAACCCAGGTCTCCCGCATTGCAGGCAGATTCTTTACCAGCTGAGCCACCAGGGAGCCCACATGTCCCTTATAACGTGCTGTAAACTTCTGTCAGTGTTCTGCTGAGAACGTTTCCACCAATAGTTATAGGGATATTGGTCTGTACTTTTCTTTTCTTTTCTTTTCTTGTGGTGTCTTTGTCTGGCTTTGGTGCCAGCGGGCCTCATTGAATGAGTTAGGAAGTGTTCCACTTCTTCAATATTTTTGAAAAGTTTAAGAAGGATTGAAAGTAATTCTTTAAATATTCAGAGTTCACCAGTGAAGTGGTCAAATTCAGAGTTTTCCTTTGTTGGAAGATATTTTATTACTGATTTAATTTTTTTGCTGGTTACAGGTATATTCAGATTTTCTATTTCTTTGTGATTTAGTTTTGGCATGTTTTTGTGCTTCTTGGAATTTGTCCATTTCATCTAGATTATTAATTTGTTGGTATATGACTATTCCTAGTACTCTCTTACAATTCTTATTTCTATAGAATCATTAGTAATGTCCCCACTCTCTTTTTTATTTTAATAATTTGAGTCTTCTCTCTTTTTTCTCAGTCCATCCACCTTAAAGTTTGTCAATTTTATCTTTTTGAAAAATCAAATTTAGTTTTATTGATCTTTTTTATTGATTTCCTAATTTGTATTATATTTACCTCTGCTCCAGTCTTTATTAGCTCTCACCTTCTGCTAGCTCTGGGTTTTGTTTGTTCTTCTTTTCTAGTTGCTTACTTTGTAACTTTAGGCTATTGATCTGAGGTCTGTTTTGCCTTTTAACACACGCGTCCATGAGCACTGCTTTCATTGCATTCCATAAGCTGGTTATGTTGAGTTTTTGTTCTCATTTGTCTCTAAGTACTTTCTATTTCTCTTTTTATTTTATCTTTTGACCCACTGGATGTTCAAAAATGTGTTGTTTACTTTTGTGAATTTTTCAGTTTTTCCTTTGTTATTGATTTTTAATTTTATTCTATTGTGGTCAGAGAATATACTTTGTATGATATCTATCTTTCTAAACCTGTTAAGACTTAAATTATAGCCTAACATATAGCCTATCCTGGAAAATGTCCGTGTGCACTTCAGAGCATGTTTGTTCTGTTTGCTGGGTAGAGTTTCTGTGTATGTCTGGTAGATCTAGTTGGTCTATTGTGTTGCTTAAATTCCCTATTTCCTTACTTTCCTTCTATCTGGTGTTCTATCCATTATTGTTAGTGGGATAGTAAAACTTCCAAGTATTGTTGTGGAACTATTTCTCCTTCAATTCTGTCATTTTTTTGCTCCATATATTTTTATTGCTTGTCATTAGATACATAAATGTTTGTAGTTGTTATATCTTCTGCTATAGTAAACATTTAATTAATATATGATGTCCATCTTTGTCTCTTTTTTTAAGTCTATTTTGTCTGAGATTAGTAAGGTCGCTCCTGCTCCATTTTTGCTACTATTTGTATGGAATATCCTTGCCCATCCTTGACATTCAGCTTGTCTGTGTCTTTGGCTTTCAAGTGAGCCTATTGCAGACAGCAAACGGTAGATCATATGGGTTATCTATCTTACCAGTGTCTGTCTTTTCCTTTTCATTTCTTTAATCCATTTATGTTTACAGTAATTACTGATAAGGAGGGACTTAGTTCTGTCATTGTATTATTTTTCTCTATATAGCTTTTTTGTCCCTTATTTCCTGTATTCCTGTCTTCTTTTGTGTTTAGTTTATCTTTTGTAATAAACATTTAAAATCCTTTCTGATTTCTTTTTGTGTATGTGCTAGGGTTATTTTCTTCACTGCCACCACAAGGATTTCATCTAATAACCTAAAGTTATAACGCTCTAATTTGAATTTGTATCAGCTTAACTTCACTAACATACAAAAACTACTCCTTTACAGCCCCATCTCACCCATTTTTGCTGTTGATGTCACAAAATTAGATCTTTACACATTGTGTGCCCCAAAACATAAAGCAATTGTTCTTTTAAAGGCATTAGACTCTTAAATTATGTAAAAAATAAGATTTGCAGTTACAGATGAAAGCTGTAGTAATGAGAGCTTTTACACTAATAGTTGGTTTTCTTTAGTCTTTGGTGTTAGTCTTTTACATCAGGTAGAAAACAAAAAAAGCGCAATTATAGGCCATTGTTTCAATAATATTACCTTTTATAATTGCATGCACACACACACACACACACACACATACCTTTACTAGGGCTTCCGTGGTACCTAAGTTGGTAAAGAAACTGCCTTCAATGCTGCTGCTGCTGCTGCTAAATCACTTCAATCGTGTCCGACTCTGTGCAACCCCATAGACGGCAGTCCACCAGGCTCCACCGTCCCTGGGATTCTCCAGGCAAGGACACTGGAGTGGGTTGTCATTTCCTTCTCCAATGCATGAAAGTGAAAAGTGAAAGTGAAGTCGCTCAGTTGTGTTGGACTCTAGCAACCCCATGGACTGCAGTCCACCAGGCTCCTCTGTCAATGGGGTTTTCCAGGCAAGAGTACTGGAGTGGGGTGCCATTGCCTTCAATGCGGGAGGCCCCAGTTCAATTCCTAGGTTGGGAAGATCCCCTGGAGAAGGGATAGGCTACTGATTTCAGTATTATTGGGCTTCCCTGCTGGCTCAGATGGTAAAGAATCTGCCTGCAGTGCCGGAGACCTGGATTCAATCCCTGGGATGGGAAGATCCTCTGGAGGAGGCCATGGCAACCCACTTCAGTTTTCTTGCCTGGAGAATCCCATGGACAGAGGAGCCCGGTGGGCTGTCGTCCACGGGCTCACACAGAGTCAGATCTGACTGAATGACTAAGCACAACACAGCATAAACCTTTATTAAGGTCGTTATTTCTCTGTATGATTTTGAGGTCTGGTCTATATCTTTTGTGGCACTCTGTAGGACTCCCTTGAGCATTTCCCACCCAGTGGGTCCATCGGCTTTTGTTTATCTGAGAATGTCTTAATTTCTCACTCACTTTTGAAGAACAGTTTTGCTAGAACATAGAATTCTTGGTCAGTATGGTTTTTTCCTTTCAGCATTTTGAATGCATCTGCCCATCGTCTCTGGTCTTG
Source organism: Tragelaphus eurycerus (assembly GCA_935064755.1). Taxonomy (NCBI): domain Eukaryota; kingdom Metazoa; phylum Chordata; class Mammalia; order Artiodactyla; family Bovidae; genus Tragelaphus; species Tragelaphus eurycerus. The sequence continues at coordinate 5,866,683 of CAKXYN010000114.1, forward strand.
AAAGCTTGGACGAGAAATGTAATGAGAATATCTGACTGGGGTCCTTTGTAAGTGTGGTGATTCGCTTCTCTCTGGCTGTTTCCTAGACTCTGTCTCTGTCTTGTGAAACTGACTGGAACATGTCTCACTGTGGGTCTTTGAGTTCATCTTACTTGAAGTTCATTGAGCTTCTTGATGTTTTTGTTCATGTCTTCCATCTAATTTGGGAGATCAGTCAGTATTTCTTCAAATCTCTCTTTGCCCCTTTGTTTCTCCCACACGTCCCTTAGAGCTGTTAGCTTTTTCTCAATCTTTTTTCTTTCAGTTCCTCAGACTCAGTAATTTCCATTGTCTATCTTCAAATTTGCTTATTCTTCCTTCCACCTGCTCAGATCTGCCTTTGAATCCCTCTGGTGAATTTTTCATTTCAGTTATTGAACTTTCTAGTCCAGAATTTCTTTAGTGATTATCTTTAGATTTTCTCTTTATTGATCATTCCATTTTGTTAACATGTTGTTTTCTTGACTTTATCCACATTTTTTTTTAGTTCTTTGAGCATATTTAACAGTTGTTTCTTGACAACAGTTTGTCTAACATATCTGCCATTATCTTTATCAAGGACAGTTTCTATTGAATTTTTTTTCTTTGAATGAGCCATACTTTTTCTTTGTATGCCTTTTGGTTTTTTATTGAAAACTGGAGACTTGAATTTAATAGTGTGGAAGCTTGGGAAATCAGATTTTCCCCTTTCCCCAAAATTTGCTGGATTTTGTTACTATTCTTGTGGTTTTTGCTTCTCTGTCATATGCTGTCCTTGATAAGAATCAGCCTGAGTCATAAACTTAATGTGTTTTCTTTTGTGTTTTCTGAATTTTCCCCTGGGCATGCGTGGGCACTTCCTATTTTTCCGTGTATATGCAGTCAGTTTTTTTTTAATGTCCCAGTTTCTAATGGGGGGCTCACAATCAGGATGTCAGAGGAGAAGGACATGCGCTTATCTTCTCCCATGAGAACACTAAAATCTCAACTAGCTGCTGAACAACCATCAGCAGGAAAATGTTGGATCCCACCAATAAAAGATACCCCATGTCCAAGGGCAAAGGTGAAGTCCCAACAAAATGGTAGGAGGGGTGTAATTGAGTTTACAATCAAACCTCATAACCACCAGAGACGCTCAGAGGGTGCAGACAAAACCTTGTGCACACCAACAAGGTTTTCTATGATCTAGCACATGCATCCAACATTCCCTAGGTCATAGACAAAGCAAGAGAATTCCAGAAAAATACCCACTTCTGCTTCATTGACTACATTAAAGCCTTTGACTGCATGGATCACAACAAACTGTGGAAAATTCTTCAAGAGATGGGAATATCAGACCACCTTACCTGCCTTCTTGACCTGTATGCAGGTCAAGAAGCAATATTTAGAACCAGACTTGAAACAATGGACTGGTTCCAAATTGGGGAAGGAGTACCTCAATGCTGTATATTGTCACCCTGCTTATTTAACTTTTATGCAGAGTACATCATGAGAAATGCTGGGCTGGATGAAGCACAAGCTGGAATCAAGATTGCCAGGAGAAATAGCAATAACCTCAGATACGCAGATGACACCACCCTTACGGCAGAAAGCAAAGAGGAACTAAAAACCCTCTTGATGAAAGTGAAAGAGGAGAATGAAAAAGCTGGTTTGAAACTCGGCGTTCAAAAAATTAAGATCATGTCAGCCAGTCCCATCACTTCATGGCAAATAGATGGGGAAACAATGGAAACAGTGACAGACTTTATTTTCCTGGGCTCCAAAATCACTGCAGATGGTGACTGCAGCCATGAAATTAAAGGATGCTTGCTCCTTGGAAGAAAAGCTATGACAAATCTAGACAGCATATTAAAAAGCAGAGACATTACTTTGCCAACAAAGGTCTGTCTAGTCAAGGCTATGGTTTTTTCAGTAGTCACGTATGGATGTTAAGTTAGACTGTAAAGAAAGCTGAGGCCAAAGAATTGATGCTTTTGAACTGTGGTGTTGGAGAAGACTCTTAAGTCTGCAAGGAGATCAAACATTTATGATTTTCTTTAAGATTGACAGGTTTAATATCCTTGCAGTCCAAGGGACTCTCTAGAGTCTTCTGCAACACCACAGTTCAAAAGCATCAATTGTTTGGTGCTCTGCCTTCTTTATTGTCCAGCTCTCACATCTGTACATGATGCTGGAAAGACCACAGCCTTGACTGTGTGAACCTTTGTCAGCAAGGTGATGTCGTTGCTTTTTAACATACTGACCAGGTTTGTCATAGCTTTCTTGCCAGGAAGCTATCATTTTCTAATTTCATGGCTGCAGGCACCATCCACAGTGATTTTAGAGTCCAAGAAGAGGAAATCTGTCACTGCTTCCTCTTTTTACCTTCTATTTGTCATGAAGTGATGGAACCGGTAGCTGTGATCTTAGTTTTTAATACTGAGTTTTAAACTGGCTTACTCACTCTCCTCCTTTACTCTCATCAAGAGGCTCTTTAGTTCAGACTTCCCATCAGCCATAGTAAATGTGAACAGGTAATGGAGTAACATCTGAACATGATTAGGGAAATATCTGTCAACTGAGAGATTTATACCTATCCCTTAAGAATTAGGGCCAAATAAAGACAGCTTATACCTTCAAAGACAAGGAACTGAGCAACTATGATCCTCACTAAACAGAAGTTAAAGGCGTTCTTCAGCCAAATGGCAACTACACTCAGAATGCACAGGATAGAGGAAACAGGGAATGCAGGAGATTCATTTCTAGGTCACTTATTTAAGTTTTTTTAAAATGTCTTATAAAATAGGTTTTTTTTCTTCCCCAAAAAAGACGCAAATACATAGACAATAGTAACAATTTAGAAGGAGAGGCCAGTGATAATTTGCTGCTGTTGTTGCAATTTCGCAACTAAGTCATATCTGACTCTTCACTCCCCAGACTCCTTTGTCCATGGGATTTCCCAGGCAAGAGTACTGGATTGTGTTGCCATTTCCTTCTCCAGGGGATGTTCCCAACCCAGGGATCAAACCCGCATCTCTGTGTCTCCTGCACTGGCAGCAGGTTCTTTACCACTGAGCCACTAGGGAAGCCCCCGGTGATCATTACAACTTGTTATTTGGAAGAAAAGGAGAGAAATACTGAATAATTTTCTATAAATAAGTTCATCAGAAAGACAGAGACTGAAAGGGACTAGTTAATGTTTTTGATTCAGGAAAATAAAGAATAGAGAAAACCCAAAGAAAGTAGAAAGAAGGAAATGTTAAAGAACATAAACTGATTAAAAGTAAGTGATTGGTAAGACAAGACATTAAGTTATTCTTTGTAGAAGCACAGATGAGACCCTAGCAAGACTAGGATAAAGACACAGATTACATATTTAGAATGAAAAACGGAGGATGATTACAATATAGAGGACACTTTCCAAATTACAAAAGAACTCTATGAACAACTGAGTATTAATAAATTTTAAAACCTCTATAGAATTCACAGTAATTTTAGCAATGTAGATTGTCAAAATTAAACCAAGATGAACTCAAAAACTAAATGAACCTATGAAGTCGCTCAGTCGTGTCCGACTTTTTACGACCCCATGGACTGGACTGTAGCCTACCAGGCTTCTCTCTCCATGGGATTCTCCAGGCAAGAGTACTGGAGTGGATTGCCATTTCTTTCTCCAGGGGATCTTCCCCACCCAGGGATCGAACCTGGGTCTCCCGCATTCTAGGCAGACGCTTTAACCTCTTAGCCACCAGGGAAGCCCAAAATGAACCTATAGTCATTATAAATAAAAATGCATTCAAAAATCTATCTTTGTCAGAAGTTTCCAAGCGGCTTATCATTCCTGTGTTTTCAACTGGAAATATGATAAATAAAAGGAAGCTAGAGTCCCTTGGACTGCAAGGAGAACCAACCAGTCCATTCTGAAGGAGATCAGCCCTGGGATTTCTTTGGAAGGAATGATGCTAAAGCTGAAACTCCAGTACTTTGGCCACCTCATGCCAAGAGTTGACTCATTGAAAAAGTCTCTGATGCTGGGAGGGATTGGGGGCACGAGGAGAAGGGGACGACAGAGGATGAGATGGCTGGATGGCATCACTGACTCGATGGACATGAGTCTGAGTGAACTCCAGGAGTTGGCGATGGACAGGGAGGCCTGGCGTGCTGCAGTTCATGGGGTCACAAAGAGTCAGACACGACTGAGCGACTGAACTGAACTGAAAGAAGGCACCATTGTCTTCCTGTAAGTTCCGCGACCCACAGCACATGAGCCACGAGCCTCAGGGGCCCTGCCTGACGCCCCATCAAGACTGATTCCAAAGATTCCATCTGATGTGGCTGGTCTGGATCAACAGGATCCTTGTGCTCACAACCTTCACACCTCCCAGGGCCCAAGTCACTCAGGCTGTGCGCAGTGCTCAGCACCCACTGTGCGCAGTGCTCGGCACCCGGCTGTGCTTCTGCAGACGTGGGGAGAGCCTCAGTCAGGTTGTGCTGCCTCGGCGGTAGCCGCTCCATCTTCCTGGCATGCAGAGGCCAGCTCCCAGGGGATGGTCTGGAGCTGAGAGAAAGTCCCGCGGCAGTAGGCTAGAACCCAGGACTTGCTCAGTCTGCTGTGGAGCCACAGGCACATGGCCACACAGAGCCAGCATGTCGCTGAACACACATCCAACAGCTGGGAGTGTCCTTTCAAGGGCTTTTGAACTGGTTCCCTGGTGCACTGGATGCCAACATCATGCCCAGCAAACGTGGCCTCCAAGACAGATGGCGATGCTGCCAACAAAAGATGGAACAACCCGAGACCCAGTTCACAGGAGCCATGCCACACCCGAGGGTGCTGCTCTGCAGGGAGCACAAGCCTGGCCATCGCCCTCCGGAAGCCCCCAGGGAGTGGCCCACAGCCTGGGGTTTGTGCTGAGCCCTCGTAAAGCCCAGAGCAGCAGTCTTCTCCTCCTCCTCCTTTCTGGGATCCACCCAGACCACTCTGCCACCCTGATCTTCAGCCAGGTCTCCTGCTCACCTCAGCCTGCCCTCTTCCAACATGCGGCTGAGAGGCCTGGTGTGAGGAGGCCAAGTCACCTCCTGGAGCGCCCTTCCTCTCCTCGCAGCTGGCCTCTACAGTCTCTCTCCCCAGCCCCGTCAAAGCTCCCCGGACCTGTGTGTGGCTTCCTTCACCAGCGTTGCTCGAGAATACATTACAGGAATACATTCCAGGTCTCCCCCTGCAGACCCTGGAAGCCAGGAGACCCCCACTCAGAAGAGCCCCACCTGCGGGCAGACATCCTCAAACAGAATAAGGGAAAAACCGTCCTTCAAACATGGAGAAGGCAATGGCACCCCACTCCAGTACTCTTGCCTGGAAAATCCCATGGATGGAAGAGCCTGGTAGACTGCAGTCCATGGGGGCACTGGGAGTCAGACACGACTGGGCGACTTCACTTTCACTTTTCACTTTCATGCATTGAAGAAGGAAATGGCAACCCATTCCACTGTTCTTGCCTGGAGAATCCCAGGGATGGCGGAGCCTGGTGGGCTGCCGTCTATGGGGTCGCACAGAGTCGGACACGACTGAAGTGACTTAGCAGCAGCAGCAACAGTCAAACAAGATTTAAACCAAAAAGAGAAATCAGGGAGATGGCTTAAACTGTGACTCTTTCCACCAACTTAGGGCATTAATTAGAGGCAAGACAAAATCAGCTTTAACTTCCACTTGGCTCAGCTGTGCAGACTGGCGTCATCCAAGATGGTCACCACTAACCGTATATGAGTGTTTACATTTGAACTCATTAAAATTAAATCAGATCTTAGACATCAATCCTCATCCTCAGCAGCCACATTTCAAGTGCTCAGTGTCACATGCAGCCAGTGGCTACTGCATTGGACAGTCTAGAAACTCCCACTGGACAGTCAGCCGCAGCCATGAGTGTGGAGAACATAGCCTTGGGAGCCAATGTGTCCTTATCCCCTCACACACGCAGGCACACATGCCCACACATGCGTACAGAGCTCTAACCTCTCACACCACCCCTTGGGAAACGTGTATGCATTCATATTGTTCCACAAAACGTGAATTCAGTGAGTCAGTGTGCAGTCGCTCTAACCTGGTGGCCCTAGGCCAGCTCCTCCCTCCCTCCCCACCAGGAAGGGGTATTCTCGAGGTGGGGGTGGCAAGAGCATGGAGGAGACAGTCCAGGGACGTGAGAGGACCACAGGCAGACTCGCCCTCAGCAGTGGCAGGAGGCAGCCCTGCCCGCGTTTGCCACAGATTCAGGGACAACCAACAGAAAGGACACCATGACGAAGTCACGCTCTTGGCTACAATCTTTGCATGTAAAACTGTCCCTTAGCACCAACCAAGTAGCAAGAAAATGAACTATTTAACTCTCGTTTTTAAAGACTTACTTCTGGCACAGTGGTTAGATTTCACCACTCACAAAACCCAACTGCTGAATGCTGCCTGGTGTCCCACAAAGCAGAAGTGTGAAGATGCAGAGGAATTAGGCCTAAACCCACGTAGGTCTCCATGTGCGAGCAGGCATCTGAGCAGGTGTGTGAGCAGATGTGTGTGAGCAGATGTGTGAGTGCCTGTGTGTGAGCACCTGTGTGTGAGCAGATGTGTGAGTGCCTGTGTGGGTGCCTGTGTGTGAGCACCTGTGTGTGAGCCCTGTGTGTGAGCATGTGTGGATGAGCATGTGTGTGAGTAGGTGTGTAAATACATGTCTATGAGCACCTGTGTGTGAGCAGGTATGTGAGCATGTGTGTGTGAGCATCTCTATGTGAGCCCTGTGTGTGAGCAGGTGTGTGAGTACCTGTGTGTGAGCAAGTGTGTGAGCATGTGTGTTTGACCAGATGTGTGAGTATGTGTGTGTGAGCATCTGTATGTGAGCCCATTTGTGTGAGCACATGGGTGTGAGTATGTGTGTGAGTACATGTGTGTAAGTACCTGTGTGTGAGCATCTGTGTGTGAGCCCTGTGTGTGAGCAGATGTGTGTAAGCACCTCTGTGTGAGCAGGTGTGTGAGCACCTGTGCGTGAGCATCTGTGTGTGAGCATGTGTGTGTGAACAGGTGTGTGAGCACTGGGGGTGTGTGCATGTGCTCTGTCTACCTGGAGACCTAAGTGTGCCGGGTGGGTCCTCTTCCTCCCCCTCTGCTGACTGCAGACTTCCTCTCTCACCTGGAGGCACGGGTCTGGCCCTGCCAACAGTGTTCCCGCCATGGTCCCTGAGAGAGTGGCTGGGGCCAGAGCCAGGAGTGGTTGAAGGGCTGCTGTGATGCTGCCCGCCTGGGCCTCCGTGACTGGCTAATGGCCCCTGCTGTGGGGGTCTTGATTTTGGAGATGAGCTGATGAGAGAGCAGGGCTTCTCATCCTGCCTTCCTGCTCCTAGGTCGGAAGGATAACCCTCTCTCCCTGCCCTGAGACTGAGGGAGCCCCGAGCCGAGCAGCTTCACTGGGCACAGGGCCAGGAGGAGAGGGCAGGCTGCCTGCAGGGCACTGAGGCCCCAGGAAGGTGCTGCCCAGCTCAGGAGGCCACGGGCCCCGGTGGAGGTCTGTGGGACCTGCTCCGTGGAGGGGACCACATACCACGTGGTGCACAGCACAGCCCAGGAGGGCCACGGGCCCTGGTGGAGAAGGCCCGCAGGACCTGCTCTGTGGCAGGGACCACATGTCAGGCAGCGCACAGCACAGCTCGGGAGGCTGCAGGGACTGGGAGCTGAGAAGATGCTCATCGCTGTGGGGACCTCCAAGGCACACACACACCTGGGAACTTTAAATATCAACCAGAAGAAGTCCCTGCCTGCGTACTGGTATTGTGTGCAGCCAGCTCCTCTGCTAGTGGGACAGGCGGGCAAGTCCCCTCTTGGGACCAGTAGCTGTCCTGGGAGAATTTAGGAATCGGGGTTGGACTCAGGCATCCTATTCCCAAGTGTCCCCTTGGTTTCCTCTGGGGCCAGGAGGCCAGCGTTCTCAACCACATATTTTCAGGTAGACATGACAGAGGTGGCTCCCAGCAGCCTCCCCAGACCCCCTTCTCCAGTTCCCCCTACTGGTCTCCCTTTCTCATGCTGGAGCAGGCGGGCTCAGCTCTCCCAGTGCGTGCCCTTCCCCAAGAGATGTCTGCTCCACACGTTGGCCCCTGGTGGCAGGTCTGGTCCTCGTTTCTGTAACAAGGGCTAGGCTGTTACCATATCAGAACCAAGCAGATCACTTCTTCCAGAAAATCTTGGGCCACAATGAAAACAAAGCAAAATAAACCCATAGATGAGCTCCACCCAAGAGACATATCATCACCCATCTGGGTCTCCTTTGGCTTTTGTTCATGGTAGGAATATGGAAACGCTGAAAATCGGTCTCTCCCCTAGAGACAGGAGATTTTATTAATGTTTGGGAAATTTTGAGACTGAGGATGGGGCCAGCACTAGCAACCTGACCCCTCACGGCATCAGACCCCCAGGGGCAGGCAAGGCTGGTCCCTGGGACAGTAGGGAAGAGTCTGGGGCCTTGCACACCAGTGGGGTCGCAAGTGTGGACAGCCTGGACTCTGGGGGAGAGTCTTGACTGAGTGCCCACGGAGATGCCGGGTCAGTCAGCTTGGGAATCCTGCCTGAGAGCTGGCCCCCATGACAAAGCCCACAGCTTCCTGACCTTGGGTTTGACCACCCAGCTGGTCTGCGTTAGCGCCTAAGGGCAGATGGGCACCTGAGCAGGAAAATGTTGTGCCATCTGCTTGCCGAGGCCACGGAGGGGTCCGGGGCACCCAGTGTGTGGGGAGCAGAGACGTCCAGTCTGCAGACACGGAGCAGGGCTGCGCCCTCCCAGTCGCTGCTCCGGTCCCTGCCCTGCCTTCCTTTTGCTTCAGGTTTATAATTATCTTAACTCCACCAGGAGGCTCGATGCTAGAGAAAGTGATTTTAACTGGGACATCCTCGCTCTGGCGAAATCCTGAAGCCTATGATTAGGGAGGGAGTTCACGGTGTGATGTTGGCTTGGCCTCCAGGTTCCTGAGGACCACGCTCAGGTTCTAGAGTCGACTGTCTGGGTTCCAGTCCCCAACCTGCTGCAGGCCAGCTGGGTGCCTGAGAGATCTACTCAGACATTCGCGCCTTGGCTGCCCCTCGGGACGGGTGGGCTGGCAGCTCCTTCTGCGTGGGGTTGCTGTGAAGATGCCACGAGTGCTGTCGGCATGGACTGGGGCAGCATGCACGGTCCCGCCGGGCTTACGCAGAATTTCCGTTCCCTGAAGCAAGAGGCTGCGTGGCCCTGCCTCTCAGAGCTGCCATGGGAGGCGTGTGCGCATGGCGGGGCGGCGGGGGCGGGGGGGGGTGCCGCCTGGGCTGAGGGAGGCTCGGGGCAGGCGGCCCACGGGGTGCCTCCTCAGGGCACCCTCCACCCTGGAGCAGTGTCACCTAACCCACCTGGAGAGCCGCCTGGGGTGACGTGGGGCGCTGTGAGCCCAGGACTGTTGTTTCAGCTTCAGAGCTTTGTGGTGGGACCGTGGGGCCTGGCGACCCCAATGGGCGTGCAGCTTGGGGATGAGTGTCAGGCAGCATCATGCTAGCTGCTGCTCTAGCCGGGGGAGGTGACGGGCAGCGTGGGTTTTCCGCTTCCCTCTCAGACGGAGCAAGCTGGAAACACCACAATTTGCAGGCACACAACTAGAGGTTCCTGCAGCAGAGTGACAGCGGCCCCCGGGTTGCTGGGACGGTCAGTCCTGGACACTGGACGGCGCGTTCTAGAGACAAGCAGCTCAGCCCAGGCGGAGGGTGCTCAGTGAGGTGCTGGGGACAGGGTTCACAGACGGGGGTGCCTCCCCCTCCAGACAACGGTCGCAGACTGTGGGGCTTCTGACGGGGCTACCATTTTAAAATCAGTGTGAAAGCTACTTTACAAGGCTTAGCACACAACCCCACCTCTCTAGGTCACAGTTTACCTCGGTCCCCAGTCCGTGTTAGCCAGGACATCTGCCCTCAAACAGGTCAGCATCATCAGTGCTGCTGCTACTGAGGCCTGCGCTTGGCACCTCTGACGGCTCGACTCCCTGCTGGGGAAGGGCCCGACCAAGAGCTCGTGACTGAAGGAGTGGTGAGCTTGGTGCATCAGTGCTCACGCGGAAGGCCGAGGTGAGCCCCTGCCCGGCGCCCTGGCCCGGCAGCCCGCCCCCACCATGCTTGCGCGGGATCCTCTCTGCACCAGACGGTCAAGCATCGGTCCAGTCTCAGCTCCTCTTCGCCCCCACCGGTGCCGCAAAGCACTCCTTCCTGTCCTTCACCCTCCAAGTGAGGACCAAGCCACACACGTGACGCTCGGATTGTGCGTCCCTGCTCCTACCCCAGCCCGTCCACATGCCACCTCCACAGTCCCTGCGGGCGTCCTCCCTGCCCAGCTGTGCTCAGCCCCTCCTGCCTGGCCAGGCCTCCCCTTCCCTAGCGCCAGCCTCACTTGCGCAGGAAAGCATTCACTGGCCCCCTGGCAGGTTGCCGTGCCATGAGCTTCTCTTCTGGAGTGTTTCCCACATTTACATTGCGTGTTCTCAAGTGGTTATTTGACAGCCTCTCCCAGTGAATGCGGCCGTCCTTATGGGGAGGCTGCGTCTGGGTGTGCTGCCCATGGCACCCAGCAGCGTCAGGGTTCAGGTGCTTAACAAACACTTGCAGGTGAAGGCCTGCAGCCCTGGGGGTGCAGGGAGCGGTGGCTCTGTGGCGAGAGGAAGCTGCTCTTGGCTCTAGGTGGTTGGGTCTGCAGCAGGGCGGGTGAGATGCCCTCGACGCAGCACGAGTTCAAGAAAGAGGTGCAGCTGAGACGCCCCTGGGGTGCCACCGTGGAGGCCTCCTTGGCCTCCCAAGGGGGAAGCTGGCAACATGGCATGAGAGGGAGAGGCAGGCAGGTAAGGACAGGCTGTGCCTCCATTTAGGACAACACAGCAGCCCAGCCCAGTGGGTTGAACAGCTGGAACCCAGGGAGACTAAAGGAGCATCATGGAGGCAGGAGATGGCCAGGCCGTTCAGCACCCAGAAACCCCAGGACCCCGGGTGGGAGGAGCCTGGACAGCGCTCCAGGCTGCAGTTAGTTTCAGAAATAGATCCCTCATGTGCAGTACTCTGGGTAATAATCTGCTCCTCACTTGTAGGCATTCTCCACAGGTTTTCAGAAAACCGCAATTTTGAGAATTGTAGCATTTGCAGCCGGGGAAGGCAATGGCACCCCACCCCAGTACACTTGCCTGGAAAATCCCATGGATGGAGGAGCCTGGTGGGCTGCAGTCCATGGGGTCGCTAAGAGTCGGACACGACTGAGCGACTTCACTTTCACTTTTCACTTTCATGCATTGGAGGAGGAAATGGTAACCCACTCCAGTGTTCTTGCCTGGAGAATCCCAGGGACGGGGGAGCCTGGTGGGCTGCCGTCTATGGGATCGCGCAGAATCGGACACGACTGAAGCGACTTAGCAGCAGCAGCAGCAGCAGCATTTGCAGCTCTGGCAGGTCAGGAGCAGAAGGGAGTCCGGTAGGGGCAGGCAGGGCTCCCGTCGGGGGTTGCTGCTCCCGGCGCTCCCCGTCTCAGCCTGTGGAGCAGCCAGGCAGGTTCAGTGCTGCGGGCTCACTGGGCCACCCAGCCCAGGCCCTGTGGACAGAGGCCCCTGACCAGCAGCCAGGACATGTGTTAGAGCAGGGACAGTGGGGGCGTGGAAGCAATGCCTGGGTTGCCTCTGAAACTGGTCCCCCAAACGCTCTGCACCCCTCTAGCTCTGAGCTTGGCAGGCAGGGTCCCTGATGGCCCAGGAGAGGGGCAGAGGCTCTGGGAGCCTCCCCTGTCTGCACCTCAGCACAGACTCATGTGGGAGGGGCTGCCGTGGGCTTTGGGCCCTGAGGTTCGGGACCCCCAGGGGCCGGTGCCACCAGTGCAGGAAGGCTGGAGCCTGGGGTCTTTGTCCTGGGAGCACGCTGTCCCCCTGCCCAGTCCAGCCACCAGCCTGCACCACACTTGGCCAGACCTCCCTGCGGAATCCCTCCTGACTTCGGGCCCCAATTGAAACAGAGTGATGTCCTGGGGCAGAGACGGAGCCTGACGGCACCATGCTGGGTCCTCCAGGGCCCAGCTGTCTGCCTGCATCCTTGCCCACCCTTCACAGAGGTGGCCCTTACCGGGTAATGCCAGGGGACGCTTGTCACACTGTCCCCATCTCAGCCCGCCCTGTGCCCAAAGAGGGTGGCCCACCTGGACAAAGGGGACAAAGAGGGTGCAGGCCCCTGTCCCAGGTGGGCTCACAGCCTGCCCCAGGCTCGGGCCGGCACTCAGGTGCTGCTGCCTGCATCTCCAGGCGAGGCCCCAGGGGAAAGGGCTGCAGACTCTGCCGGGTCAGGCTCCCCACCTGTCACGCGCTCCTTGAGGACAGGGCAGAGCCTAGAACCCACAGCCCATGAAGGGACCTGGGCAAGAGGGTCAGGTGGGCTTCAAGAGAAGAAAGCACTGCGCCGTGGTCTCAGCCATGAGCCTTTGCTGACGCCGTGGCGCCTGGCGCCCCGTCCACGCCCAGGGAGGGCCGCGTCTGCAGATAGCGCGGGGGGCGGCAGTGTGGGCCAGCCTTCCTCCCAGGACAACCACAGCTGCCCTGCAGGGTGTGAGCCGTGGGGACCGCAGAGCCTCCTGGCCCCAGCTCTGGGCCGCCTGCCAGCCGCCCCCTCAGGAAGGGTGTCCAAGCCCCGGGGCCCCGACAGCCGCCCAGCTCGAGGGTGGGTCACTGTGCTGGCCGCCCCGCCCTCTGGGCCAGGTCCAGCCTGCTTCAGAGCCCGCCTGCTGCCCTCTGCCCTGCATTCCTGGCCTCACCTGCAGCCCCAAATTCCTGCCGCGTTGGAGGCAGGATGTTCCCCCAAAGGTACACAGCTCAGGAATTCACCCTCTCACCTGGCCTGTCGTGGCCTGAGCCCTCAGCCCTCAGGGCTCACACAAGTCGCATCTGCTCCCAGAGGAGGCGGCGACTCAGGGCAGAGGGGTTCCTGGATGGCACACCCCACACGCGTGAGGTCAAGGGCAGCCTTCTTTGGACGTCAGACAAGGGGCAACAAGGTCCCTGCACATCAGGCTCCCGAGGGCAGGTGGCCCCTGGTGCTGGGAGAGACACAGACGTTGTTCGGGCAGTGGGGGATTTTTCGGGTGTCTGGAACTCTTCTCCTCCAGGTGTCTGAGCCCAGAGCCTGAGGAATGCCAGCGGCCACAGGAATGTTATCTGCTGGGAGGGGCTCCAGATTCCATGAAGCAATCAAGCCAAGCAAAGATGGAGCCTCCAAAATCAACACGTCCGGAAAGAAGCAGCAGCTGGAAAGGGAAGGAATGGTGAGCAGGCCCTCAGACCGGCGCACCTGCCCTCCAGGCGCACGGACAGGCTTGCCTGCGCACTCGCTCTTGGTGGGAGGCCAAGGCCCCCGAGCCAGGATGTGCTGGGGCGGGGCCGCCGTGCCCTCCCCCACCTCGTGCTGTGCTCACCCGCAGAAGGCGCCACTGAGGTTAAATGGGTCTTGCACCCCTCTTTTCGTCTCCTTAATGAACAGACTTCATAAACAGTTATTGTTTTCAGTCTCTTACTAATTTTTTTACAGATAGAAGGTGGGTCTCTAGAGCTGTCCCAGGTCGGATTCCACCCAACTAGTCACTGTTTCCCAGAAAGTCAGGCCCGGGTCCCACCATGTCATCAACACCCCAGGGTGGCTTTCATCAAACCCCTGTTAGAAATACAGGATTTTTAGGACCGTCAGGGCCAGCATGTGACGAAACAAGCGTTGCCGGCCTGTCCCGTTGCAGCCAGGCCACCTCGAGCCCCCCGACCAGCCTCCTGTCTCTTTGCTTCCCCCCATCTCACCCCACCCCCATCCGGCACCCCCGGGGTGTTGTCAGAGCAGCAGCCAGCACCCACTGATGCCTAATGCTGGCGGGGTGAGTCACGGTTGAGGAGATCAGATTCCACTCCGTCTCATAAGCCTTCCTTCCAAACCCTGAGCGAGCTCACACCTGCCCTGCGCAGGGCCCCACACGGCCCTGACCCAGCAGGCGTCGGGCGCTGCAGGGCAGTCCTCGTGTGGGGCACCAGCCGAGGGCTTGGAAGAGCTTCTCCAAGGGGCACCCGCACTTCCCACAACTCTTGTCACGACACAAAACGTGTCTGCAATCTTTAATCAGTACAGATAAAAATGCAGATGAGCCTAAGACGTGTTTGGTACAGTCATGAAAGACGAAGTTACCATGTTCAGCACCTGGGCCCTGGGATTTCCGGGGCCTGATTCCTGTGTCTTAGCACTGACCACGGGCCAAGTGCTGGGCCTTCCACTGCTTTCATCGGTCAGCGTACACTTTGTTTTTCAAGAATATGCCCAAAGGGGGCCTCAGTCTCTCTCAGCTTGTAAGGGGCCCCTCTCCACAGGGCCTCAGCCCAGGCCCAGCCTCACAGCCTCAGACCCTTCACTGCCTCCTGCTTGGTGGTCCCACGCATTGCTCAGTTGCGACAGGAATGGGTCCCGATCTGCAGTCACCAATGGTCCTCATCTCCAGGATGGTCCTGGGTTTAGTACTAAAGTCCAGTGTCCCGGGAAGAGCCGCGGACCCCCAAAACCAGGATCTCGTTTCCCTCTGACTATCTAAGATCAAGGCCCCTTTGTCTTTAGTCAGGCAGATTTTGCACCAAAACCTTTTTTGAAAATTCAAGTGGAACTTTTAGTGAGGGGGTGGTGGAAGGAGCTGGGGATGTGCTCTGGATTTTCAGTGAGAAGGTGGCAGGAGGACCAGGATCGAGAAGCTTTTCTGCAGAAGCTCTGCAGCTCCTCCCTATTCCTCAGGAAGGGCTGTCGTTTTTGCTGACCTTCAGCGTGGCTTATATTCACCAAGAAGAGAAAGCCCAGGATCCGACAGGTTTTCCTTCTCAGATTCCTCTGACGTGACCAGCAGGGGAGTCACATGGGCTTTCACAGCTGAGCAGCAGGTCACGGGCCAGGCGGCCTGCTCATGCATAAACATCACCGCTAATTGCCTCTTTGTTACCCTAGGCTCTCCTCCAGGGCTGCGGCCACTGGGTCTGGCCCACTCTCCTGCGGGGGAGAGCCCTGCAAGGCGGCACAGGGTCTGCCTCTTCTCAGCCCTTCCTGGGGCTGGCCTGCACCCCAGGCCCCTGGCAGGGCTCATGGTCCGGCAGCAGCACACGGGGTGGGAGATGCCAAGGGTGCAGTGTGGCTTCCATGCCAGCCTGGTCCCCGGAGGGGGCTCCTGGTACCTCAGCCACCCTGAGGCCACATGAGGGAGCCTGGACACAGCACTGGTGGGTGAGCTGCTCCTCCTCAGGTGAGGAGCTGGGCCTGGGGCAGAGCTCCCAGGGAGAGTGGGTCACAAATTCTGCCCTGGCCTTGAACAGAGGGGGTACGGGAAGGCCCATAGAAACATGTCCTTGAGCACATGTGTACACACGTGTGCCGCCCTCACGTGCAGTATCGATCATCCCAAGAGGCATGCAGACAGGCAGGTGAGTTCAGGGCCACCGAGCAGCATTGCCCAAGGAGGCCCAGAGCCAGAAAACCTGTGCCAAGAGGAGAGAAGAAGAAGGACAGACATCTGAGGAGGCGGCCAGACAGACCACGGACGGGACCAGCGGGCCCGCAGCAGCACTGCCCTGACGCTCAGCCCGGGGGCCCACCATGAGGCTCCCTCTTCTCCCGGCTTGTTTTCTTATTTGTTTCCAACATACTGAAGCCATCCATTGGCCAAGAGCTCAGGGCCAAAGTCGCCACACATGTGAGTGGAAAGAGCTAAGCTGCTGAGGGAACCACAGGGCCTGAACTGGTCAGGCTCCCACAGGAACACACCTGCCCTTACCTGACCACCATCTGCTCTGTCCAGAAGACCTCGTGCTTGGAGCTGAGCTGTCCCCCGGTCCCCAAGGGCCCCCGCCAGGAGCACGTTGGCCTTGAGCGCTGCCTCCCTGTGCACCTCGGCGCCGCCACCTTGCCGCAGGATGTGATGGTGCGCCAGCTGTGCAGCACAGACAGAAACGTCATGGGGCCACCCCTCCCTGTGGGGAAAATGCCCCCACCCAAGAGGCACAACGGAGTTCTGAACACACACGCACTGATTGCCAGGCTTTCCTGGGGGAAAAGTAAAATGCCTAGTCAAGGAGCGCTGAAGCAGGGGAGAAAGTGCAGCAACCCCCTCCTCCTGGTGCTGGGTTCTCACCTGGTACCGCCCCCACAGCTGTGATGTCTCAACACAAAGTGCAGAGGAGGGCAGTGAGCTCTGCCCAGAAGGCCCTTAGTGTCCACCACTGAGACATGAGGAGGCCACGTGCTTCCCTGGGCGCCTGATGACTCACTTGGAAGGAAGGCTGGTCAGGGTGAGCGAGTTTGGTTGTTAGGTAAATGCTTTGGAAATTGTTCCTTTTTATAAGTGTTGGTGTGTAAGTGTGTGTATGCATGGGTGCATGTCTATGTATGCATGTGTGTGCATGTGTGCATGTATGGATGTATGGGTGCATGTCTGTGTATGCATGTGTATGTGTTTCTGTGCATGTATGGATGTATGTGTGCATGTCTGTGTATGCATGTGTATATGTTTCTGTGTGCATGTGTGTATGTATCTGTGTGTACATGTATGCCTATGTAGGTATGTGTATATGTGTGTGCATGTGTTTATATGTATCTGTACGTGTGTGTATGAGTGCATGTCTATATATGCGTGTGTGTGTGCACTGTGCATGTCTATGTATGTGTATGTATCTGTGTATGTGTGTTGCGTGTGTATATGTGAGCATGTGTGTATCTGTATGTGTGCATGTCTGTGTGTGTGCATGTGTATATAATTGTATGCATGTACACATCTGTATGTGTATATCTGTGTGTATGTGTGCATGTTGTGTGTGTATCTGTGTATGTGTGTGTGCATGTCTATGTGTGTGTGCACCTATGTTTATGTGTATTGCATGTTGTGTGTGTGTGGACATGTGTATATCTGTGTGCATGTATGTGTGTATCTG
Source organism: Tragelaphus eurycerus (assembly GCA_935064755.1). NCBI lineage: Eukaryota > Metazoa > Chordata > Mammalia > Artiodactyla > Bovidae > Tragelaphus > Tragelaphus eurycerus. Next base: position 5,883,681 of record CAKXYN010000114.1, read on the forward strand.
TGTGTGCATGTGTGTATAATTGTATGCATGTGTGTATATATCTGTATGTGTATGTGTGTGTGTGGTGTGTGAGTATCTGTGTATTATCTGTATGTGTATGTGCATCTCTGTGTATGCATGTGTGTATCTCCGTGTATGTTGTGTGTGTGTATATGTCTATGTGTGAGGGTACCTATATGTGCACACATGTGTGTATCTATGTGTGCGTAGCTGTGTACGCATGTGTGTATATATCTGTGTGTGTGTGTGTGTTGTGTGTGCACCTGTGTGTGTCTTTGTGTGTGTGTGTGTATCTGTGTGTCTATGTGTGTATTGTCTGTGTGTGCATGTCTGTGTGTGTGCACCTGTGTGTAACTGTGTATGCATGTGTGTATGCATATCTATATGTGCGTGTCTGGTGTATGTGTTGATGTATGTGTGTGTGTACCTGTGTGTGTGTGTGTGTATGTGTTGATGTATGTGTGTGTGTACCTGTGTGTGTACCTGTGTGTGTGTGTGTGTAGCACGTCACTCTCTTGGGGCTGCTTGCTCACCTGGGACCCCTCACCTCCTCCTGGCTGCGGATGGAGAAGTGACTGGAGCCGTAGGAACCAGACTTGGCAAGACAGTTCTGATGTGGTTTCAAAATCTCACGAATAATCTCAAATTAGGAAGATTTCCCACAGCCAGGAAGAAACTGGGAATCCTGCAAGAGAGGGCTTTTCAGGACTTCTGGTCCAGAGGGAACTGGAAGAGCAAAGTGGAACAAGCCCATGTTCGTAGTCTCCTGAGTCTCTTGTCCACCCTGCAGACACGTGGGTGCCAGGCCACCATGTCTCACAGTTGCCACACCACTCTCTCCCACTGTATGTGGCACCAGATAGTCCTCTCACAATGGGAGGAGGTTTGAAATGGGACACAAGGGTTCCAGTTCTGTTGCTCACCTTCTGACGATTTCTGTTCAGGAGCCAATTACCTAGCTGTAGCTCCTTAGTAGGAGAAGGCAATGGCATCCCACTCCAGTACTGATGCGTGGGAAATCTCATGGACGGAGGAGCCTGGTGGGCTGCAGTCCATGGGGTTGCACAGAATCGGACACGACTGAGCAACTTCACTTTCACTTTTCACTTTCATGCATTGGAGAAGGAAATGGCAACCCACTTCAGTGTTCTTGCCTGGAGAATCCCAGGGATGGGGGATCCTGGTGGGCTGCCGTCTATGGGGTCACACAGAGTCGAACACAACTGAAGTGACTTAGCAGCAGCAGCTCCTTAGTAAGTGGGTCCTACTCTTGGACCAAGTGTGTCCTAGAAGCTCTCAGAGTTCAAGACAGCACGGCAAACCCGTTGAGGCTCAGGGCGCTGCTGCGATGGCAGCTGAGCTGTGCTGAGGCCCACCTCCCTCCCTGGGCAGTGGAGGGTCAGGGAGGGAGGCCCCGCCTGAGGGCTCAACCGACTGAGGCACAGAGGGCGCAGGGCCCAGCAGTGAGGCACGTGATCTCAGGGGTCAGGTGACATCTGAGGCAAAGGCAGCCCCACACGAGGCAGTAACTCGAGCCCTGCAGCGGGTGGTCCCCGGAGGCGGCAAGAGCAGTGGCCAGGGGCGTGGAGCCCCTGCTCTGTGTGGGGCGCAGTGCGAGCATGAGCACACGTGTGCGTCTGCGGATCCTGGGAGGCAAGGCCCTCTGGGGTCCAGATCCTATCTCAGCTGAGGACGGGCCCCTGCAACTGCCATGCGGGCCTCAGGGCTACAGGGGCAGGCTGGCAGCTCTGCACGTGGATGAAGCACTTCTGAAAAGCCTACTCTCCAATCGGCTTCTTCATGGCTCCTTGTGGTCCTGCACAGGCTTCCACAGACTGGCCTCAGGCAAGCCCTCCTCGAAGTCAGAATCCTAGTTCAGGGCAGTGGCAGGCCAGCCTGGGCACCCCACTGCTGATCAGCCTGCAAATGGACCAAAGAGTCGAAACTCTTTCACCAGCAGTCAAATGGTGCCTCTGGGATGAACTGTTGACACACAGTTTGCAGACTCCTTTTTCCAGTGGAGCCTTGAGTTCTGAGTGACATCATGAGAATCTTGGAGGAGCAGAGACACCAGCACACAGCCAAGCTGGGGAAGTGGGAACCTCCGGGGCACCTGGATGTTGAGGGGAGAAGTGAGTCTGTTCTCTTTGCAGAAACTCAGGCTCCTCCTTAGCCTGCAGCTGGCAGAGCCTTGACCTCACAGAAGAGTGGAGCATGACGGACACACGTGTCCAAGCATCACATGGGGGCAGAGGCCCCTGCAAAGGGACCCAGCACAGCACCGGCCACTGATGCACAGAGCCTTCCCAGAGGCAAGTCTAGCCTCATGCATCTGGGAATAGAAGTTCCCTCTGAATACAGGAGCTTACAGTGCTAGGGGAGTGGATACTTATGCCTGTTGATTTAAATCCTTTTTATTTTCTTCCTGATGCTACGAGATGCCCTGAGTAACTCTGAGGCTGATCTCTTCCCTTTCAGAGGAGGCAGAGCTGGCCTGTTGAGCTCAGTCCAGTCTCTCTGGACCTCAGCCTGTGTTACCACGTCTGGGGGGCCGTTTAACCACAGAGATATTCTGCTGGCTCCAGGGTTCAGACCTGGCCCCGCAGCCCCACAGACACTCATGCCCAGCATGTCAGCCGGCTCCGCATAACAAAGTCCTGCAGGCGGGGTGTGGAGACAGGGCCCTCCCTTAGGCCTCGGCCAAGGTGCTACGTGAGTGGAGATAGACGATCAGCCCAGGTACCCGGACTTTACTTTTGATGGTCTCTAAAATAAAGTTCTAATGTTCAAGGAGCTAATGTGAGATGGGGGAGGTCTGAGCAACAGACAGTTGGTGTGTCACATCCGAGTCACACACCGCTTCCCTGTGGGTTGTAACACCGCACATTTGTCTGTGGTTGGGTCCTGAGGCCTGTGGGTGCTCCTCAGCTCCACGCGCCTGCTGCAGTCGAGATTTCCCACAGCCAGAGACTGAGACGAGTCAACAAGGAAAAGCATTCCTGCACCTGGTCAAGGGCCCCACAGGCCCACACACCCTGGGGGTCAGAAAGCAGAGGCTGCGGGAGACACAGACCGAGCTAACTGCCTGACCTGACGGGCCTGCTGAGCAAACCCCTGGGCCCTGGGATCTGCAGGCCAGCCCCACCCCTGTTGTTTGAACCTGGGGCGCCAGCTGTGAGCCCCTCTTCCTGCCCACCTGAGGTGCGATGGTCAGGAGCAGGCACTCAAGGACCCCAGAGACTCACATTCAGGGTCCGGCCCTGAGCGCCCTCCTGGAGGACGGGTTGGACGTAAAGCAGCCCTGGGGCCCTGCCTGAGCTCGTCCACATGGGCCCCTCTGCCTGCAGGGGGGACCACCACGACCTTTGCTCCTTCTGTCCAGCTCGTCCCCCCAGGCACTTGGGCCCACTCAGCTGGCTCCCCTGGTACAGAGATGCCCCTCAGGACTCGAGATGGAGCACGCCGGATCCTCTGCAGTGGCCTCATGCTGGGCTGGCCGCTCCTGCGGACCACCGGCCCCAGAGCCAGGACCCTGTGCTCAGCCAGAGGCGTGGGCTCTCCCCAGCCCAAAGGTCGGGAAGCCCCAGGGTGCCACCCACCCAGTCTCCCTGCACCCTGGACACAGGCTGGTCCTGAGGACTCTGAGGACAGCTCGGAACCACTTCCCCCAGGAGGGGGGCCGGCCACCACCTTGTCACGAGGCTCAGACGCTGAGGTCACCTGGCCCCACAGCAGGTCCTCGGCAGCCCTGGAACGGAGGTCAGGCCGTGGGGTCCCACACCAACAGAAAGGCAGGTGGAGCCACAGCCACAGGGGCCTCCCAGATGCCCGAGGCTGGAGGCCATGCTGGCCCAGTTGATCAGTCGAGGCGCCTCCACGGCCAGGAGGAACCCGCAGGCATCGTGAACTGGTTAGTTCAAGGGAGAGGCATTCTTCAGGTCCTCATGACGAAGCCACTGTCCCAAAAAAAGTTCTGAGAAAAAAACACTTGGTCAGTTGCTGGCCCTTCAGCCCAAGGAGCACCCTTGCCCAGGGCAGGCCCTGGCTTCTGCGACGTCGCAGGCGGCTGGAGGCCCAACAGCCGGTACCGTGTCATCATCACGCAGACGCAGTCTGTGTCCTACAAAGCGACTGTGTCATCAGGCTGACTCACTGCTTCTCTAGAGTTCTGACTCAAATGTGCACTTCTGACCCCCCATGTGTGTGAGCCACCTCTTGTTTCCAGACACCTCTGGCATCTGCTCAGTCCAGAGGCCTTGACCCCCTCTTCCCAGCTGGCCTTCGGCTCCTGCGTTGGCTTCCTTTCCGGGACTTGCCGGGCAGCGTGGGGAACAGCCACGCAGGAGGTACAGCTTTTAGGCCAGCATGAAAGCCCTGGTTTATCTCAGAACACCGTCTGTGGGTTCGGTGTTGGATCTTGGGCCCCAGGGAAACGCGTTCACCAGTCAGATGTCTGGAGTGGCAGGCCGGCTGGGCACTCGGCCCCCGTTTCTTCTCCGAGCCTATTTCCCGACAGGAAAGGGGACCTACCATGAGCACTGAGACCACGTGGGGCATGCGCGATGCAGCTGGAAGGTTCCCACACGTCTGTCAGGCTCCAGAAGCACCACCAAATCTGTGAATTAAAGTCCTTTATTTCAGCCACTTTGGGTTTTCTGTGCATTTCCTTTTGTCAAAAGGGATCTCCTTTGCCCTCATTTTTACTGTGTCCTGATGAAATAGCAGCTTTACAAAAACAAATCAGTGTCACAGCAACGTGCATGCAGAAACAGCATGAGGAAGACAGAAGGTCTATGCAGAATAGTTCACGCTGCACAGCAGGTGAACGCCAAGGTGACTTAAAACATAGGCCCCTTTCAACAAACAGCAGAAGCATAATGTATTCACTTCAAACACAGGAGGTAACCTTACACAGAAGAGCCACTGCTACTGCTGCTGCTAAGTCGCTTCAGTCTTGTCCGACTCTGTGTGACCCGATAGATGGAAGCTCACCAGGCTCCCCCGTCCCTGGGATTCTCCAGGCAAGAACACTGGAGTGGGTTGCCATTTCTTTCTCCAATGCATGAAAGTGAAAAATGAAAGTGAAGTCGCTCGGTCGTGTACGACTCTTAGCGACCCCATGGACTGGAGCCTACCAGGATCCTCCGTCCATGGGATTTTCCAGGCAAAAGTACTGGGGTGGGGTGCCATTGCCTTCCCCGCAGAAGAGCCACTAGGACTGATCAAATTTCTGAGCGCAGGAAGCTTATTGTTCATTCAGATCAGATCAGATCAGTCGCTCAGTCATGTCCGACTCTTTGTGACCCCATGAATCGCAGCACGCCAGGCCTCCCTGTCCATCACCAACTCCTGGAGTTCACTCAAACTCACATCCATTGAGCCGGTGATGCCATCCAGCCATCTCATCCTCTGTCATCCCCTTCTCCTCTTGCCCTCAATCCCTCCCAGCATCAGAATCTTCTCCAATGAGTCAACTCTTCGCATGAGGTGGCCAAAGTACTGGAGTTTCAGCTTTAGCATCATTCCTTCCAAAGAAATTCCAGGGCTGATCTCCTTCAGAATGGACTGATTGGATCTCCTTGCAGTCCAAGGGACTCTCAAGAGTCTTCTCCAACACCACAGTTCAAAAGAATCAATTCTTTGTGCTCAGCCTTCTTCACAGTCCAGCTCTCACATCCATACATGACCACAGGAAAAACCATAGCCTTGACTAGGCGAACCTTTGTTGGCAAATATCTCTGCTTTTGAATATGCTATCTAGGTTGGTCATAACTTCCCTTCCAAGGAGTAAGTGTCTTTTAATTTCATGGCTGCAGTCACCATCTGCAGTGATTTTGGAGCCCAGAAAAATAAAGTCTGACACTGTTTCCACTGTTTCCCCATCTATTTCCCATGAAGTGATGGGACCAGATGCCATGATCTTCATTTTCTGAATGTTGAGCTCTAAGCCAACTTATATAAAGTTGGCCTTTGGTAAAAAAAAAAAAAAAAAAAAGACCAAGCCATGAATGGAAAAAAAAATACATACCTGTATTAAAATACAAGCTCACTTTCCCCACGTGGGGGGCTCAGATCCTGCCCCACAAACCTCCCGGGCCACGTCTGGTATGGCATCTACACACTCCAACCGCCCGACCCTGTTGGCGGGGTCATGCACCTCCGGGTTGTCCTCTCGATTCGTTGTTCTGCCACTTCCCACTGTGGTTTTGAAGCTTACATGACTGGCCAAAAAGACCCTTAGAACCAAACACAAAAACTGCAGTGAAATTAGTTGACTTCACCACTGAACTTCGTTCATCCAGATAGATATTTGTGTTATTAAATCTTTGTGTTTTACTGGACTCTGATAGAAGATTTGAAGTCTATAACAGATGTCAGATAATGAGATTTTATCTGAAGAGATGAAAACTCCATTAAAATATTTAAACAATTGATAAAACTTTCAAGAAAAAAAGTGACCAAAAATAAGTATATTTTGAACAAAAAGTAAGATTCTGCCAAAAGTACAAGCTTCAGCACACATTCTTGTTGTCTTTTCCGTATATATATTTTCTTTTTTTTAAACACTGCCAATTAGATGGGTTTAAAATTCAACAAGGCATTTTTTTTTATTCAAAAGAGACCGTTTTAGTTTGAAGGGGAGTGAATTGAAGGCAGAAATTCCTCCCTGCTGTGCCCGATCAGCTATTGATTAGGGGAGGGTTGCTGACCTAAACCATTGCCAGATAATAGGCTGCAGCCTCACGGGGCACATTAGTTGTAGGAGACCCAAAGCCGCCCTTTTGTGGAGAACCAAAGGCTCTGGTCTCTCTGGAGGAAAAGAAATGTTAATTGAAAAATTCCTCAAATAGGTGAAGGCTCTGAAGCTGCTTTACAGAAAGGTGTGAAGCCACAATCAGGGGGCAGGAAGAAAGGGCCGTGCTCGGGCGGGCGTGCTCTCTGACGCTGCTGGTTAATCTCCCATTCACAGGGCCCTTTCAGTGAGGCCGGCGACAGCTGGACCTGCGGGCCGGGGCCGGATTAATTGGTCCCTCAACAGGGAAAGTAAAACAAAGAAACTTCCTACTGGATGCCAAGGACTGAATCTGACTATTTACATAAATAATCAATGCACGGCCGTCTCCTCTTCTGTCGGTTAAGGACCTTAGACAGACACGTTGCCACTCACAGCTTCTCGGGGATCCTCATGTGGAAAAGCAACTCAAGCCCACCAAGGCATCTGCACATGACCCCTGCCCCCGAGGAGGGGCGTGTCTGTGTGGACAGGAGACCGAGAGCGACGAGGAGCCTGGGACCAGCCGGGACCAGCTGGACAGAGGCTCCTACCCGGAATCCAGGCTCCGCTCCTGCCGTCCAAGCAGGCCAGGGCTCGGTGCCCACCCACCCCCTCCTCGGACCCTCACCCTGTCCACACTACTAGCCAGACTTGCTGGAAGAACCGCCTCGCCACAAAGCCACTCAACAAAGTGCCGACGTGCCCCAGGCAGGGCCTTGGTGCTGGCGGTGGAGACCTTCCCAGCTCCCAGCACCCCAGGGAGACACAGAAGCAGGAGCAGGTTGGGTTCCCCAAAGATGATGGGGCTGCGGGAGGGCGACTTGGACAGCTCCCACCTGCTGTTGGGAGCCCTGGGCCCCCAGTGTGCGCCAGAACCGCTCAGCACCCTACACAGGAAGCAGCCGGACAGACCAAGGGTGGAACAGACAGCGTCTGGCTGTCAAATGTCGTCAAGAGTGCACTTGCTGAACTTCGTGAGGTGCGCGACTGAGTCCAGAGCCTCAAAGGCCCGCCCGGAAATCTACCCCAACCCCTCACCAAGTGGAGACAGGCTCTTAACATGGAGTGTCGGTCCTGCCAAAACTGAAGTGTACAGTACACGTTTGGGAGTTTAAGCAATTAAATTAATTAATTGAATTAAATAATCTGAATCTTTCCCTTCTCACTAACCAGGAGAGGAGATGATGGCTGAAACCAGTGTGTGTTGTGCCCCTCCCCCAACTTCCAGCGTTGTCAATGACTGAAGGGGACACGCAGTGACCGAAGGGGAGACCCAGTGACCGAAGGGGACGCACAGTGACTGAAGGCGATGCGCAGTGATGGAAGGGGAGACCCAGTGACGGAAGGGGATGCACAGTGACTGAAAGGGACATGCAGTGAGTGAAGGGGACACTCAGTGACTGAAGGGGACACGTAGTGACCGAAGGGGAGACCCAGTGACCAAAGGGGATGCGCAGTGACCGAAGGGGAGACCCAGTGACCGAAGGGGACGCACAGTGACTGAAGGGGATGCGCAGTGACTGAAGGGGAGACCCAGTGAGTGAAGGGGACACTCAGTGACCGAAGGGGAGACCCAGTGACGGAAGGGGACACAGTGAGTGAAGCTAGTTCAGCCCAGTGAGAAAAGTGTGGGGAGGACCCCGCACATGGCTCCGCCAGGTGTGGGCGAGGCAGCTGACAGCAGAGCCCATCTAAGGCAGAAAGAGCCGCGGGGACTCTGGTCCTGCTGAGAGCGGGGTCTGCAAGCCTGAGCAGAGTGGTTGTAGCCCGGGGGACAGAGAGCCGCCTCAGTTCAGTGACAGCCCGCGGGAGGGGTCTCGTGGCTTCCAATGGGCTGGACCTCCAGGGGGTGCTTGTGGGGGCCCCACTGCACATTCTCAGGCTCAGGACCTCACCCGGGGCAGAGGGTCAGCACAGGGGCCTGGCCCGGGTGAGTTCACACTGTACCGTGTGTGCTAGGTCTGGGGTTCCTCGCTCAGGGACTGCTCAGAGCCACCAGACAGGCAGCCCGGGGCCTCCCTTCCAAGGAGGGGCTGAAGCTGCCAGGAAAGGATCTCGTCCTGCAGCAACAGCTGAGGGGCAGGCATGGCCCTGACTGCAAATGGGATTGGAGCTGCTCAGACAGACCTCGGCCTGGAGGGAGACCACAGGAGGCCGCTCTGGACTTCTGGCCAGTCGGCTCCACACGCTCAGCCTGGGCTGGGTCTCCCTCTCAGGGTCCTTCCTGCCACCACTGCCATCCTCAGACCAGGCTTCTGGCCATGGCCTTGCCTTCCCAGCATGAGAGCCCTGCTCTGGGAGAGGGGGCAAGGCCGCGGCTCCGCCCCTGTGGCTGCAGGACGAGCTCTCCATGTGCCTCTCTCTGCCGGTCCTTCTGCTCTAAGGTGTCTGCACTTCATGGGGATTTTTGAACCATCAAAGAGAACAGAGAAGAAAAGTCTTTGTAAACTCTCAGTGATGCAAGTCCCTCAGAAAAAGCCCCGGACAGAGTCCTCCAGAAGAAACGGGGCAGCAGAGGCGAAAGGTGGAGGTCAGAACTGACTGAGCCCCTCTGTGTGGGCCCAGCGCTTGCAGCAGCCTCAGCCTCTGAAGCAGCAGGAGCGGGTGGTGCGGGAGGCATCCAGGAGCCCCTGGGGGAGCACTGATATACAAGGTCAGAAGGAACTCCCTACAGGAAAAGCACAAAATTCCAGGTCTTATGAAGATAACTCAATCTTAACAAATATACTTATAACAACAAAAGAGACCTAGAACAGAAATGTCCAACAAAAGTGGGTGGGATAAAGAAACACACAACCTCTGTGTGATAGCCGACTCTGCCTGAAGGGAATTCCAAGCCAGCAGCCGCAGCCATCCAGCCTGGTGCCTGGCCTGGCCACGGGCCTGGACTATCTCTGCCTTCTTGGATTGTTCTCCCCTTTAGGCCAAAGCTTTTTTTTCATTTCTTTTCCATGGGGATGGTCTTGATCCCTGTCTCCTATACGGTGTCACGAACCTCATTCCATAGTTCATCAGGCACTCTATCTATCAGATCTAGGCCCTAAAATCTATTTCTCACTTCCACTGTATAATCATAAGGGATTTGATTTAGGTCATACCTGAATGGTCTAGTGGCTTTCCCTACTTTCTTCAATTCAGAAAACTAAGATCATGGCATCTGGTCCCATCACTTCATGGCAAATAGATGGGGAAACAGTGGAAACAGTGTCAGACTTTATTTTTGGGGGGCTCCAAAATCACTGCAGATGGTGATTGCAGCCATGAAATTAAAAGACGCTTACTCCTTGGAAGGAAAGTTATGACCAACCTAGACAGCATATTCAAAAGCAGAGACATTACTTTGCCAACAAAGGTCGTCTGGTCAAGGCTATGGTTTTTCCAGTAGTCATGTATGGATGTGAAAGTTGGACTGTGAAGAAAGCTAAGTGCTGAAGAATTGATGCTTTTGAGCTGTGGTGTTGGAGAAGACTCTTGGGAGTCCCTTGGACTTCAAGGAGATCCAACCAGTCCATTCTGAAGGAGATCAGCTCTGGGATTTCTTTGGAAGGAATGATGCTAAAGCTGAAACTCCAGTACTTTGGCCACCTCATGCGAAGAGTTGACTCATTGGAAAAGACTCATGCTGGGAGGGATTGAGGGCAGGAGGAGAAGGGGATGACAGAGGATGAGATGGCTGGATGGCATCACCGACTCAATGGACGTGAGTTTGAGTGAACTCCGGGAGTTGGTGATGGACAGGGAGGCCTGGCATGTTACAATTCATAGAGTCGCAAAGAGTCAGACATGACTGAGTGACTGAACTGAACTGGACTTAGGCCAAAGGCTTTAATTTTCTGAGATACACGATCACTTTGACAAGTGAGGAAAGAATCTGATCATCTCCCCAGAAAAGCTTGCAAGCTCCTGCTATTTTGACCCCAGTTTTGAGAGTTCACAGCAGCAGGGAAACCCGAGCCTGGAGACCCCACGGCCTCTGGGTTCCTTGGGGACATTGCCAGTGTCAGTCAGTGGCATCTGGTCCTTTCAGACCACGGACGTCCTCCCCACGACACTGTCGATCTCAACACAAGTGAACCCAGAACCCCGGTGCCACCAGATCCCGAGCCTCAGTGTGGAGAATTGTCCATCCCAGTGATTCTGGCCCCAGGACTAAGGAGGAAGAAGAAGTTGGTGACCCCAGCCCTCCTCCCCGAAAATTCCCCACCAGATTCTCAGGTTCTCCCAGCAAGAGAAGAGAACAGGATTGGCCGCTCCGGATGCATGGGGGTCACCCTCGGAGTCCTGGGATGAAGTACCAGACTCCGTGGGAAGAATACAGCCTTCTCTGAGGCACAACCAGGCAGAGCCCATGCCCCACGACTTCCACACCCACATCTGAGCATGACGGGCCATGCTTCTGAGAGGCCACATTGTCACAGGGATTCAGAGTCTCAGGTGTGTTCTAAAACAGCAGTTCACAGTAGGAAATAGGAGTGAATGATGAACACATATTTTCATAGTCCTACTTGAAAGTAAGTAATAAAATATAAATAGAAATGAATATGTATCAAATTTGGAAAAATTTAAAGTATCTATATTTATTATTAGCAAGAATATAGGACATACACATTGTCAAATGCTGCTAGGAAAAATGCACAAGCTTGCATTTTGGAGGACAATAAAACAACGCAATGCTGCTTTAAACCACTAATTCCACTTCCTAAAATGTATCTCAAAGAAATAATAAGTTTTTTACAACAATGTTTATACTAGGACATTCTTTTGACTTTATTTAGTAATATTAATAGACAGGACATTAATAACCAACAAAAGGGGATTAGCTAAAAATTACAAAACATCTGTATAAAAGAATACTCTGTAGACTTTATAAAATTCTACTTTAGAAAAGACTTAATGACATAAGATGTGCTTACACTAGCTTGAAAGCTCATTGTATTGCAGTGTGTATGGTGACACAACTTGGAAATTATTGGGAGGATGAATTTACATTATGCGGGTTTCTTGCCACAATTCTTTTAAAAAATTGGCTGCAAAGGTGGACAACCCCAATTTTGATGAAAACTTATGTAACACGAATGGAGCCTGCTTGCCTCTCACTCTCCTTTTTCCATTGGTCTAAGTTTCTCTTCTTCCCAGTGAATATGTGCTGCCTTTATGAGCAGGAAGTCAGTTTTCTCATGCTTGTACATCTACCCTCTTCCACTCCTGGGAAATTAGCCTAAGCAAACAAATTGAGCTCTAAGATTATTTTCAAAACAAATTCATGGCAGCATTATCTATAAAACTAAATAATTGTACTAATTCAAATATTCAAATAAATATTTTTAAGAGAAAATGTTTAAAAGTCTATCAACTCAATAGAATATTATACAAACAAGATAATACTTGAAGGGCAGAGAAGCAGTTACATCATAACACAACGCAAAACATCAAGATATAAAATCATAATCCTGTAAATACCTTAAAGTGATATATAATCTATAAGCACTAAAGGTGCACGGGAAAGAAAGGCGAAAAGAACACACGCCACAGCGTGACCAAGACAGCCTGGGGATGCTGAGCACAGCTGTCTGCTTCTTGCCTCTGTTTCTAAGTGAGCGGCTATTACTTTCGAATTGAAACAAGCCATACTTTTTATTTTTAAGTGTAAAAACCATCTCAAGGCTTCCTTCCTCGAGGAGAGAAGCTTTCTCTGCCTGGGCGAGGGTTCAGCCTCTGAGCACTCTCTGCGCCGTGCAGGGCGGAGTCCTGTGCACCCGCCAGCTCGCACAGCCACAGGCCTCCGCCCCCGGTGTCCCCGCATGGGGAGGGAACACTGGACAAACCTCGAGGGTGGTCCACGACCGTGGACCCTGGATGTGAGCTCAGAGGGTCTCTCGACTCGGTTCTGAAAGTTTTTCAAATGGGGTTTTGTGAGGCACGTTGTGACATGTCCACGTGTCCTCACACAACACGGCACACACCAGCCTCTCCAGCCTATGCGACCCTGCACACACGTGGCAGCGGGCACACACGGAGCCCCGAGGAGCCACACCGCCCCCACAGGAGGCCTCCAAGGTGGGTGCCCACCCCCTCTGCCCGGACTTCCTGGGGGTCCTGGACGCCAGCAGCAGGCAGGGGCAGACCAGGCTGCAGGCCCGGCGGCCAGAGATAACAGGGCAAAGGTTTGTCTTGTGATGAAAACAACCGCCTGCGCACAACACGGTGGGAGACAACGCATCAAACCAAACATAGGCAGCTTTTACGTTTTCCCATTTGGAATCGGCTGACATCCATTATTTAAACACAAATTGAATTAACAAAATATTCAACATATGTTCTCTCTGCACTCTGCTAAACCTGACGGAACACCCAGAGCCGGTCCAGGGGTCAGCCTGGGGGGTCCGGGAGGGGCGGGCAAGCACGCCCGAGGGTTGAACGCGGGCAGGGCCTGAGTTCCCCACTCCCCCAGGGCGGCGATCAATGCTGCCACCAAGTGTGTGCCGTACCTGACCCTGATCTCATCAAATCCTGCCGCCACCATCTGCTGTTTTTAATTCCTCTGCGATATTTGTGTTTGCTGCCTCCCTCCGACAGCGGGGCGGGGAGGCCCTTCCCTGCGGGCGGTGGGAGCGGGTTGGCTGGCCAGCCCCGGCCAGAAGGCATCTGTTGCTCATAGCCCGCAGCATCTGCTACTATTTCTCACTTTCCCCGCTCGCTGTGGGACGCGATCTCTCCCAAAGGTGGCCTCTCCACGCTCACTGTCAATCCCATCATTGTCGGCCGCGTTCCCACGGTGCGGCCCGTTGCCATGCTGCCGGCCTGTGCTCGCTGGCTGTCTGTAATCCAAGATATTGTGCGACTGGGCTCTGCCATTAACCCTTTTCGTCCGCATCAAGACATTCAATTAAGCCCTGCAGGAGGAGCAGATTGAGAGGGAGGGCCGTCGGGCGGGAGGGACGGCCCATTTCTAGGGAAGTTTACAAGGACACCGATGACACTAGCCAGTGGGCGCTGTCAAAACAGCACTCACACTCACACTCACACTCACACTCACACTCAAAGAAACAGAGATGCTTTCTGACAGGCAGCTTTCTCCTCTCTCACGTTTTACTTTAAGATGCTGTGAAACGGGGCCCTGTGTCCCTCCTGGTCCTGATACACCACTGAGCCCTGTGATAAGACATGTGTGCGGACCCTGCCACTTACGTGTCTGCCCCGTGAGCACCTCCTGCTAATGGGGTGCAGCCTGGCGCATGTGGCGCCCCAAGCTGTCAGCTCTCCTGTCCTTCTGTCCAACCCCACACCTTCCTTCCCTCCATCCTTCCTTCCCTCCACCTGTCTGGGCGACGAGGAGAGCAGGCATCCACGGGGCCCCCACGCAGTCCCTCTGCTGCGACGCACATCCCCACTGTGACGTGAGCTCATCCAGCCTGGGACGCTGCTGCCACCCAGGGCCCCCTCTCCTCCTCCGGTGTGGGCCTTTATTTTAGGCTGCAGGGTCCCATAGGAGTCAGATTTGTAAAGTACTGAGCAGGAATAGATTTCCTTAAGTGAGAGCATTTTTAATGCTCCTGAGGACTACCACTCTCAGTGTCAGCTCAGTGACTCTGGATTCTCTACGTCTGTGAATGACCGGCACTTTGGAAAGAGAGGGCGTGCCCAGCATGGGGGCCTGTAAGGGCCAGAGCAGGGTCGGTAACCACATCTGACCCCAGCTTACTCCTCAAAGTCTTTGATTGCAAACATGGATGAGAAAAAAACAAATCCACAGAGTTCAGGGAGATTGCAGCAGGTTAGATCACACGAACAGCAAGCAGGAATGTAGCTATCCTCTGACAAAGTAATTGGGGTGTTCTCAGGCTGTCTCACAGATGCATGAGATGGCAGGAACACCCTCAGGGGTCTGGGCTGTATTGCCCTGTGTGGCTCCATTTCCAAGAGTGGCTTCTGTCTGTGCCCCAGTCCAGGCTCCCTGGGAGCCCCAGCCTGGGGCCAGTGTGCCCCACAGGCATGCAAGGAAGCTGTGCGGTGGGTGTGTCCCTCCCAGGTGAGAAGCCACCTTTACGAGTTCCGTGGTTTACCTCCCAAATGCAGCTGCATCACCACCCCTTCTCCTGTTACTAGCTACAAAGTGCCTGACCCCCCGTGAAAGACAGGCTGAGCCTGGGAGAGTCTCAGCCTCTGGGAAGGACGCTCCCTGGGCCTGCGGACTCACAGATCCTGCGCTCCCTGCCCACCTTGCTCCTGTCATGGTGACGCCGCGTGTCTTCTGGACAGAAAGGAACATTAAAGTCAGATACGAATTCCCAGGAAAGATGGCATTTGGGGCCACATGGCCTGACTGCCGCGTGTGCCCACGTCCTGGCCTGACTCTCCTGTCTCCACGCTGCCTGAGACAGCCGGGCCGCCCCACGCTGGACGGGGACCTTGGGCAGCCTGTGTGGGGGCCGGGGTCAGGGCTAGGCAGCGGGCGTTCGGCTGCCTGGCACGCAGCAGGCTTCTGGGCTGGGGCCTGCAGGCGGGGCCGGGGCTGCGGCGCCCGTGCAGGGACACGCACAGCTGCCCGTCCATCCATGAGGCCATGTTCACCTGACCCAGGCTGGAGGGGCCACGTCCTACTTCTGGGAATGCTGACTGCACCCGCAGGCTCCCTGCAGCCCTGGAGGCAGGAAGCATACGTTCTACCCCAAGTCAAGCCCAGCTGAGGTCACTGTGGCCGATGGTAAGTAGGACAAGCGAGGTGGGAGCTGGGAGGGGAGGGCGGGCTTCCTCCTCTCGGGGAGCAGGCCTGACACTGCCCTGGGCCTGGGCCCTGACCGCCGGGGGCCTCACTGGAGCCTGGGGACCTCAGCCCGCTGAATGCTTGCGGTCTCTGTCAGCTTTCTACTCCTGACACCCCCAACCTCCCCCTACTCCCTGCCGCCCCCACCCCCCATCCCCTACTCCCTTTATTCACACACTCGCTCACTCACATGCACTCTCTGCTCTAGTGTTGATGTTGGGGGCAGCTGACCCCGCAGACCTGGGCTCAGGCCTTCCCACTGCAGAGTGCACCCCCAGGCACCTCCTCCCGCCTGTCACTCCTTCTCGCCTTTATTTCCCCGGGTGTCTCCTCTCTTCAGCCCCCAGATGGGGAGGGAAGAGGTGGGGTGTGGAGGGTGAGACAGGGGGGCTGGGAGGTTCTGAGCCTACTCCCTGCCTGCCTGGCCACCAGTCCACAAGTCAGGCCTGCACTGGTGGCCCTGGTGCAGGGGGGCTGCTGCACAGCCTCTCAGGGGCCCCATCCCCCTGCCGTCCATCGAGCGGATGGGACAGCGGCTGGGATCACGGGCTGGGGATGTAGCTGTCAGCCTCTAAGGCTGGAGGGGAGAGATGCTTGAAGCTGACGCAGGAAGGCAGCCTCTGTCACACGACCAGGGATCAGAAGGGCCTGTCCTCCCCCAGGTTCTGGACAGGCCCCAGTCTCGTGTAGGCCACTAAATGCCCTTGACTGGACCCGCGGTGGGAGGCCGACTGCCCCCCACCCAGGAACACAGATTCCCTGTTACAGTCAGGGCTCGGGAGATACAGGCCAAGCCCAAACCCAGACCAGAATCCGGCCTCTGACTCAAGCTTTGCTTCTCACCCAAAAGACAGACTCCTCCCTTGAAGTTGGGAGTGACTCAGTCACGGGAGCTCAGATGGCTCTTGACGGGGCAGCTAGGGGGGAGCTGAGACAGGACCACCACACCACACTCACCGCCTCCGGTGCAAACATTCACAGATGCCTGCACTCGGGAGGGGCGGCTGCACTGAGATGCCCGGCTGTGACTTTGAGATGTCTGTTTGTCGGGGGCCAGGGAAGCGGCCACGGCTGTCGCAGAATCTTGGAGCTTCACTCTTCTTCTCTGGGAGTTGCCGGTCCCGGGTGCTATGCAGGCAGAGTCTCTCTGTTTCTCTAAGAGCCTCTCGAGAGAGAGCAACAGCCAGAGTCGCCCCTGAGGCACAGAACCCACAGCGTCTCACACCCTCCCTGGGGGCCACAGCTGTCTACCGCAGGCGGGACCCTGGACAGGGCTCCAGAAGGACCCTGCACAACCACTTACCCCAAGGCCTGGTCTGCGGCCTGTGGGCCTTTTCCATATTCCTTAAGGGCTTATCTGAAGAAAAATGATTCTTATTTACTCATCTTTTTAAACGCTCTCATTGGGCACACTTTTAAGAAAACAGCTCAGTTCAGTTCAGTTCAGTCACCCAGTCGTGTCCAACTCTTTGCGACCCCATGAATTGCGGCACGCCAGGCCTCCCCTGTCCATCACTAACTCCCGGAGTTCACTCAAACTCACGTCCATTGAGTCAGTGATGCCATCCAGCCATCTCATCCTCTGTCGTCCCCTTCTCCTCCTGCCCTCAATCCCTCCCAGCATCAGAGTCTTCTCCAATGAGTCAACTCTTCGCATGAGGTGGCCACAGTACTGGAGTTTCAGCTTCAGCATCATTCCTTCCAAAGAACACCCAGGGCTGATCTCCTTCAGAATGGAAAACAGCTCAGAGAGTCATAAGCCCAAAGGCTCAGAGACTAGCCCTAGGGCTGGTGCTTCTCGGGCAGTGAGCAAGCATGTCCAGAACTGCGGAAGGTTCAGGGTGCCCGAGGGGCTGGGGCAGCTCCCAACGAGGGTGCACAAACCACGTCCGACTCTTGGCTAGACTCTGCCATGTGTCAAGACGACGCCACCCATTCCAGGGCCCTCGAGATGTGGAGGCAGACTGCTTCCTAAGAGCAACGTCGAATGTGAGAAACCACGCCTGGAGAATGGGTGGATTTCCTAAGACCACGCGCAGAACCACCTGAGTCTGGAAGGAAATCCTTGGTTGCCATGATGCCCTGGGGCTTTCCTCTCCTAGCACAATTCTTTTTAATTAAAAGCCTCACAGCTCCTCCCATGGCAGCGAGGCCTGTGCTCTGACCCTCTTTCCAGACGTGGCTGCACAGACACTCAGGTGAAAGGGGAGGAAAGGAAGAGGCCTGGAGGCAGGGCTCCCTGCCTCCCAGGAGGAAACGCGGGGAGCTTCTTGGACCAACAGTCACTGATGATCGCTCTTTGCTTCAAATAAAATTAAAACGAAAGTGAAGCCAACAGGCCCTGCCTGGATGGGGACCAGATGACAGCTTGCTCCTAAAGCTGAGCAGAGTCTGCCGTCCAGACGCCGTCTCTATTTCTCTCCCGGGCTTCCTGCGCCCGGGGCCACTTCGTTCCTGACTCACCAAGGACGCTCTCGTCTGGAAAATGACACGATGACACCAAGAAGCAGAGGATTTGTCTGGGGGAGAGCAAGCAGGGCACCTCCTGTGTGACCCTGCGCCCACTCCGGGTTGGTGTGACTGGGGCCCTCAGGGGCAAGACGTGTCCAGCAGGAGAGGCCACTTAACGGTGAGTCCAGGGCCCACGTAGTCCATGCAGGTGGAGACATGCTCCCTGCATCCCCGCCACAGGACCCGCACGCGCCCCCCCCCCCCCCCACCACCGTTTAGGCCCCGCCCAAGAGGACAAGGACCCCAGAGGCTCTGGTCCCTCACAGCAGTCCTCCAGGCACAGGGTGAGTGTGTGAGCAGCAGGGACTCTCAGCTCGGCGCCAGGCCTGCTGCGGCCAGAAGAGCCGGGAGGCACTGCCCCCCGCCCCCTCCCCCCACCTACACTGGGAGAGGCACAGCGTGTCCTCACTGTGGGACCTGGAGGTCCTGTCTGTTCGTCCGCTGAGCACAGGAGCCGCGGCATCTGCACCAGGAAAGCCTCAGTGAGCTGCTTGCCGCCCTGGAGGCTATCCTGGGGCTGCAGCTCGAGCCGAGCTCAGCATTTGGCAGCCGGCAGGGCTCCAGGGCCCAGGGCGGAGGGCCCTTCCCTGGGATGGATGCCTGTGTCCCAGGAACAGGCTGGTCTGCCGCGTGAGGGAGGCCCTGACCAGGACTGGACTCCTGGGAGACGGTGGATGGGGCAGGAGGCCAGCCCCGCAGCAGGCCAGGGGGCCCTCAGTTGGGAGTTCTCCCACGGAAGCCGCTACACCCGGGAGCTTGTGCTGCACAGCCAACAGGCTCTCAGATCAAGCCCCGTTACTGCGAAGCAGGACCCCACCAGTGGGGCGGGTGTTCACTGTGGGGAAAGCCGGGACCACCTACCACGGGCCTCTTGAGCGCCCGAGGAGGCCTTCCTGTCCCCACAGACCAGGGAGCGGACACACCAGCAGAGGCCAAGTTGTTGCTAGAGTGGGCCCGCGGGGAGCTGCAGCACAGGCCCCTGGTGACCACAAACTGTGACATGCGACAGACACGTGTAACAAACACGCACATCTAAGACGGCCTTTCTCCAGCCTTTGTCCACCCCGGCAACACTGCCAGCTTCATCATTAGTCAGCTCATCGATCAGTTTAGCGTGTGTATCAGTCTCTATTTTAAACTGACCACTTGATCCTAAACAGACTTCTTGAAAGTCTGCATGTACAGCCTAGACCACCAGCCCTTCGAGGGGCAAGTTTAAGCTGCAACAAAAGACGATCCCAAGGAAGGAAATACGGGCAGTCGTGTGGACTCACACCCATTTTGGATCAGGCCCCAGGAGCTGAGTGAGACCTCCCCTTGCACGGAGCACCCTCGGCCTGGTTCTCTGCCATCAGATCCACAGGACCCAACCCAAGGACAAAACAAACTGGCCTAACGCTGAGAGCCACCATGGTATAAACCTCTCAACGCTGGCATGGTGGTCCAGCTTCCGACTGGCTGTTCTCATGGGACGAAGGCACCAGGAATGCAGAGATCAAGTCCACGTGACAAGTGGCCCTTGAGTAAGTGGGAAGCAGGAGCTCAGGCTCTCGGTGTGACCCTGAGAAGCGTCGCTCTGCACAAGGTGAAGATCTGCCTCCTTTAGCCATATGCTCCTTGTAAGACACTGCCCGATTCTTAGCTGAAATTTCCAAGAGAACCAAAGTCTGGTCTCCCCTGTTGGCCGATGAGGTTCTGACACAAGAAAACTGCAGAGCCGGGCAGCTCCCAGCCTCCCCCACCCTGGCTCCCAGCCAGAGTCAGGAGGCAGAACTGTGACCATCGAGGGGACGTGGGGGGACCACCGTCATCTGAGGCGGAGGGCAGACGGCCCGCCAGGACCCGCCCTTGCCCAGCAAACGACGCTGGGCTAATGCTTCTAGGAAAGAAGCTCAGTGGAAACAGAACTGCCCGCCACACAGGTCCCGGGAGACATGGAGTTAAACAAGGATGGTGCATGTCTTACAACGCCCGCTATTGTTCTGCTGTACCTGACAGAGGCCTTGAATCCTGTAAATCTGACACAGAGAAAATTTGATGCAAACACAAATTCAGTTCTTTACATTTCTAAACTTATTGACCATGTGTAAATTCAATCAGTACCTAACATGTGCCAGGAATGTGCGAGAAGCAGAGGAAAGAGATGAAAGATGCATCGACCCCAGTGAAGACTGCAGACTGGAGAGGAGACGGACCCCAGAGGAACAGCGTCTTCCTGGAGGAGGTGCTGTGACCCGGGCATTGGAGGATGAGTGGAAGTTTCCATGAGCCACGACTTGTGTTCGGTGTCACTGTGGATGGAGTGAGAGGAGAGGACAGACCAGGGGCACGTGGTTTCATCCTGCAGCCAGGGAGGCCGAGAAACGCCTGATGAGAGATGACCCACCCAGCATGGCAGGTGGGCTTCTACTCGGGTTTTCCCAGGAAAAGCAAAGCACATGTGTAATCGTTCTGGGAGAGTCAACTGTAGAAGTATCGACACCAACGTGCCCATAAGAGACACTCCAAGTATCACCTACTATTCCTTTTGAAATCACATTAATTTTCCTAAAACATTCTTTTACCTGCTTCTACGATACCTGAGATAGTAAATTGTCTTTTCTTAAATATATATTTTTTTTGTCAAACTATTTGGTTTTCACTAATTTGCCACAGTCTTCCTCCAACTAACAGATCTAATGAGATTTGGCTCAATTCCCTTTGAATGAACCCTCAAGCACACATGGGCAGATGGAGACCTGCAGGACTGCCCCATGCCTGCCCTGGGGCGCAAACACCAGGGAGGAGGGGAGTGTGTGTGGCACAGAAGCGGGGCTCCCCCAGCGGCTCCCAGGAGGCCTCAGGAGGGGCCGGCAGGCCAAGCACTGCTCCCAAGAGGCCTCTGCCCCGGCCCCTGCCCCCCACAGCGGTCCTCAGCTCTGGCGGCTCCGGACCGAGGGCAGCCTGGCCCTGGCCCTGGGAGGCACCTCGGAGCCTGGCCTCCTCCCACAGAGCTGAGGGCCTCCCTGCAGCCCTGTCAGCACACACAGTGTCTGGACACGCACGACACTTAAATCACGTCTCTACACAGCCCAGCAGGAGGGCACCACCAATGTGCTTCTCTCCACAGAAGGCACTCGGTCCACCGGTGTTTATTAAGCACCTACTATATGCCAGCATTTCAGGGAACGCTGGAGATTAAACACAAAAAATAAATAAGCCCCCAAGGAACAATCATTGTCTCATGGGGAGGGGGCTCAGGGCCACAAGAACCTTGTCAGGGTGAGGGGGTGGCCACACGCACGAACTGGGCCATCCCCCAGGACAGACGGACCAAGAGGCCCTGGGGTGTGAACTGGGGTCTCCCTGGGCCTTGAGCCTCAGAGGCCCCAGGAAGCGCACTGTACAGGCAAGAGCAGGAAGCTTCAGGGTCAGGAGCCCAGGGGCTCCCGGCAAGGTTGGTGGGAAGGGCCCGGGAAGAAGGAAGGAGCCCGTCCAGGGGAGCAGCTTGGGGGCTCAGCCCCCAAGATGCTCCTCACTCAGAGTCTGGCCGGCAGGGCCCTCAGAAAGCCGAGTCCTTCTGGGAAGTGGGAGCCGACCTGAGCCCGGGCTGTCTGAAGAGCAAAGGCTGGGGGCGCCCAGCATTCTGAGAGGCCCTCTGTCCCCTCACCCAGTCTCTCTGTCTCTCCGTCTCTCTCTCTCTCTATCTCCCTATCTCTCTCTCCGTCTCTGTCTCTCTCTCTTTCCCCTTATCTCTCTATCTCTGTGTCTCTCCCTGTCTGTCTCTCCATCTCTGTCTCTCTCTCTCCCTGTCTCTGTCTCTCCAGACCTTGCTGGATGCAGGCTGTTGTGGCTCAGCCATGTGTCCTGGCACCAACCCTGACCAGGGTCTCTCGTCTGTGACTTCCCACCATCTCTGTGAGTTTGCTCTGAGGATGGACACGCGGGCGTCTAAAGGCTTCGCTCAGTGAACACCGCGTTTGTGACCCCCGGCCCCGCTCAGCACCCTCTCCTGGAGCTGCTCGTCGTAGGACAGGGTCAGAGCGGAAGCTCCGCGGAGCTCAGCAGGCTCCACGTCCGAGGACAGCCAGCGCACACTCGGGTCCTGCGGAGTTGGCGGAAGGCGCCGGCCAGCGCAGCCGCCCTGGGAGGCCAGCCTCCTGAGCAGGATGGAGCTGACGCCGCTATCCAAGCCTCCAGCGCTCTGCTGGCCATGAGTCCTGACCCTCGCTGCTCCTTGCCGTCCGCCCAACACCCTTAAAAGTAAAAGGCAGCCTCACGACGCGAGCAAGTCGCTCCCTAGAAATAGACCAGCTGCTTCGGAGAAGAAACTTCTGAAGCCCGAGTTAAGCCCGGGCAGAGGCCGGCGCCGAAAATACCTCCCCTTGTGTTACGATAAATCACGGCCCAGGCCTGCCAGAGCTGCACGCGCCTCTGTCACCTGTCACCGTGCCCACCCCACCCCCAGCCGTGGGGCCAGCTTTCTGTTCTGGGCCATTTTCTCCCGAAATGAAGCTTCAGAGAAGGCCCTTGGGATCGTGGCCAGATTTAGCAAATAAAAGTGAAGGACGTACAATTAAATGTGAGTTTAAGATAAACAATGAATTTTTTAGCATAGCTTCATCACATGCAATATTTGGGTCACACTTTATAGCAACAAAATTTCTAGTCCATCTGAAATCCAAGTTTAGCTGAACCTCCCCCTTTCTACCTGGGAGTGATGCCCCGGGAGGCCTTTACAGATTCTCGTCGTCCTGGGCCCCCCACCAGCAGGTGAGGGTGGACACAGTGACCTCACAGGGCCCAGGTCCTGAAGACCACGTTCCTTCTTTAGTAAACAGCAAGCCGCACAGTGCAGGAGACGGCTCACGCCAGGAAGCTCGGCCGCCCACATCAGCAGGACCCAGGCCAGGAAGCGAGGGCCGGCCTGCTGAGCAACAGACGTCAGAATGAGCAATGGCCACACACCCTGCTCTTTGTCACTAGACTTGAGGAGGTCAGCTCCAGGAGTGGCCAGGCCAGCCCCTGCCCTCCACCCCCTGAGACCACAGGGCACTCAGGGTCCTGCCTCCACGCCGAGAGCCTTGGGGCTGGAGGGCCTCCCTTGCTTCCTGTCAGCTTCCCTCCCAACACGGCAACAAGCAGGAGATACCGTGTTTGCAGGCAGAATCGCCCAGGTCCCGGGCCAGTGTGTGTGCCGCTCAGTCCGGCGTCTGCTGGCTCACCCTAGTGTCGTGACACAGGGCCCCGTTGCTTCCAGCACGACACTTGGTTCATCCACCAGACCTGCCAGGCAGGGGTCAACTCGGTGTCCTGGTGGGGAGGAGGAGGCAGCTACCAAAGAGAGACCATGAGTCAGATGCAGGCTGGGCCTTCGACCCCAGGGTCCACAAGGACTCTCCGCTGGGCAGTCACTCAGGAAGCTACTCAGAGTGCCCGTCCATGCTTTTCACTTTCACTGTTCTATTCTAGGGTGGCTGCTCTGGAATAATTAGAGGAAGAAGGTGAGCTCAACAGCAAGGTCACCACTTCCTGATTCCCGCTGCTGGACTGAGAACGCCCTGTCGCCTCCACATGGAGGATGTGTGGCAGGCTCTGAGGGCCTCCTCTGCAGCCCGCCGTCGGCAGAGATAGCACTCCTGTCTGCATCAGGCCTGCTCGTCCCCGTGGGCTTCCTCGACCCCGTCAGGCCTGCTCGTCCACGTCGGGCTTGCTCATTTCCATCGGGCCTGCTTGTCTGCATCAGATGCTCTTGCTGGCCACGTGTCTGGGGCCAGTGTGAGGCCAGCGGCCAAGGTTGTGATGATTTGCTGCTGCCCCAGGGGCACAAGGACCTCTCTGCAGCTCAGCTGCCAGGGCAGGGAAGCTCACCAAGTTGACAACACGATGTCAGGCAAGCTCCCTGCTGTGGTCCTGAAGTTAGTCCACCCAAAGTCCACAGGCTGACAAGGTTCCCAGGACTGCTATTTCCAGCGTGTCAGGTGAGGAGAGCGGACCTGGTACCTGCCCTAACTCAGCGCCAGGAGTAGAGGGGTTCCTGAGCACGGGAACGTGCCAGAGCCTCGGGAACCACTGAGATCAGGCCCAGGCGCCCCAGGAGGACTGGTCAGTGTGGAGTGGCCCCACTGGCTCCCATTCATCCCCTTGCAAAGACGCTGAGAAGAACAACACCTGTTACCTGACTATCACTGAAGAGCATGAAGGTCGATGGGGTTCAATCTCCAGCACATTTTGCATGTGCTGGAAGAATGAGGAAGGCAGGTTGTCTATCATACTCTGGAACTGCCATCCTGTTCACTGAAATCCTGGCAGCCAGGGGGCCAGTGGCCCTGGGGACACTGATTTCAAAGAAGAGAAAGATTGGAAGCTGGAGTCACCAGTCCTTTATCAACTCTATTTCTCTTCCTCCTCCTTTATTTCCTTCTTTTCCTCTGTTACCTTCACACAAAGATGTGTGCAAAGTGTCGCCACACCCCTCCAGTCCTCACGGGCGCCTTGCTTTCCTTATTGCCACCCTAAGGTCCAGTGGTGTTAGCTGCAAACAGCGGGCGCTTGTGGTGACTCCATCCGACTGGAAACCAGGTCTGGGCTGCACACAGTCAGCTGCCCCCGCCTGTCCTGGGTCCCAGGCACGGTGGGGCTTTGGTGCCCCCAGAGAGCTCAAAGCAGTGGTGTGGTTCACCACAACGCAGCAAAAATAAAACCTCATGACAATAAGGGACCAAATCAAAATAGAACTTCTTTTTTTGGCTCATTGCTGCCACACAAAGAATCAGCCGACACAAGTGCTCCAACACTGGTCCCACCCTCTTCCAGCCCCCAAGACCCCAGGTGGGACGAGAGACAGTGTGCGTGCTGTCCACCTCACGAAGCTCGGACACGGAGCACCAGCTAAGCACCAGCTCCTGCACTGAAGGCCTTGTGTCTCTCGGAAGCACCGATAGTCACTGCCTTGGAATTGCTGGTGAGCTGCAGACACAGACCCGCACCCGGCAGGGTGAGGCCGGATGTAACTGCTGAAGGATTTAGTCAGAAAATTTTCTACCTGGGATGTCAGCAAGCTTTCCTGTAAGCTTGTTACCACCTGGGATTTGCCTTGGTCTGAGCCTTCAGAAATCTATAAAATTGGATTCAACAGATAACTCTTTTTCTCTGGATGGTAGAAACGAAATTGCCAAGAATTAATGCTATACGTGCTTCTACTGGGCACTTTTATAGTGTTTATTTCATTTAGGCCTCTACGCTCCTCTGTCCATGGAATTCTCCAGGCAAGAACACTAGAGTGGGTTGTGTCTCCCTCTCTAGCGCATCTTCCTGACCCAGGGACTGAACCCAGGTTTCTTGCACTGCAGGCGGACTCTTTACCTTCTGAGCCACCAGGGAAGCCCTATTTCATTTAACCTCACAGCAACTCTAAAGGGAGAGCTATCGTCTCCTTCTGCAGAAAGGAACAGTGTGGTCAGAGAATCGGAATACCGTGGCTGAGGTGCAGCCATGCCCAGAACAGGTCTGCCTGGGCCCCCGCTCCGGGCAGGCCATCAGCGTACATGCCAGTCTGGCCCACCTGTTACCACTGTCATTAAATCCTGATTCCTGTGGGTCCAAGCCCAACACCTAAGCGAAATAAACCACTTCAACTGCTGAAGGCTGGGCCCTCGTGAATATCACAAACCAAAGATATCACACTGTGGAGATCTGGCCACCACCCGCAGGAAACCAGCCATGATCCCACCCATCTCATCATGTGCAGAATCTCTGTGAGTTCCTCAGAGCTCGGAATCGTAATGTGACTTTGTAAAAGTGGGTGAGCTTGAGGTGCCTGAGGCCCTGGAAGGCAGGGTAAATGAACAGACACCTCCTCTCCATAACCCCCACTCCCAGGCACGCCAGCAGGGTCTGGGCCTGTTGTGATTTCAGGAAGGAGGTGGCACAGGTTCAGACTACCTGAGAAGTGGGAATTGTCACAGGGAACACCAAGCAATCCCCTAAACTGCACAAATCAGCTAAAACAGTCTTTACTTTTGATGGAATTACATCAAATCATTCAACACTCACCAGCTGCTCTTTGGCAATTAAATATGCCTTTGATCAACAAAGTGGTAAGATGCATCAACTTACAAATGAACATAGGCTTTACGGGGAAAACAATAAAAAGGTCTTTGATAATAGAAAGATTGAGATTATCACTGTTCTTGATAAGTTCTGGTGCCCCAGAGAGGCTGAGGAATCTCATCGTGTGGCAAGATCAATCAAATTGATAGGAAAACAATTACTATTCTACTAGATGGAGGTGAAAGAAAATTATAACTCAGTGAGAGATTATAATTCTCTCATGGTCAAATCGTGTAATGAAAATGATTGCTGACCCATTTTGTTATAAAACATCCATGATAAGTTGTGGCACAACAGGCATCTCATCCGTCAAGGGCATGGAAACTGGTTCCATCTGGGGGAAGAGATCCGAGTTTGGTGAGAGTCCTGAGCGTAGGACGAGCTGAGGCTCCGTTACGCGGTGACCCGCGTGGCAGGAGCTGTTGGCCAGTGTCATTACAGGAGTGAGAATTTTCCAAATAAACATTTTATGGAGTGTTAAGCAGGCTGTTGAAATTATGGTTTAAAGACTATGTAGTAACAAAGAGATTGATTATAAACTTGATTGAAGATAGCAAGATATAAAATTGTTCTCAGAGTATGATTATAAGTTTACATAAAGTATACCAGGAAAGAGATACGAGAAAACACAGCAAACGGCATGGATGTGAGGACTAAGTCTTATTTTACCAAAATTTCTGTAGCATGGCTTTATCAGTTCAGACTTTCCAACTAAAATTACTTCTTTGAACAGAAAGGCGTCTCGGTTTTCCCTCTTGGTAGTGCTAAGAGACGGTTCTAAGCCAGGGCCGCACACAGGCTCAGGCCTGGCCACAGTGGCTCCCGGTGGGACTCCAGGTGACACCTAGCAGCCCCTCCAGACGGAGCTTCAGACACTCCCTCCAGAGGACACCCCCTCCACTTAGGACCAGAAATAAGCAGCACCTTCAAAAACATCATGAGATGTTTCAAAACACATCAAGAGAAAATAAATATTACATAATACAAATACAGCACCTAGAAAAAGCCATTATAAAATTGATTTATTTGGCCTACAACTTAAAGCCTTGTTGGAAAACTGCCCACACAGTGCACCAGGTTGAATAACATTTGACCTACAATTCAGAGCTGCATTTATCTTCTTCAACATAACTATTTTTTCAAATTTATATCACTCCATAAAACAACAACTCTTTTCACAGTGACAGTTATAAGCAAAAAATAATGCAAAACCTTTTTCTGTACCTTCTCCCCCAAATTCACTGACTCAAATGTCTTACATCTCCCTCTACCCACCCCCCACCCCACCCCACCCCTGTCGGCTCTTTCTGACTTTGAAGACTCTGGTTTTCCTGAGATTGATGAGGTAAAATAGGCAGAAGTGATTCATAAAAAGCAAAGCAAGATGAAACTGTGACTCTGCACACTAAGACACACACAGGTCACTCCTGGACACCCCAGTCCCAGGGACACAGGCCTCTCCCGGGTCCGACAGAAAGACACCGGTGTCACAGGTTCACCCAGCTATCTGTGTCCCGGCGCTGGGACAGAGGAGGCTCCACAGGCAGGAGTCAGGCACTTCTCTCAGCTAAAACCTGGGCAGAGCCTGGAGAAAAAGCCAGTTAAAAGATGACCAGACAGGAGTGTGGAAACACAGGTTCCTGGAAGACGTGGTTGACTTGCCCCAGGGGCGGGACGGAGCCTGGCTGTCTCCAGGATTCTCGGGACCAGGGTTGCAGGGAGAGCAGGTGCCTGAGGCCCCCCCGCCCCCTGGGCCCAGGAGAGCGGGAGGGGCGAGGGGGCCCTGCAGGAGCAAGAGGTGCCGATTGAGACCTTGGGGCGCCGTCACGGCTCGAGGTGCGGTATCAGCTACAGCACACGTTTGACGCAAAACTCCAGATTGAGCATTGCTCCTGTGAGCCCGAAACGACACCTGAAGACCGACTTGCGCCGTCACATGACACGTCCCAGGATGCAGCCGGGGCAGAGCTTTCGTGTGTCAGGTGGAGCCCTACCTGAGCACCTTCCTAATAGCGAGGGTGGTCTCGTCCCGACAGAGGCCTGCGCGTCTTCCCTCACGTCCGCCTGCCACTCCAGCCCCGACAGCACAGTCACACCTTCAGAGAAGCTTCAAGCCATCAGAGGTCACAGCTTCAAGAGCTGCAGCTTCAAGAGCAGCAGCTTCAAGAGCAGCAGATCTTCCCAAGGAGCTGCCAGCAGGCGCCCACCTGGCACACGGGGTCCCAGCATCGCGGCCCTGGGACAGCCGCACCCCGGTTATGCTCCGGCCTGCCAGTACATGAGGTGGGAGCTTTATTCCCACTGTGCATTGTCCGTACCATCTGTTCAGAGCAAGAGCCCACGGCTCCATCTTTGGAGCGAAATCCTGAGGGAGTGGGGCCTCTTTCAGGATCTGAGCCTCTTCACGTGACGTCCTCTCTCAAGTCCCCCACACACACAGAGCTCGTGTCGCTTCTCTGAGCTCCACTGGGGCATCTTAGGGGAGTTCAGAAGCAGGACGAGGTGACCTTGCTGGGGACAGAGCTGGCAGTAGGCACGGAGGGAGGGCGCAGGGCCCAGGCAGTCCCTGCCTGGCCAGCAGCAGCGCCCGCAGAGACACGGGGCCATCGCCACTTCCCAAGCCACCTGATGTTAGCAGTCGCTCAGCTGCCAGGCTGCCCCAGGTAACAAGGTAGAAACGTTTTCCCCACTTCCCCAGTGACTGAAACCAGGACTGGGAAACTGGCGGTTGCAGAGGTCCGTGTTTCTCTCTTTTCCGTTGCTGAAGTCATCGCCAGCTCTTCTCCTGTCCTGTGCTGACCCCAGGAAGGAGCTCTTTCCATGGTTTCTGCCGTCTACCAAATGGCCTGTGCCCTTCCGTGCAAAGACCCAGCCGGGGCTTGGGGCAGGGGGCTCTGCAGGCCACAGCCGCCATGAGGACCTCAGAGCAGCAGAAGGAAGTGAGAGCAGTGGATAGCGGGCCCTCTGAAAGGGGACCCCAGTCCCTGAGAGGGGCACCTGGCCCCCAGAGCTTCCCTCCCAGCAAAGCTCACACCCACACTGCCACACACAATGGGTCTGTGAGGGCCCGGCTCTGGGGAGGGGAGCTCTCCAGCCTGGAAGTGGTACCTTCTCCTAAACTTCCCTTTCAAAACTGGCCTGGGTCCTTGGCATTCTTGGAAAAATCTGGCCAAGAAGACATGACAATTTCAAAGAAAAAAAATTCAGTGTTAACGAATGCATCTCCCGGACATTATTTACTTTAAAAAAATGAAAGCCTAAAGCCCTGGAACATAAATGTTAGAACGGCAGAGGAGGCAGAGGCCGCCTGGAGTCGGGGAGACATCTCGGCGTGTGACTGGGACTTCTCTGCACCCCCAGGGGCAGACTCAGCAAGACCTCAGGCAAGCCCTGGGCCTTCTCCTGGTGCCCCACCGCCCCGCCCAGCAATGCAGTAGGGTTGAGCCAGGGGCTCGGGTCAACACGATCACTTTCCTTTTTGTTTTTCAAAGAGGTCAAAGGTCAGGGGCCAGGGGCTGAAGAGACTGGGATTCTGAAATGTGGTTTCTTAGAAAACACCCCCAGGAAGAAAATAGTTCTGTCACAAAGTATCAGTGCTGACCAGATGCCACCGAATTTTTTTTTTTTTTTTTTTTTGCATATGTCTCTTAACAGCTGGCAAGAGTATGAGTTCAAGTTATTCACCACGAGCACACACTTTCTGTTTGTCTCCAGATAAAGGGATTTAAAATCCTATTTGTCAGTAAGGGCTGGTGAAAACTGTGGGATGGATTCTTCTAGACCAAGAGGAGGTGACTTTGTCCCTGATCCCTGCACGTGGTCCCAAGACTGGAGGGCTGCTCCCTCCTCCCGCCCGTGACCGGGGGTTTTCCCTGCACGAATCCCACAGCAACCAGTGGGTCCTTCAGCAGAGCAGAGCTGAGGACCACTGAAACTGCCTGTTCCATCGCGGGGTTTTTATCCACATAAAACCCATCTCCTTACAATTTAGAAGCTCTGAGTGGCTCCTGCTCGGTTGGGGTCCAGTAGCACATTCTATCATGCGTCTGATCGCTAGAGTGTCTTGGGATGTGTTTCTGGTTTCATGTACAGCATGTACATCTTGTCTTTTCAGGTGCTGGTTTCTATTACATCCACTCCCTGGGGCTTTGGACAAATAGGTTCTCAGAAAATACTGAGGAAAATCTGAAGCAGATCGCGTGGCGTGCAAGCTCAGTTGTGTCAGCCTGTGCCACCCCATGGACTGTACCCTGCTGGGCTCCTCTGTCCATGGGATTTCCCAGGCAAGAATACTGGAGTGGGTTGCCATTTCCTCCTCCAGGGGCTCTTCCGGACGCAGGGATGGAACCCGTCCCTGCGTCTCCTGCTGGAAGCAGGGATGGAACCCGAGTCCCTGCGTCTCCTGCTGGGAGGCGGGTTCTTCCTGACGCAGGGATGGAACCCGAGTCCCCTGCGTCTCCTGCACCGGAAGGCGGTTCCAGGGATGGAACCCAAGTCCCTGCATCTCCTGCTGGAAGGCGGGCTCTTCCTGACGCAGGGATGGAACCCGAGTCCCTGCATCTCCTGCTGGAAGCAGGGATGGAACCCGAGTCCCTGCGTCTCCTGCTGGAGGCAGGGATGGAACCCGAGTCCCTGCATCTCCTGCTGGAAGCAGGGATGGAACCCGAGTCCCTGCGTCTCCTGCTGGAAGGCGGGTTCTTCCTGACGCAGGGATGGAACCCGAGTCCCTGCGTCTCCTGCTGGAAGCAGGGATGGAACCCGAGTCCCTGCGTCTCCTGCTGGAGGCAGGGATGGAACCCGAGTCCCTGCGTCTCCTGCTGGAGGCAGGGATGGAACCCGAGTCCCTGCATCTCCTGCTGGAGGCGGTTCTTTACCTGAGCCACCGGGGAAGCCCCTAAAGCAGACACTCTCTTTTTTTCAAAGCCGTTTCACCGATCATAATGACAACATCTACAGTAAATTAAATGATCTCCCTCCAAGTCCAGCACTTCAGAGCCTGACCTTGTGCGTAAAGCGGGTCTTTACAGACAATTCGGAATGGAGGGGGGCTCACACTCCCTGGATGGCCCTTGACCCAGAGGCGAGTGTCTTCACAGTAGCAGGAGAGGCACACAGGAGGGGCCCTGAGAAGATGGAGCCGGAGCAGAGGCCAAGGTGACGCCGCCCAAGCCCAGAACCCCAGGAGCCAGGGTTGGGGGCTGGCACAGAGCCCCTCAGAGCCTCCAGAGGGACGCACTCACTGGCAGCCCTGACATTAGACCTGGCCGCAGGACGGTGGGAGGCCACGCTGCTGTCGTTTAAACCTGCCCGGCTCAAGGTACGTGCTGTGGTGGTTCCAGGACCCGGTCCAGGACCCAGGAGGAGAAAAGCGTCCAGTCAGCTCTAAGGAGGGCAGCTGCCCCAAGGCAAGAGCCTGCAAAGCACCAGCATCTGAGAGTTGCCTCCAGACCAGCCCTTGGGCCACGCCCTCCCCCGGAAATCCTGCAGCCACGCCTCTCTTCCCAGGACCCCAGGACGGCCCCCCATGGGGTGGCTGTGAGGTGCCTCAGGCACAAGCCAGGTGGGCTTGGTGAGGGGAGCTACCCCAGGCCCTAGAGGGACACGGCTTCAGCAGGAGTGGGGGGCTCTGTGGCTTGAACCAATGAGAGAGCTTCCCATTTCACTTTGCGCTGATGAACAGCGGACAAGTACAAGACTAGACTCTGCTCTCCTCACCAAGGAAGCGTGGAGGTGTTGACTCAAAGTCAGAGACTTGGCTGCTGGTTATTATCTGCACAACACAGCATGGAGACCCGGGGCGCCTGGCGCGTGAACTCCACGGGGTGAGCACGCTCCTGGCTCCGTCTCAAGCATTCGACCCCGCGGCTCTGAGCAGGTTAGAACCCGCAGTGAGCAGGCAGCCAGCCGTGCTGTTGCAAACCTGGAGAGCGGGCCGAGGACTCTCCAGGAGAGTGTGTGGGGCCCTCCCTCTCAGCACAGGCAGGGCCAGCGCCCTGGTCACAGTCTTCACACCAAAGAACTTAATCGGTAACTTAATCACACTTCCAGGAGGTACAGAAAAAGTGAACGAGAAAATCTTGTAGAAATTCTTGACACTTGGTAGCTCAGCGTCTAAGAGTACAGAACCCAGCTGATCCCAGGGACCAGCTCAGCGAACACTGTGGCCTGTCGTCTCTGTACAGGGAGCACGGGGCCCTTCATAGCCGCCTCACAGCCATAAACACTCTACCAGGAGCTCCAGAGTCCTGTTGGCTCTGTGCGTCCAGTGCCCACACAAAGGCACCCTGCTGGTGGCCAGGGGGAGGGTACTGCCTGCAGCCCACCCTCCATCAGGACAGACCCCTCCAGAAATGCAGCTGGAGGGGAGCAGCTCAGGGACCAGGCACACCGTGCCCAAACCTCCAGGCCAAGACCCGCCTCCAAGTCACCCAGCCACACCCGTGCGTGTCTCCCACACTGTGTACATGGCTCCCGGCAATGGTTTCAGCCTAGGCTTGTAGAGGAGGCAACTGCCATCTCAGGAAGACACCGAGAAGGGCCAGATGCCACTTCACAGCAACTGCAGGAGCCGCGGCCCGGTGCCCACAGCTTGTCACCTCTCTGGCTCTGCTGCGGGTCTCACGAGTCAGCTTACAAATATTAAAACTGTCGCTGTCATAAGGAAAAGCAAGAAACATTCCTTGAATATTTCAGAGCAAAATGCTTCTGAAAGCCCTTGGTTCCTCCACAGAAAACATATTTAAAGAAGAAGTGTCATGAGTCGGTAGCAGCTGCTCCCCCACCTGTTATTTATTCCCATCACTAACGT
Source organism: Tragelaphus eurycerus (assembly GCA_935064755.1). Taxonomy (NCBI): domain Eukaryota; kingdom Metazoa; phylum Chordata; class Mammalia; order Artiodactyla; family Bovidae; genus Tragelaphus; species Tragelaphus eurycerus. The sequence goes on from CAKXYN010000114.1 coordinate 5,916,630, forward strand.
TCTCATGGCGTTTTGGAAAGAGCTGAGCATTTTCCTGCAGAAATGCTCTGGGTTCTGGAGCGTGCACCTGGCTGCATCTGACTGCTGCGAGACAAAGGCTCCCAGGGCATCTGAGCGGAGTCGGCCTCCCCGCCGGCACGCAGGGCCGAGCCCTGAGCCAGACCCCCTCCCACAGCCCTCTGGCTTCCCCGCTCTGCTCCGGGCCTGCTCCTGCAAGGACTAAGGTAGACCCATCTGCAAGTCTCTTTGCCAGGGGGCATCTGGAGTGAGTCTTCAGAGCATGGGACACACACTCTGAGGGTCCGACCTCAGATGCTGGCTGCTGGTGAGGCCAGAGCCACGACCCCGTCTCTCTGCAGCCCCCAGAGAAGCTGAACCCTGTACTCACTTCCTCTTGCTGCTGTAACAAATGGCTCCAAACAAACAAAACCTCATCCTGCAGTTGGGAAGGACAGAGACAGGCCCCTGGGCTAAGTCCCCCTGTCCGCACAGCTGCTCTTCAGGGGCCTCCTTAGTACAGTCCTTCCTGCTCCTCCAGCTCCTAGAGGCCACTTTTTGCTTGGCTCCTGGCCCTTCCTCCACCACCCTCCTCCACCATCCCATTTCTCTGGTCCTGACCTCTGCTCCCATAGTCACATCCACTTCCTGACTGACCCCCCTGCCCCCCTACTCCCTTATTAGGACCCTCTAGAGTTTTGCCAAGAGAATGCACTGGTCAGAGCAAACACCCTCTTCCAACAACACAAGAGAAGACTCTACACATGGACATCACCAGGTGGCCAACACCGAATCAGATTGATTATATTCTTTGCAGCCAAAGATGGAGAAGCTCTATATAGTCAGCAAAAACAAGACCGGGAGCTGATTGTGGCTCAGATCATGAACTCCTTATTGCCAAATTCACACTTAAATTGAAGAAAGCAGAGAAAACCACTAGACCATTAAGATATGACCTAAATCAAATCCCTTACAATTGTACAGTGGAAGTGACAAATAAATTCAAGGGATTAGATCTGATAGAGTACCTGAAGAACTATGGACAGAGGTTCATGACATTGTACAGGAGGAAGTGATCAAGACCATCCCCAAGAAAAATGCAAAAAGGCAAAATGGTCTGAAAAGGCCTTACACATAGCTGTGAAAAGACGAGAAGCAAAAGGCAAAGAAGAGGAAAGATATGCCCATATGAATACAGAGCTCCAAAGAATAGCAAGGAGAGATAAGAAAGCCTTCAATGCAAAGAAATAGAGGAAAGCAATAAAATGAGAAAGAAGAGATCTCTTCAAGAAAATTAGAGATACCGTATCATTGCAATCGTGATCAATGCAAAGAAATAGAGGAAAACAATAAAATGAGAAAGAAGAGATCTCTTCAAGAAAATTAGAGATACCAAGGGAACATTTTATGCAAAGATGGGTACAATGAAGGACAGAAATGGTATGAACCTAACAGAAGCAGAAGATATTAAAAATAGGGGGCAAGAATACACAGAGAACTATTCAAAAATGATCTTCACGACCCAGATAATCACAATGGTATGATCACTGACCTAGAGCCAGACATCCTGGAATTGAAGTCAAGTGGGCCTTAGGAAGCATCACTACGAAGAACAGCTCTAGTGGAGGTGATGGAATTCCAGCTGAGCTATTTGAAATCCTAAAAGATGATGCTGTGAAAGTGCTGCACTCAATATGTTAGCAAATTTGGAAAACTCAGCAGTGGCCACAGGATTGGAAAAGGTCAGTTTTCATCCCAATCCCAAAGAAAGGCAATGCCAAAGAATGCCCAAACTATCACACAATTGCACTCATCTCACATGCTAGTAAAGTAATGCTCAAAATTCTCCAAGCCAGGCTTCAGCAATATGTGAACCATGACCTTCCAGATGTTCAAGCTGGTTTTAGAAAAGGCAGAGGAACCGGAGAGCAGATTGCCAACATCTGCTGGATCATGGAAAAAGCAAGAGAGTTCCAGAAAAACATCTATTTCTGCTTTATTGACTCTGCTAAAGCCTTTGACTGTGTGGATCACAATCAACTGTGGAAAATTCTGAAAGAGATGGGCATACCAGACCACCTGACCTGCCTCTTGAGAAACTTGTATGCAGGTCAGGAAGCAACAGTTAGAACTGGACATGGAACAACAGACTGGTTCCAAATAGGAAAAGGAGTACATCAAGGCTGTATATTGTCACCCTGCTTATTTAACTTCTATGCAGAGTACATCATGAGAAATGCTGGGCTGGAAGAAGCACAAGCTGGAATCAAGATTGCCGGGAGAAATATCAATAACCTCAGATATGCAGATGACATCACCCTTATGGCAGAAAGTGAAGAGGAACTAAAAAGCCTCTTGATGAAAGTGAAAGAGGAGAGTGAAAAAGTTGGCTTAAAACTCAACATTCAGAAAACTAAGATTATGGCATCCAGTCCCATCACTTCATGGGAAATAGATGGGGAAACAGTGGAAACAGTGACAGACTTTATTTTTCCTGGGCTCAAAAATCACTGCAGATGGTGACTGCAGCCATGAAATTAAAAGATGCTTGCTCCTTGGAAAGAAAGTTATGACCAACCTAGACAGCATATTAAAAAGCAGAGACATTACTTTGCTGAGAAAGTTTTGTCTAGTCAAAGCTATGGCTTTTCCAGTAGCCATGTATGGATGTGAGAGTTGGACTATAAGAAAGCTGAGCGCCGAAGAATTGATGCTTTTGAACTGTGATGTTAGAGAAGACTCTTGAAAGTTCCCTGAACTGCAAGGAGATCCAACCAGTCCATTCTAAAGGAAATCAGTCCTGAATATTCATTGGAAGAACCGATGCTGAAGCTGAAATTGCAAGCCTTTGGCCACCTGATGCAAAGAACTGACACATTTGAAAAGACCCTGATGCTGGGAAAGATTGAAGGCAGGAGGAGAAGGGGATGACAGAGGATGAGTTGATTGGATGGCATCACCAATTCAATGGTCATGAGTTTGAGTAAACTCCGGGAGTTGGTGATGGACAGGGAGGCCTGGTGAGCTGCAGTCCATGGGATCACAAAGAGTCAGATATGACTGAGTGACTGAACGGAACTGAACTGATTACACCGGGCCACCCAATGACCTAGCATTACCTCCCATCCCCATATCCTCAGCTGATCACAAGGGCAGGTCTGGCTGCCACAGGAAGCCGCATATTCACAGGCTCAGGGGCTCTGGAGGCCAACGACTCTGGGCCTTCTTCTGTCCACCACGTCCTTGATCTGGGTAACTTTTTAATGATCTCTTTGAACTGCATCAGTTTCTATCATCCTTGAAGCTGATGCTTCACCTTCACCTGACCATTAGCTGCGTTCTAATTCCAGGATGCTGGGAGGTGGAAAGGACAGTGGAAGGAACCTTCTCCACCGGCATCCTTCTGCCAGTTGTTGCTGAGCACCCAGCACGGAAGACGCCAAGCTCAGGGTGACCAGGACTACGGAAGACCTTAAGGTCACAAGCGGGCAGGACAGCGAATGGCCACCGGGAGGCCCTCTCACTGTGTCTGTCCAGCCACATGGACGGAGCCTCCTGGGGTGCATGTCCTTCCCCCAGAAGTGAGCTGGGAGCAATAAAGTTTCCTGTGGGTTGTGTTTTCTTGCCAGTTTGTGGGAAAACGCACAAACACAAACCCCAATGATCTGAATGAGTGTCACATGCTAATTTGGAATTTTCACTTCCTCAGTAAACCAAAGCGAGAAAGTGAAAGTATAACAAGAGGTCAAAACCTACTTCCTAGAATTTCCCAAATTTCTAGAGGTCGTTGCATTTCCTGTGTAGACGGCAGGCTGTCAGCATGGAGTATACGGCAAACGACCAGGATCATCACAGCATCTCAGTGCCCACGTGTGTGGTTCCCAGTCAAGTCTGGAGCGCCTGGGTCTCGTGACCCCCTGACCCTCATGAGCTGCGCAACCTGGTGATTGAACCCCCATGCAGCTCAATTTTTCATCTGTAAAGCCTTTAACCCAGGGCCAAGCACCAGCCCAGCCCAGGGCAAGAGCTATTGTTACTCCAGGTAAAGTCTAGACCTTCCCAGGATGTTAATCCCAGGACCCAGGGGGCTTTGATGCTGGAAGGAAGACTTGCTGAGAAGGCTAGCCTGAAAGAGCGGTACATTCGGCACACCTAACAGACGGAGGGAACGGGGTCACCCGTGAAGCAGCACAGGGGCCGAGGCTGCAGTGGGAGGGAAGCAGTTCCCATCAGCCCGTATCCTGGCCTCGCTCCAGGCCCCTTCTTCCTCTCTTCAGGATCAGACTGGCACCAGAGAGTGCTTTTCCACAGAGAGGCCAGACCTGGGGAGGAGAGACCCGCTGCACAAGTTACAAAGAGGCAGTCCCCTGGGCCGCTCCATCCAGAACGGGGGTTCTGCAGATGAGTGGGGGCCGTCAGGGGCCAGGCAGTCACCGCAGACAGGGGCGGGAGGCCTAGCCTCATTTCCTTATTGATGGGGTGGAAACTGTATCCCCCACGTAGAATCTGAGAATTATGGCCTTGCATCCAAATCCTTCTAGAAAGGTGTTTATTTAAATGCTGTCACTGGCCACCAGGAAGCTGTGTGGTGAGGGAGGCTCAGAAACCTCTGGGACTTGGTCTCGTTGGCACTGGGACCTTGGGCTTCAACCTCCACAGGTGAGAATAAGGATTAAATGACACGCACTGGGTGCAGAGCAGGGACCCTGGCTCCGGGTGGCTGTGTGAAGAGCAGGTTGGAGCCTCGATCTTGAAAGGGCGGCAGGGAGGCCCTGGCCCTGGGCGGGGACCTCAGCATCGCCCCTGTGCGCTCGCTGAGCGTGGGACAGTGGGCAGGAAGCTGCCGCCGAGCAGCTGACCCTCCTCTTGCTGACGCTGCAGCAGCTCCTGCCACTTTCACTTCTGGTCCCAGCACTGACAGTCACTGTCATTCTGAAACCGCTTCCCTCTGGCCACAGACACCTGTCAACACACAGCTAGACTTCTGTGCAGTTTTCAGGGCCCACTCCTGAATCTTCTACTTTTGCATAGTAATACTTTACTTATGTGGGACTTCACAGCACAACATCAAAAGGTGGTTTGTGATAACAGCCAAATTTATTAATAATTAGTGTGGTCAGATCATTTGAACCATAATATTGCATGAAGAACTGCTCAAACTGCATCTCACTGCATCAGGTGCAAATAACCTGGGGGCAGGTGTTCGGTATACCGGAACTCAAGCCGGCATCCCATGAGAGTGACCAGTGTCCCCACCTCGAGTGCAGCCTGTGCCACAGCCATCCTGGGCTCACGAGCCCACCTTGCCGCTCCTCTGGGCTCCTGGTGTGGGCTCGACGTCTGCCCGTTGCGCCAGCTGCAGGGGCGGTGAGATGCTTCCCGCCCTCTGCATGCGAGGACCTCTCAGAAAGAGTGACTGGGCGGCCTGCACTGCTAGAGCAGGACTCCCGGCCCCCAGGTTTGCCCCTTTACCGACCAAAAGACAAAATTGCCATCTAACTGCTGTCCAGGCCCAGAGAGGGCGACAGGCCAGCAAATCTCACTCGTTTCTCTGTCCATCGAATGTTTCCAAGCTCTCCTGTTGCTGATGCTCCAGCAAAGGAGACCTAGACCCGAGTCGCAGTGTCAGCTGACAGGAGCCGCAGGCCAGGCGCTCTCACGCCGCCAGGGGCCAGGGGCTTGTCTTCTGGGCTTTCCCAGGGTTGGCAAACCCCAGAGCAGCCAGGCTCGAGATCCATGGGAGAACCAGGCTGTGACTTGAGCCTGCTCGCAACGGAACACTAGAAATCATGGTGAAGCACTGCAGGGTGTGAGGCCCAGAGGCGGCTGCACGCTGACCCTCGGTGCCCACAGTGAGGTGTCCAGAACTCTGGGCCCCGGCGGGAGGGGCAGCGGAGCCCAAGAACTCTGATGCAAACTGAATTCAGATGAAATGAACCAGGCCAGAACTCTTCTTTCACCAGATGGTCTAAACGGGTGACTTTATGTCTCAAAAACTTTAAGTTCCCGAGGGTATGAGGGGCATGGAGCAAGGCCAGGGAGGGTGAGGCAAGACTGTTGGGAGAAACTCTCTAGGATTGTTACCCAGAACTGTGGCTGCTTTATGCTGCAAGGGTGGCTGTATGTCTTCTCTGCCAACAACCAGGAGGGCGGGGGGTGGGAGCAGGTAGGGAGCAACATGGTCCTTTGTATCATTGCTGGCTGACTTGTGGAATGTCATTTATTCACCCAAAGAAAGCTGCTCTCTGGGTTTCCCACTGGCCCTGACACCCTCAGCTGGAGCCCTCATCCTAATTCCAACCATTTCCCAACAAGTCTCCCCACGACCCTGTTCCAGGTGCCAACTGATGAGATTCACCCAGACACCATGAGGACCAGCAGAGATGCCACGTCTGCTTCCTAATCCCTCTGTGAAGTGCTTAGGAGAGGTCACCTCCTTGGCCACTCCTGTCCTATTCTCCCAACTGCACCAGAAGCCCTGCTTTCACCAAGGGCTGGCCCTCAGCAGAGAGAGGGAGCTGGCTTCAAAAGCAGAAGGGGCCCAGGAAGCAAGGTACTGATGGTAGCCCCAGAGGGCCCCCGGGAGCATAGGTAGGAAAAGAAGGCTGAAAAAAGCGATCAGCACCCACACTGGGGGCCAGTGTCCATACCAAGGACCAGCATCCATGCCAGGGACCAGCACCCATACCAAGGACCAGCACCCAGACCAAGGACCAGCACCCACACCAATGATCAACATCCACACCAAGGACCAGCACCCATACCAAGGACCAGCGTCCATACCGAGGACCAGCACCCACACCAAGGACCAGCGTCCACACCAGGGACCAGCACCCACACCAAGGACCAGCATCCACACCAAAGACCAGCACCCACACCAAGGACCAGCACGCACACCAAGGAACAGTGTCCATACCGAGGACCAGCACCCACACCAGGGACCAGCACCCACACCAAGGACCAGCGTCCACACCAGGGACCAGCACCCACACCAATGATCAACATCCACACCAAGGACCAGCACCCACACCAAGGACCAGCACCCACACCAAGGACCAGCACACACACCAAGGATCAGCGTCCACACCAAGGACCAGCACGCACACCAAGGAACAGTTTCCATACCGAGGACCAGCACCCACACCAGGGACCAGCACCCACATCAAGGACCAGCGTCCACACCAGGGACCAGCACGCACACCAAGGACCAGCACCCAGACCAAGGACCAGCACCCACACCAATGATCAACATCCACACCAAGGACCAGCACCCAGACCAAGGACCAGCACGCACACCAAGGACCAGCACCCACACCAAGGACCAGCACCCACACCAAGGACCAGCACGCACACCAAGGACCAGCATCCACACCAAGGACCAGCACGCACACCAAGGGCCAGCACCCACACCAAGGACCAGCACCCAGACCAAGGACCAGCACCCACACCAATGATCAACATCCACACCAAGGACCAGCACGCACACCAAGGACCAGCACCCACACCAAGGACCAGCACCCACACCAAGGACCAGCACGCACACCAAGGACCAGCACCCACACCAAGGACCAGCACCCAGACCAAGGACCAGCACCCACACCAATGATCAACATCCACACCAAGGACCAGCACGCACACCAAGGACCAGCACCCACACCAAGGACCAGCACCCACACCAAGGACCAGCGTCCACACCAAGGACCAGCACGCACACCAAGGAACAGTGTCCATACCGAGGACCAGCACCCACACCAGGGACCAGCACCCACACCAAGGACCAGCGTCCACACCAGGGACCAGCACCCACACCAATGATCAACATCCACACCAAGGACCAGCACCCACACCAAGGACCAGCACCCACACCAAGGACCAGCACACACACCAAGGATCAGCGTCCACACCAAGGACCAGCACGCACACCAAGGAACAGTTTCCATACCGAGGACCAGCACCCACACCAGGGACCAGCACCCACATCAAGGACCAGCGTCCACACCAGGGACCAGCACGCACACCAAGGACCAGCACCCAGACCAAGGACCAGCACCCACACCAATGATCAACATCCACACCAAGGACCAGCACCCAGACCAAGGACCAGCACGCACACCAAGGACCAGCACCCACACCAAGGACCAGCACCCACACCAAGGACCAGCACGCACACCAAGGACCAGCATCCACACCAAGGACCAGCACGCACACCAAGGGCCAGCACCCACACCAAGGACCAGCACCCAGACCAAGGACCAGCACCCACACCAATGATCAACATCCACACCAAGGACCAGCACGCACACCAAGGACCAGCACCCACACCAAGGACCAGCACCCACACCAAGGACCAGCACGCACACCAAGGACCAGCACCCACACCAAGGACCAGCACCCAGACCAAGGACCAGCACCCACACCAATGATCAACATCCACACCAAGGACCAGCACGCACACCAAGGACCAGCACCCACACCAAGGACCAGCACCCACACCAAGGACCAGCACCCACACCAAGGACCAGCATCCACACCAAGGATCAGCACCCATAGCAAGGATCAGCGTCCACACCAGGGACCAGCATCCACACCAGGGACCAGTATCCACACCAAGGACCAGCGTCCACACCAAGGACCAGCACCCATAGCAAGGATCAGCATCCATAGCAAGGATCAGTGTCCACACCAGGGACCAGCGTCCACACCAGGGACCAGCACCCACACCAAGGACCAGCGTCCACACCAAGGACCAGCACCCACACCAAGGATCAGCACGCATAGCAAGAATCAGTGTCCACACCAGGGACCAGCATCCACACCAGGGACCAGCATCCATGCTGCGTGTGTCTTCTCTGAGACAGGACTGCATTGGTGACCAGGCCAGCCAAGGACAAACTGGGCAGTGGCCAGTTTCCACATGGGCAGAGATGAGGCAGGAGTCCCTTTACCTCCCCCAGGTGGGAAGCTTGGGTGGAAAAATTCTTACAAAATTTCTCAACAAGGAAAAGAGACGTGATACATGTGAGCAGAGACAGTCCAGCCCAGCAGGAAGGGTCCGCATGCGTGATCCTGCCCCACGTCTGTCACTGGAGTCGGCTGACACAAAGCAGAGGTGAGGCGTGGAGCCTTTGGGGTGACGGGCATGGGTCCTCCATCTTGCCTGTGCAGCTGTGCTCGTAAACGTACACATTTCTCAATACTCATGCAACAGTGGGTTCACCATGTGTCTACCATATCACATATTGATTATATTGCAAATATAGTTGTTTAGAAAAATTAAGACAGAAGTACACCCACCTATGAAGAAAATGCAAGCCACACAGACTGCAGACTGTAAACACACTGGGAGGGTCTGCAGAAGGGATGTTCTCCGAGGACGCCAGCCCTCACTGCTCAGCGGCTGGCCTGCTAGGCCCTTCACTGAACCTGTGACTTTTCTGGGTCATGGGAAAGGGAAGGAACTATTCCACCCTTTAAAATGTCTATGAAACACCCAACACGCAGTGGGTCCTCCATGTAGACAACAGGTGCCAGGTGCCACCACTGAACAGATAAAGTAGATTAATTCTGATCAGTATTTTCACTAATCAAACTGTGGAATTAATTTCTTAATCATGACTCATTTTGTTGGTGAAGAACTTGCGGGATTATAAATTGTTTCTAGTGGAAATTTATAGATGGTTAGAGTCTTTAAGTGTTTATTTCCTCTGGCAAATGAATTTCAAGTCTAGAAATTTATCATAACGAATAAATGACACAATTACAAGCATTTATGTACAAAGATGTTCAATGAAACATTATTTAGACCAACAGCCATCAGATGTCTACAAACGGGGAAGAGCAAGTGTGTGCCGGCACAGCTGAGGAGGAGAACAGTCTTCCTCCAACTGCCAGGCTCATCCCTCTGAGGACAGAAGAAAGCCTCAGAGCCCAGGAGGGACCCACCGCCTCACACCCAAGGGGACACCTCTGGGGCCTCAGAAGGGAGCCATCTATAGGTCACCTGGAACAGCAGGTAAATAAAAATAGCACCCTTGGCTTTGGAATGAGCAGGAAGGGAAGAAAGGTGACCACATAGCCTCCAAGTTCTGTTTGGGTCAGTTTGTTAGTATCAGTATGTTCACCTGGGGACACACCAAATCCATTCAGGGAACGCAGCCAGCACTGACGCACACGGTGGCTTCGCCACGGGCCATGGAGGACAGAGCCCTCCTCCAGTCCTCAGTCACACGGAAAAGCTCTACCTTCCACAGAGCCCGCTTGGGGCTGGGAAGCAAGTTTATGCTGTCAGAACAGGGTGAGAGTCAGCAGAGAGGCCTGAAAACCGGGACAAAGGGCAGCGCCTCCTCTGAGAACGCAGAAGTGGCCGAGAGGGGCTGTTGCTGCATTCAGAGCAACGGGGACCCCACCCCTCGCCCTGCGTCTCCTAGTCAGATTGTCCCCTACAGCCCAGTGCCCAGGCCAGGATCGTGCAGTTGGGACCCTTCCCTATGCTGGCCCGGACAGCAGCGCAAAGGCTCACCAGCCTCCTTCCCTCTTCCCTTTCTGTCAAGAGAAACAGGAAGGGACCTCACCTGCCTTTTTCACCTTAACTGAAACTCCTCCTGAATTTTGGATGTTTTCCACTCATAAGCATGCCCTTGTAAATATTGCACTTGATGTTTATTCTCAAGACGTTTATTCTAAGCTTCTAACGAAGGGCATCCACTCTAATTCTTGGAGTCAGGAGCTCAGGCCGTGCGTCTGTGAGTGGCAAACATGGAAGGTACTTCCTCCCACTTGAGATGCAGGAGCACGGCCTGAGGGGACCATGGAAACGTCACGGATGCTGTGCGAGCACATCACAGGTCACTTCTGTACAAGAGGAGGTGACTCGAGACTGGCCAGAGCCATGCGCGGCACTCCTGCGCCCTAAAAGCAGCAGAAACCCTCAGTCAGTTCCATCTCCGCAGGTGAATTCACATTCATGAAACCTCCTGTCAAGTGCCCAAGCAAGCACATTCTCCCTTCTGATCCAGTCATGTTAAAATTCAAGTTAACTTAAAACCTTACTAACTTTTTGCTAATTCTGATGTGAGCACATGAGAGGTAAACCCCAGTATGTACATAGCACAGACGTCACCAGCAGAAGTTGATGGTAGAGAGTTCAAACTTGACCTCATGGCATTCTAGGTCTTCATGCTTCTTCCCACTCAACATTTCTGGGGTTTTCAGAGGTCACATCACAAGGAAATGCAGTCACCCCAACAACCTGCTGCCAGACCAGCCAGTCTTCTGATCCCACACAAATCTGGTGACAGTTTTGGACTCTCTCCTCTAACCCTGACACAGTTCCCTTGTCGGGAGTGCTGTTACCCACACTTCACTGTTTCTTTGTGTGCGTTAGAAAAGGAAGCCCCTGAGTCTGTGTTGCCGTACTTTTTAAACACTGCGTCATGCTGGTACCTTCAGGGACTCCATTCTCGTTTCTTTTAAGACTGTAATCTCCAGAATGTGCGGAAGGCAATGGCACCCACTCCAGTACTCTTGCCTGGAAAATCCCATGGACAGAGGAGCCTGGAAGGCTGCAGTCCATGGGGTCACGAAGAGTTGGACACGACTGCGTGACTTCACTTTCACTTTTCACTTTCATGCATTGGAGAAGGAAATGGCAACCCACTCCAGTGTTCTTGCCTGGAGAATCCCAGGGACGGGGGAGCCTGGTGGGCTGCCGTCTATGGGGTGGCATAGAGTCAGACACGACTGAAGTGACTTAGCAGCAGCTCCAGAATATGGAATCAGAGAAGCCAGATGTGGGGCAGTGGATGTTTCCTTAAGAAACGAGAAAGATGAGAAAGGGAGAGCGTTGCTTTTCAAGTTTTATTAGCAAGAAAAGGCAAGGATGACGTCAGCTGCACCTCCCAGGGTGATGCCAGCCAGATAGGTGTCTCCAAAATGGAAATGTTTATTTGAGCAAATGGATGTCATTCAAGGTTGTTCTGGGGAAAATGCTAATATTCTGCCTGGACACACACCATATTTAAGAAGTTTACCTCTGAATCACTTCCAAATGGCAAATGCCTGACATTGTCAATGTACTCGGGCGTCTACACCTGTCACGAGAGGCTTGATGCCACCGGAAGTACAGCCTGCCTGTCCCACATCCGAGGCCCCAGCTCAGCCCGAGTTCCAACCCTACTCTTCTTGATGTTTCTACAGACACCAGCTGCCCTTTAGGAAAAATACTTAACTTCCCTTCAGTTTTTCTTACAAAATTCATACCCTGAGAAATTACTAAAGGCATATGGCTTTGTTTGCTGGATACCAAGCAAATATCCACATAGCACATTTGTGTCAGGTGACCATTCATTTATATAAAAACAAAGGAATATAGTCTCCCTCTCAGATAATGTCTGTTTGGCCTCATGCTGTGGTCCCAAAGTACCAGTGACGGGACGAATAAAGCCTCTGTCACGACCAGTCCTCACAGACTCATACATTGCCCTCCCATGCGGGCAAGTGTGCACACACACGACCGTGCTCGCTCAAGCTCCAAGTGGGCCCTGGGACACATGCTGCACAGTCACTGCTCACACACCTCAGCTGCGGGCCGGCTGGAGGGCGGCGCTGGCCCAGCCCGGAGGCCTTGGCGGACGGCCCGGCGGGGTGCTCGCTGCCCCAGGTGCTGCCAGGTCAAGGGCCCGCAGGCAGGAGGTGGAGGTGGAGGCTTGGGACTGGCGGGGGCGGGGGGCAGGCGGTGCACAGCCACGTCCAGCCACCGGAGTGGCCAGAGCTGCGAGCTAAATGGACTGCGGGGAGGACAGTATAAAGGGAGGCAGAGAGACCCTCAGGAGCCGGTCACACTGAAACGACGGGCCAAGGCCGGTCTGTGCAGATCATGCTAAAGCAGCCGGAAGACATTAGCTGGTTTTGGCAGGAGCAATGCTCTTGGTTTGCGCTTTGGGAGCCTCCGGAGCCGCATGGAGAACAGGGTCCTTGCAGAACTGCCCGAGGAAGAGCATCCCTGTTCAGCAATGCAGACCATCTCCAAGCCCAGCCGGCCAGGGCAGGGCCTGGATCTGGCCCGAAAGCCCTGAGCAAACCCACTGCATCTCTACCTGTTGGATTTGATCATTTGGTCTCACAAGGCTTCTCGTCAGAGATAGAAAGGCTCCCTCAAGACCACTGTGCAGTGCACACACTTCTACGAGAGACAGCGTTACACACACCAGTGAGCGTGTCATCATAACGCTTCCCCGTGGAGAGTCCCTGCCCGTGCACAGGAGCGGGCGGTGCAGCCACTTGCACATCCCCCACCCTGCTCCGCTCTGCTGCTGCCCACTGCCCGGCTTCTCGTTTCACAGGCTCCCCGCCCGTTGCCAGCAACCGTTCTCACTGTCTTTAAGCAAATCCCAGACATAGTATTGTTTCATCCGTAATATTTCAGAGTTTTCTCTAAAAGTTAAGTACCCTTCTCTGTTCAACGTAGGAGTAATGAGCTCTCACATCTAAAACGTTGACAAGTACTATTTAATATCATTAAAACGCCCAATCAGCATTTACATTCATCCAGGTGGCTTGTGAATTTTTTAAACTGCTTTCAACCAAGTTGCTTCTAGTCTGTGGGCTCCCTGGTCTTGCTCCTTTTGCTGAGTAGATCCTAGTGATGTCCCAGCTGTGTCCTCGGCCCCCTGAACTCCCGTAAACTGGTAACTAGATCAAGACCAGATTCAAGTTGTTTTCTTGGCAAAATGCTTCCTCAATGGTGTCGAAAAAGACCTATACAAAAAAGGTCTTAATGACTTGGATAACCATGATGGTATGGTCACTCACCTAGAGCCTGACATCCTGGAGTTCGAAGTCAAATGGGCCTCAGGAAGCATCACTATGAACAAAGCCAGTGGAACTGATGGAATCCCAGCTGAGCTATTTCAAATCCTAAAAGATGATGCTGTGAAAGTGCTGCACTCAATATGCCAGCAAATTTGGAAAACTGAGCAGTGGCTACAGGACTGGAAAAGGTCAGTTTTCATCCCAATCTCAAAGGAAGGCAATGCAAAGAGTATTCAAACTAGCACATAGTTGGGCTCATTTCATATGCTGGCAAAGTAATGCTCAAAATCCTTCAAGCTAGGTTTCAACAGTACATGAACTAAGAACTTCCAGATATATAAGCTGGGTTTAGAAAAGGCAGAGGAACCAGAGATCAAATTGCCAACATCCATTTGGTCATAAAGAAAGCAAGGGAATAAAAAAAAATCTACTTCTGCTTCATTGGCTACACTAAAGCCTTTGTCTGTGTGAATCACAACAAAATATGGAAATTCTTAAAGCAACGGGAATACCAGACTATCTTACCTGTCTCCTGAGAAACCTGTATGCAGGTCAAGAAGCAACAGTTAGTAATGAGACATGGAATGATGGACTGATTAAAAACTGGGAAAGGAGTACGTCAAGGCTGTATATTATCATCCTGCTTATTTAACTTTTATGCAGAGTACATTATGCAAAATGCTGGGCTAGATGAAGCACAAGCTGGAATTAAGATTGTTGGGAGAAAAATCAGTAACCTCAAGTATGCAGATGATGCCACCCTTATGGCAGAAAGTAAAGAAGAACTAAAGAGCCTCTTGAAAAAGGTGAAAGAGGAGCGTGAAAAACCTGGCTTAAAACTCAACATTCAAATAACTTAAGATCATGGCATCCAGTCCCATCACTGCATGGCAAATAGAAGGGGAAAAAGTAGAAACATGGCAGATTTCACCTTCCTGGGCTCCCAGATCACTGCAGATGGTGACTGCAGGCACAAAATTAGAAGACACTTGCTCCTTGGAAGAAAAGCTATGACAAACTCAGACAATGTATTAAAAAGCAGAGACATCACTTTGCCAACAAAGGTCCTTATAGTCAAAGCTATGGTTTTTCCAGTAGTCATGTGCAGATGTGAAAGCTGAACCATAAAGAATGCTGAGCGTTGAAGCAAAATTGATGCTTTTGAACTATGGAGCTGGAGAAGAGTTTTGAGAGTCTCTTGACAGTAAGGAGATCAAACCAGTCAATCCTAAAGGAAATCAACCCTGAGTATTCACTGAAGAAAGGACTGATGCTGAAGCTGTAGCTCCAGTACTTTGGTCACCTGATTCAAAGAACCAGCTCATTGGAGAAGATCCTGATGCTGGGAAAGATTGAGGGCAACAGGAGAAGAAGAAGAAGGGGGTGGCAGAGGATGAGACGGTTGGATGGCATAACCAACTCAGGGGACGTGAACTTGAGCAAACTCCAGGAGACAGTGAAAGACAGGGAAGCCTGGCATGCTGCCGTTCATGGGGTAACCAAGAATCGAACACGACTGAGCGACCGAACAGCAAGGGTGTTGTTGGCTGACTGCTCAGTGACGCAGAGCAGGTGTGTGGGCTTCACTCTCTCCTGAGCCTGTTTGGGGTTTGAACACAGGTCGTACTATTTGCATCTCAGCCACTGACTGCTTTCAGGCTCACAAACACACACGTGAAAAACCAGGGTTACTCAGAGGGGCTGGTTCCAGGGCCGAGCCAGGAGGGTTTGTGAGCCTGAAAGTAAGACACACCCAGGAACGTGGGGTGAGCCGAGGAGCCAGCAGGAACGGGAACCACCCCACCCTGAGCAGCAACAGCCTGTGAGCTTCTGAATAAGAATAACAGCCGCATCTACACTGCAGATGGGAAGGGACCTCGCGTCACTGCAGAGGACGATCAGTGGAAGAAGGATGGATTCGACAATCATTGTCGTAATGAGAACTCTCTGCAGTACGCTTGCAACGTTTCTGTAAGTCCAAAAGTATGTCCATATGAAAAGTTAAAGGAGAAGGCCTAAGGAAAAGTATGTGAGCCTCACCTTACTTACTGGTCTCACCACAGCCCCAGAAGGTGGCACGTGGAACATGGGGTTGAGGTCTGCAGGCGGGCCCCTGGGCAGGGGTCACGCATGCTCGGGTGCTCCTCCGAACTCGAGAGCCAGGTCCAGCGCCAGCTTCACCCCTGCCGCAGGGACCTACCTTTTCATGTCCTTGTCTCAGTCATCACTGCTCCTCCCTGCCTGGTTCCTAGCGGTCTCCTTGGAGGATGTGCCCCAAGGCTGATCATACTGGGCATCGCTTGTCCAGTGGGTGGATCACAGCTGTCTATAAATACCCATGTGTTTATATGGATGTTTTTCATCAATGTACCTAAATTTCCCATTGCAAATGACATAAACCCTGAAAGCTGAGGGACCATCTGGTTAGATGTCAAATTAAAACATCAGACTCAGAAAGGACCCAGGGACACAAGTGCCCAGACAGCCGGCAATCCCAGAGCTGCGTCTCTAAGTCTCCGGTTTGCTCTCAGGCAGGCTACTTGTTTGCCCAGATAAAAGATGAGTTTATTCCCTGATTTTACTAGAAGATGGGGAAGATGAAAGTGAGATTATTTTTAAGTACATGGAGATTCTTTCATGGAATGGACTTCACAAGAATCCCAGAAAATTCCATATTCTTGAAAATAGATATACATTTATTATCCAAGTCAGGTCACTTCTGAAAGTGAGAGGAAGCTATGAATGACTCCAGGTTAACAAGAGTCAACAGGACTGGGTTTACCCCACTTTTTCACCAGACGCTGTAGACTGTTGAAAGAAACCTTGGCGACCTCACTTATTCCAGAATATGCTGCTACCCCTTAGAGGAAGCAGGGGGCAGTTTGAAGGCAGAGGAGGTTTAGAAGCCTAAGTCTTCCTTGGCCACACTTGGGCTTGATGCTGACATCTCTCTGTGGATGAGGTCACTCCGCTGGAGTCCCTCCTTGAGCAGTTATTCCACAATAACCAGCCAGAGCAATGGGATGGATGGGTTTGTGTCTCAGATGCAGGAGCCCCAGCCAGGTGGCTTCCCAGTACTGTCTGGCCTGATGTAGCTTCCTGGTCTCCATCTTCTATGCAGACGAGGGTGGGCTTGAAGACTGATCATCCTCCGCAGGAAGAGTCCAGAAATAAATCCATCATGGTCACTGAGCAAAGGCAACCTCTTCCCTCTGACTGTTCCCTCCGACCCCGGAAATAAACCACTCCTCCCCAACACTAACTTGTCCTAGAGAGCTGACCATTTACACAGATCCTTCAGAACCACCGAACTGCTCCAGCGGTGGGGGTCTGTTAACTCCCATCTCATTCTCAACAAGCAGCTGCGTTTGTGACAAACAATGATGGCACTCAGGTTTGGAGCCAGATGCCAGATCTGAACTGACTTTGCCCCTGACCAGCCCCGAGGAAGTCCACACCCCAGGCCTCCGTGTCCTTGGCCATACAAGCAAGCCACAACAGAGCTCCTGGGGGATCCATGAGACAATTCAGGAGGAGCAGGCACCTGGCAGGTAGCGATCGACCACTCAGGAAAACAGAGTTTCTGTCCTTGCTGTTGTCTGTCCTGTGGCTGAATTTGCTACAAATAAACCCACAATCAAATGGATGGGTAAGTAGTATTCTAGGACCAAAAGCTTTTGCCATGGCAACACTGAAGTGCTTCACAGGTATTTAATCCAAAATGAGGCTTGTTCCAGTCCTGATGAAAGTAAGGCTCAGAGGAAGGTGACCAGCTCCAAGGTTCTTGGCTCTGACCAGACAGGAGGCGCAGGTGCTTGGGCCCCGTGTTGCCCTGGAGTCCAGGGGCTGCCAGGAACAAAACAGTCCACAGCAAGGCACCTGCCCCTTCTTCGTCCTGATGGCAACTCCTGGAGGGCTCTTTGAGGGGCAGACGAGCGAGGGAAGTTGCTCATCATCAATCCAGTGAAACTATGCGAAGAGCAGGGGTGGCTTCTGTCCTCAGGATCATAGACGAGTGTGGGTGATCGCAAGTCTGCCTGGAGGAGGGGTGAGGGCTGCATCTGTCCTCAGGTCTTAGACGAGTGTGGGTGATCGCAAGTCTGCCTGGAGGAGGGGTGAGGGCTGCATCTGTCCTCAGGGTCGTAGACCAGTGTGGGTGATCGCAAGTCTGCTTGGAGGAGGGGCGAGTAAGCACACCTCTGGATGTTGTTCATAATATTTATTTTGGAAAAATATTTTAAAAAGGAATTTCTTCATTAACAAAACAGTAAAAAACTCAAATAACATTTGCACAATATTCCATAAATACATTTATATACAAAAAAATATAGTCACATTGACCCGAAGTGCCTTTGTACATATTTACCAAAAATTTAAATTATAAAAAATGAACATCACAAAATACTCAAGCTTTACAGATATCATGAAAAATATTTTTACAGGTCCAAAAAATAACGCACATTTTTCCACCTAGAAAAACACATTTTAGTATAAAAAAGGACAATAAAGGCAGTGTTTGTGATTCTAATTCAAGAGAAAACTGGCTCATAAGAATCCAAAATATACACTCCAGGCAGTGCGCGCTCCTTACGTAGTGATCAAGTCCATTCATTTAAATATATATTTCTTAAAAGCAACTGTCCATAGTGCAATGGAAACGTCCTAGAGGCAGAGCAGCGGCTGCGGGAGCGCCCGCTGCCCCCGGCAGGAAGAGGACCTGGCTTCCAGCAGCAGTCAGGAGCACGTCCGCTCCTCCCAGCAGCATCGTCGGGGCCAACACCTCGGAAGTTCCTTGTTCTGCAGAAACGGAACTTGCCCCGTCACCTCCACGTCACACCTAGAGGGCCCAGAAGACAGGGGAGGTTATCACGGCTGGAGGCCCAGTTCTGGCTCCCTGGCCGCAGGTGGGCCCCGCAAGCCCGCTCTGACCTCAGTGGCGATGACACACTCGTCCTGCTCCTCGGATATGACATACACAGACTGGTACTTTGTGTCTTTTGAAGCAGAGTACACAGAGTCTGGCCTTTTTCTTTCAGACGCTTCTCCACTAGAGGGAAATGAAAGAGCCACAGTCAACACATGAAAACATTTTTGAACAGGAAAATGACCAGAGCTTGGAGGAACACATCCAGCTGGCCCCCCTGCCCAGCCTGTCCTGCCCACCCCTCGGGTGTTGGGGTGTCCTCCCTGGGATGGACCCCCTGCCCAGCCTGTCCTGCCCACCCCTTGGGTGTTGGGGAGCCCTCTCGAGCTGGCCCCCTGCCCAACCTGTCCTGTACACCCCTCGGGTGATGGGGTGCCCTTTCCAGCTGGGCCCCCCAGGCCGAAGTACTCACCCTCTGAGTGTCGGGGTGCCCTTCTCCTCCTCTGCAGAGCCTTGGGACTGGCCCTTGGCATCACGCATGCTGTGGGGCCCCGCCGTGGCTGCGGCGCCCTTGAGGCCCTGCAGCAGGTTGTAGCCCACGGCAGAGTCTCGAGCCGTAAGGCCATTTTTCTCCGCGCCTGGCTCCACATGGAAGTCTGCCTTCTTGTTGGTATTCTTGATCTGTGTGGCCCCGATGACGCTGACAGAGATGTCCTTCTCCCGCTGGCGGTTGGCCAGGTTGTTCATGGTCTCCGTCTCCCCCCGGCGGGGGTCTGCAGGGGGCCGGCGTTTCTGCAGCCTCAGTCGCACGCAGACCACCGTGGCAGCGCAGCCCAGCAGCAGCGTGAGGACCAGCACCACGCCCGCCCCGACGGCCACCCAGGGGAACGGGCCGGCCTGGCCCTCCACGTACTTCTCCGTGAGGTCCACCACTACCGGGCCCGGGGGCGGCTCGGGGAGCAGGAACTGGCAGTTGGGGCCCCCATAGCCTCGGGCGCACTCACACAGGTAGCGGAAGGCCCGCTCGTGGCAGGTGGCCCCGTTGTGGCAGGGCGCGTGCTCGCACCTGCTGACGGGGGCACTGCAGTTCCTGCCCGTGTACCCAGGGGGGCAGGTGCAGGAGTACTCGTTCACGCCGTCCCGGCAGGTGCCCCCATGGGCACACGGGGAGGAGGCACAGTCGTCCACGTTGTTGTCACAGTGCCTCCCGGAGAAGCCGGCCTGGCAGCGGCAGATGTAAGCGTCGCCGAGGTCCACGCACTGAGCACCTGGGGCACAGACAGGGCGGCAGCTCGTCACCCGGGGACATCCTGGAGCACCTGCTGCCCCTGCCACCAGGCCACACACCAGAGCAGAGACACAGGGCGGACCAGACAGAGGCCAGCACTAAGGCAGCACGCGGCACATGCCAGCCCACGGCAGGGGTGGGCAGGGGGCGGGGTTCTGGTCAAAACCCGCAAATTACATAAAAAATATAGGCTGACACCTCCTGACATGCACCGAGCAAAGCGCTTCGCCTGCACTGCTGAATTCATCCTCACAGCAGCCAGCAGAGGACCCAGTTCACAGACGAGGAAACCAAGGGGATGATGCACTTGCCGTGGTTTCAGTTAGTGAAGAGCAAGAATCGAAACAGAAAGAAAGGGAAAAGAAGAAAGGCAGGGAGGGGGCTAGGGATGGGCCTTTGTCCTTCCAGAGCCAAGTCTGCTAACCCTCCCTATTTTTCCTCTCTAAAGATGAAGCATCCAGTGCTCTATTGGTTCAATGGCTGGAAACAAACCGGAGAGAGAGCTTGACCCCAGGACTGCCTGTGGAGCACATGGAGAGCAAAGCAAGGTGATTCCTCTCATGTCCATGGTCACATCCAGTGCAGAAGCACCCAAGATGGTCCGGACTGTCTGGACCCAGCTTCCTTGTCCGTGAGTTTCCGTGGGGCATCCTGTCCACTCGTGGAGACCACGCAGCCTCACCAGCCAACTCTGCTTGGAGACCAAGCGGAGTTGGGCTGGCCCCCAAACGTGCAGTGGCTGGGCTGTTGTGAGGGCGGACCCACAGACACTGGGGTCTCGAGCACCTGAGGAGCCTCAGGACTGCAAGCGAGTCACTGCATCTCTGCCTGAGCCGGTCCTGCAGGGAAGGAACACTCCTGCCTGCCTTTCTAGCTCCCTGGGTGTTTCCAGACTCAAGGATAAGACTTCTGTGAAGTTTCTCATTGTTCAGACAAAAGCGCTTCTGAGACTCAAGGCAGCTCACAGTGATGAACTCAGCTTGAAACTAAAGCCACACACTTCTCGTCAATGTGGACCCCCGGATAAAGTCTCAGGTGGGTCAGGTGGCCCCCTTACCATTGGAACAAGGCGAGGAACTGCAGGAATCCATCTTCTTCTCACAGTTAAAGCCAGAGAAGCCCCCAGGGCAGCGGCAGGTGTACCCGCCCTCGGGGTTGTCGGAGCACCGGCCCCCGTTGAAGCAGGGGCCGTCAGCACACACCATGGCACTCAGCTCGCAGACCCTGCCGTAGAAGCCAGGTGGGCAGGTGCAGGAGTAGCTGTTCTCAAGGTCCTGAGTAACGGAGAAGATGAAGAAAGCTTTCCTAGTCGCTCCCATGACCCACACAGTCTGCCTCCGACCAGGGCTCCCGGCCCAGCAGGAGAGCCGTGGCAGCTGGACTCACCGTGCAGCTCCCTCCGTTCCTGCAAGGCCCGGTGCTGCACTCGTCCACCTCCATCTCACAGTTGGCCCCCGTGTACCCAGGCCGGCATGAGCACGTATAGCTCCCTTGGCCCGTGTTGGTGCAGGTGGCCCCGTTCCTGCAGGGCTTATGGTGCGTGCAGTAGTTGAGGTCTGCGAGGGTGGAGACGGGAGAGGAGGAGAGATGTGGGAGACATCCTCGCCTGTGACCGAGCCCGCGTAGGCCGCAGGGGCGGAAGCTTACCCTGGTTGCAGAAAAGGCCCCCCCAGCCCTCCTGGCAGTTGCATTGCCAGGGCTGCCGGCAGGTGCCGTGGAGACAGCCTGGGTACCGAATGCACTGGTCGCAGTACCGGCCCTGCCAGCCCACTCTGCACCTTTGGAGAGAGGAAGGTCAGTGGACACTGCTGCTGGGTTCACACTACCCCTTCCCCAAGCACAAGATGTCACCTCCAACAGCATCAGCGCTGCTGGTCCTCGAGAGGCTTGGGCGGCCCTCGGGATCTCTAAACCCCAAGGACAGCTCCGTCCTGCCTCAAAGGGTCTGACTCTGGGCATGAGGGTCAACCAGAGCAGGATCTCTAGGTGATTCTAACCTACTAAACACTCTCCTTTTCTCTGCCAATTCTTTTAAAATCTCATCTGTAAGTTCCACAGCCATTGAGTAGCTTAGGTGAATGACTGCTGCTGCTGCTGCTAAGTTGCTTCAGTCGTGTCTGACTCTGTGCGGCCCCATAGATGGCAGCCCACCAGGCTCCCCTATCCCTGGGGTTCTCCAGGCAAGAACACTGGAGTGGGCTGCCATTTCCTTCTCCAATGCATGAAAGTGAAAAGTGAAAGTGAAAGTGAAGTCGTGTCTGACTCTTAGTGACCCCATGGACTGCAGCCTACCAGGCTCCTCCATCCATGGGATTTCCCAGGCAAGAGTACTGGAGTGGGGTGCCATGACCTTCTCCATAGGTGAATGACTACCTTGATCCAAAAACTGTCCAGGTATGTATTAAGTAGAAACACCAGAAAAAACAGCTCCCCCAACCTGCAAACAGCTAATCTTACCTGAGTTTTTCAAAGGATCATCTAGAGACACATTGCTAATACATTAGGTGTAAAAGGACAAAAAAAAAGAAAGAAAAATGCAACTTTTGCAAACTTACTTGCATTCCCCTGGCTTGTCACAAAATCCGTGCTGCTCATCGCACCCTGGCAAACAGATGGCTGCAAGAGGAAAAGGCACAGGGTCAAGCCCGCCAGAGTGCTTCCAGCGTGAGGGGGCTATGAGCGGTGCCCAACGAGCCAGCGAGCCCGCCGGCCCTGGCAGAGGACTTGTCGAACTTCACTCAGCGAGAGGAGCATTCTTCTTAACACAGCAGCTCAAGGACAAAGAGCGCGGAAGCCCCCACCCCCACAGGCCCCCTTTCTTCTAAGAGAGGGTCAGAAGTCCTTCCCCCTCCTCCTCCCCCACTTCCCAATTCTATGCACAAAGCTCCACCTCTTAATACCCAGAAAGTGTGTGTGTAGATAAGGGTGGACAGCTGGTATGCAGAGTACCAGGGCAAGACAGCTGCTCTATTGTCTGTTCTCTCCCAGCAGCTGCCCCAGTGCAACAATACCAGCCTCCCGCTCACACCCCATGCCCCCACCCGTCACACACACCCCTAGCATGTACACACACACACACACACACACACACACACACGCACGTGCACCCTTTCCGCCAATGGGAACAGGCGTGCGTCCCAGCCGCCTATCCCCGGAGAGATCTAATCGATGGCACGCGCGAGCTGGGGGCAGGGAGAGACTCCAGTGTTTGAATAAGAAGAAAAAAGTTTAAGTTTATGGCTACCCCACGGCGAAGGAGAGGGCGGGTAGCCAGAAGGGAGGCAGCAGGCAAGCCTGAGGTCCCGGAGAGGGGGGAGCCTGGAGGCTGAGGCTCCGGGCTGGCTTCCTTCTCCTGGCGTGGAGACTCATTAACGAGCTGCCCCACAAGTTTTCAGGACAACAGATCCAGCTCGGGCCAAGGCGAGCTCAAAGGAGCCGAAAGCTGAGCGGGCTGAGCAACCATGATGCTGGAGGCAGGACCAAATCAGAACTGAGAAAGTGCACCTCCCAGCTAGAGGTTCTACCCTACAGGACTCTGGGAAGGAGGAAGACGCCCTGGGGTTTCTGGGGGTCTCCCCTCCCGACTCTGGGGAGACCTGGAGTGGAGGGGGCAGTGAGGCACCTGGGGTCCAGCTAAACTAGGCCCAGGAGTCCCACAGCCCTCCCACAGCCTGCACCTGTGAGGACACAAAGCTGTGGGCAGGCAGGGCCGAAGTCACTCATGTGAAGGTATTTCCTTCCCGGGCAGTGCTCTGTGAGCACCCCACAACGGGACAAGCGAGCCCCTCCCCAGGCAGAGCTGGCAGACTCACGTCCCCCACAAGTGAAACTGTCACAAACAGTGGGATGTTTTTAAATACACTGGCTCTGCAGAGAGGCCGAGCACACTAACTCTGGTGAGAATGAAGCACTCTTCAATGAGACGCTGTCTCGCAAAGAGAACTCCTTTGGTAAAAGCATGCCCTGCACACAGCCTCCTCTCTGTTCCTCCCTTCCTTCCTCCCTCCCTTCCCTCTGGCTTACTTCCTGACCCCTGGCCCTGTGTCCAGAATCCTCCCCGATTAAGAAAGGCAGCTTCCCATTGCGGAAGTTACAACGTCTGAGTCGACCCCAACCTGCCTCTGGCTGACTGTGAGATCTCAGCTAATCTCTCTGGCTCCCTGGCCCAGTTTCCACCTCCCCAGAACGTCTTCCTGGGGCTAAAATCGCAGGATCCCAGCAGCCCCGAGAATATGCCCCCCTGCTCCGGAGTACAGGCCTGGGGGAGCAAGCTGAGGGCAGTGGCCTCCCTGCCCGGGACTCACGCTCTGTGCAGTACTGGCCCTTCCAGCCGGGGTTGCAGACTTTCTCCCCTCTCTCCCCACAGGTGAAGTGTCCAAAGGCGTCATCTCGGGGGCGGCAGAAGACGGAGCAGCCTTCCCCGAAGTAGTGCTCGTCACAAACAAAGCGGTAGGAGTACTTGAGGTCTGTACGGCCGCTGCTGTGCAGGTCCTGGGACCACTCCTCCCCAACCGCCAGATGCCTCTGTGTGGCCAGGCGGCTGATAAGTCTTTCTGGGTTCTCTGCAGAAAGAGGACGCCCCGTTGGTTCTGGCCGAGAACCCTGAGGCTTGGGGAATGGGGAGAAGGAAAGGATGCCAGGCAGGGCAGCTTAACCCTTCTCCTGGACCTCCCAGAATGAAAGGTGTAGACACTTGTTTCCGAGAAGATTTGAGTCAAATACATACTGACTAGGGAAGCAGTTCACGTAGTTTAGGAGTTTGGGGGGATTGTTTTTACCTGTTGCAAGGTCATCAGGAGAATCTGTGTGGAGAGCTTCAATGATCAGAGAGAAGGTTCCCTGGAGGAAGAACGGAAGGAAAGACAGAAGACAAACCAGAGCTGTTTACAAAAGAATCAAAGGATTTCGGGCAACCCAGTGGCTGCAGACCCATGCGCAGCGCGTCCTGGGGAGGGTCTGTGTACCTCTCTTGCCTGATTTCACTTTCCTTAAGCATATGGAACAACTTTCAAGAGTGGTTTCCTGATATGTTTTTTCAGTCTGTTAATACAGGATATCGCGTTTGAAAGAAAGAAAGAAGACCGCGGAGCAGGCGGGGCTGGAGGGGCTTGTGTGCAGTCTTCTGGGGAAGGAGCCAGGGAGAGGCGCTGGGGGCTGCCAGGCTGCGAGGGCGACTGACAACCGACCGGTCCAGGAGCTGCGGAACTGGGACTCTCCCACGTGAAGGGGTCCTTTCAGCTCCGCGGTTCGGCGCGCAGACCGGACACGGAAATGTCCCGGGTCCTCGGCTCCCCCGCCTCACTCTACCCTGGCTGTCACCCCGCGCACCACCCCCTCGCCGCTGCCACCGGCTGTAAGTCACCCGGGCGTGGAGGCTGCGCCCCAGGGCCCCGCAGAGAGTGGCGTCCACTGGCCCGGGCCCCCCGCGTGCCCCCGCCGCGCCGGGGCCTCCCGGCCCTCCTCGCCCGCCCCGCGCCCGCAGGTGCGGCGCTCACCGGCCAGGTGAAGCCAAAGGGGAAGCGGATGGGGTTGCTGAAGGCGGGGTCCGCGCCCGCGCCATCCGGGAGGCTGAAGGAGTCGATGCCCAGCACCGGGGTGACGGCGCTGCCGTAGGTGCAGGGCGGCTCGGGGGACACGCTGGCCTGGTAGTGCTTGAGGCACACGCGGAAGAAGGTCCTGCAGGCGCACGGCGGCGGACCCGCGCCCCCGCGGCAGCAGTTGCGGTTCCCCAGCAGCCCCTTCTTGTTGACGAACTCCTGCAGCTTCAGCTCGAACACCCCGGAGCTCCAGACCTGCGGGCGAGCCGAGGGCGTGGGGCGCCTGGCGCGGGGAGCCCGCCCGGCCGCGTCCTGCCCTGGGCACTGCCCCCCCGCGCGGCCCGCTCCCCGGGGTCCGCCCCCCGACGCCACAGGCCGCCCGGGCGCCGGGCTGACAGCTTACTCGACGGCGCGGCCCCGGGGGCCCCGCGTGGCAGCTTACCTGGCACAGCAGGGCCGAGAGTACGGCGAGGGCCAGGGCGCACCGCCCGCCCATGGTGCACCGCCCGCGGCGCTGGCTCTCCTCGCGTCCCCCCGCCTGGTCTTCCGAAGTCGTCAGGGGACGCTGGAGGAGGAAGGTGTCCCCGGGAGCTCGGGCAGGAAAGCGCTGCAGCTCTGCCTCGGGCCGAGATAATCCGGACTTCTCTCCTGAAGGGTCCGGCTCTGGCTCTTTCGGAGGCCGAGGTTCCTTAGGTCCGCCTTGCGGAGGCGACAGCGACCCCCGGGATGCGCGAGAGAAAAGGGGGGGAGGGTCTCTCCGGAAAGCAGCTCCTGGCGCGGCAACTTTCAGTTTTCCCCTCTTTCTTCCAAAGCGCAAGTAGGTAGGGGTCGTCTGCTTCCTGGTTTTGTCTCAAGCTTGTTGGCAGGGGGAAAAAAAAAAGAAAGAAAGAGGGGAGAGAAAGCGTCCAGATATTCAGCCCGATTCCCAACGAGCTGCAGGGCTCCTCGCGAGTCCGTTTATCGAGCTGCGGTCTGGAAATCCCACGCGCGAGGCGGTAATCCGGAGCCGTGGAGCAGGAGCGGCCCGGCCGGCTCACTCGGGGGCGGCGGTCCCGGGAGCGCCCTGAACCCGAGTCTTTCCCGGGGACCCAGCCAATTCCATCCAGGTCAACGCCCGGGGTCCTAGACCCGGTCGAGGCGGAAGCTGCGCGCCGGGCTGTGAGTCCAGTGCGGCGCCGGCCGGGGTTCTGCGGGCGCGAAGGAGCTTGGGCTCTGCCGGCGCCGCCGCCTTATATCCCGCTGGCCGCCCGCATAGCTAATGAGATGCAAATGAGCAGCCCCCCAATCTGGCGAGAGCTGTCACAAAGGAGCCACTTTTCCAAACCCTCCTCTCAATGGATCGCCAAATGGTCAGTGAGCTGTAAAATGTGCAACCCTCCTCCCCGCCCCCACCCTCCCCGCCCCTGGTCCTCCCCTGCCCCCGCCCCCAGCCCCCGCCGCCCGAAACGCACTCATTTACATTCCTGCAAAACGTTCACCGCAAGAATCCCCTCTGCGCCTGAGGCGGGTGCCGCCGCCCGGGCTCCTCGGCGCTGCCCTCCGGTCGCAGGCCCGCAGAGGCCCGGGACGCGCGGGGGCGGCGCTGCGCCCTGGCCCGGCCGAGAGCCGCCCGGCGAGTGAGGCCGCGTCCGGCCTTGGGAACCCTCCGGTCGCCGCGGCGCCCGCCTCCGTCCCCTCTCCGGCCGCGGCCGGGTCCTGCGGGGGGGCGGAGGTGGGGAGTGGAAGTCGGAAGCCCAGTCCCCGGCGGGCCGCCCCTCCGTCCGGGCAGTCTCTTCCTAAGGAGGAGTCTCCGGGGCGGGGGACCGGGGCGCAGGGAGGGGAGGGTGTGAGCGGTGGGCAGAGGGTGGCCAAAGGGCAGCGGCAGTTTCGGGAAGTTTGGGAAGCTCTGACACCCAGACTCCTCCCGGACAGCGACTCTGCGTCTGGAAACGCAGAGGTGAGCGCGGCGCCCTTGGGGACCCCGTTTCCTCGAGCTCGGGGTGTCCTTGCACGGGTCGGCCGCCGCTGGGGGCGGGGTCCGGGTAGCGCCGGGGATCCTGACGTCTCCAACCGCCTCCCCCCTCCACCCCCAACACACACACACACACACACACACACACACACACACACACACACACACACCCTTCTGGGCGCGATTCGAGGCCTCCGCCACCTTTCCTGGGTCTCCGGCCCCTCTCTCCTGGGTGTTTCCCCCTTGGTCTCCCTCTGCCTGGTAAAAAGTGAGTTTGGTGTGTGTCGTTCGCGTGGCTGTCATTAAGGCAGTCGGTTATTGTGCGCGGCTGAATCAGTGGCTCTTTGTGCGCTCAGCTGTATGGTAATGCAGACCGCACCTGCTCCCCGCACAATGCAGAGAGAAAGAGCTCCCCTCCGCGCGCGCGGCGGCCTCTGCAACAATGTCCGGCACATGTTCTAAAGCCTCTCCAGCCTGGCACCCCCAGCCCGCCACCTTCGCACAACCATCACCTTATTAGGTTTTTACACGTCCATCAGACACTAGAACTTTTGTCTTCATTTTTTTAAAAGGGAAATGAGTTTATTCGGAGGGCCGAGAACGCACGTTATCTCACAATGCGCTAAGTTGCTTTCAAGCTTGCGGGCACAGTGCAGAATTAAGGTGGAGCAGGGACTCCCACTCCGGCATCCAGCCTCGCGCAGGGCTCACGTTGGGTCTCTATCGCACCCCCTATCTGCTCCTCCTTCCATCTCCCCCACCCCCAACACTCCGTGATCCAGGGTGAAATGTGTGAGCGTGGAGTAAAGGTCACGTTGATGAGCAGTACAGCGCAGGGCGCCTGGTCACTGTGGCCTCGCTACAGGTGAGCTGCAGCCGGCTTATTGGTAGGGACTGCACTGTCCTGGCAAAATGTGACTTTCTTTGAGGCAGATGTTGAGATCACAGTGACCACATAACGCCCAGGAAGAGGGAAAATCCTTAAAGACCAAGTAATCAGCTGAAGTCCTCCATGGTCATCTCTCCAGCTCTTAGGCAACAGGCTCCCAAATACCTGTCAAGTTTCAGGACAGATTTTAGGTTTTCCACTGTTGCCAGAGAAGCAAAGAATTAATCAAAAGTAAAGTAATTCAAGGCTGAGGTGAGAAAGGCAGGCTTGGACCCCACCAGAACCCCCTACAGTTTGGCTCAGAACAAATGGAGACTTCAAACCTTCTTGTGGCCCCACAAC
The DNA here is from genome assembly GCA_935064755.1 of Tragelaphus eurycerus. Classification (NCBI taxonomy): domain Eukaryota; kingdom Metazoa; phylum Chordata; class Mammalia; order Artiodactyla; family Bovidae; genus Tragelaphus; species Tragelaphus eurycerus. Next base: position 5,945,307 of record CAKXYN010000114.1, read on the forward strand.
GGTGGCAACCCCAGGGTGGCTGCCCGCTGGGGACTTTCTGAGGACTCTGCATCACCACCGCGCTGGGCCAGCGCGAATCCTAATTTAATCTTGCCACCTAGTGTCAGCATCCTTTTTTCACTACATCCATGTTTCCTCTGAAAGCTAATTTCTCAGAACTCTGGTCCCTACTGCATGGAAGCTGGTGTGTATACAGTGAAGGGCGAGGGGGGGGGGTGGCGGTGTGGGGGGGTGGTGGGGAGAGAGAGAGGGAGAGGGAGAGAGGTGGGTAGGGAGAGCTGAGAGGGTTCTGGGAGCAGGAGGGGGCCAAAGAAAGGAACATGAGATCTAAGTCCTCTGTGCTTCCAGACTGAGAGTAGATTTCAGTAAGAAATGAAATATCAGGAACCTTTTAATTAGAAAATGGAAGTGAGAAACAGGCTCATTTGAATGACTGTTTAGAAAACTGGAAATAAAAAGTTCCACGCGCAAGGGCTTAAACCTTGGGGTGGGGGGAAGACTTGCCCCAAATCTTTAACAAACCCCCCTCAGTATCAAGTATTTGTTAAATTGACATGGCACAGATTTCTCGATTACAGCGGCAAAGCGGAACTGAAAGGCATCGTAAAATCCATCAGAATCCTGCCCAAAGCGTTCATTCTTTTCCAGCTTAATTTATGCCACGCGATTCTGTATTGGGGAAATCAAGCAGAAAGCCCTTTTCTTGTCCTTTCTCTTCCTCTTGCTCTTCTTTCCTCCACTTTCTTCCTCCCGTTCTCTCTCCATCTTCTTCTCCTTCTCTGCACGCCCCCCCCCCCCAACGTTGGTCACTCTCCCCCTCTTCCTTTCAAAGCGGAGCTAACGGGAGACTGTTTAACTTCAGTGTTTCTATAGGAGTCTGTTGTAGTTTAACTCCTGCACACCAGTAGCTGAGATGAACAAAAGAGAGACTCGAGGTCCAACTATTCACCCTTTCTTTGCTCTTTAATTTTCATTGATTGGGAAGACAAGGGGAGCCCTTAGGGATTCAGGCTGAAGGGGGATGACACGCCTTTAGACGCCATCAGCCCCCTAGCCAGCCATCTGCTCCGAACCAAATGGCGTTTTTTCACTCCCTAACTGCATGTCTGTATACTCCCGCAACTAAGCGCTCTGAACCCCCTAAATGCAGGAGGGAGCTTAAGCTTGACTATGTTAAATAGACTTGCCCCGTGTTGGCTGTAGCAGCCAGATTCCCTCCTCCCCTACACTCCATAAATCCTCACCTAGCTCATTAGGAAAAAGCAGAAAACTTTCTTTTAAATACTTTTTGATGTCTCAGCAAATTTACTGTACAAAGTGAGGCTCATTAGGGCTTAGAAGGCACCCAATATATCAGACACAGGAGTGGAGAGGGATTTGCCGCCTGGCATTGGTGTTTTATTTTTGCCAGGCATGCATAGCTTGTAGCCTGAATGACCCCAGTGACCAGGGTAGGCTCAGTTGTATAATCAGAACCACGGCTACAACAACTGCAACTGAGATCTCTATTTGTTGGAGACACTGATTATTTTACCTACCGCTTTACTAGGCCTCATGGGAATGAAAGCTTATGACCATCATTTTATCAAATTAAATATGCCACTGTCAGCAGTGTGTGAGCTGACACTGTGGTCACCCAATCCTGTTTCCATCCCCTTTGCCCAAAGAAAGGTTCTGTTCCTGCGGAACACGTGTGGTGGAAGTTGAGGCTGGGGGAGGAGGGTCTGGGCAGATTGCAATGAACAATGCCCAGAATAGGCTCCAGACTCCAAGCCAGCCCCAGGTTCAGTTTTCTGTGTAAACAAGTCTGGAGACTCGAGGGGGTTTGTGTTTTCTTAGGCCAACTGAATACTGTATACCCAACAGACAAGTTCTCTTATTCCTAAGAAGAATTAGGGTCCTTGTTCAGAACAAGAAAATGAAAAACTTCCAGGCAGCAAATCTGGTGTTGACCAAACATGCCAGCTTACTTGAAAAAGAAGATGATGAAGGGAACCTAAAGCAAGTTTATTAATTGGTATTAGTATCACATCCCACCAACACGCCCTGTGCCCAGTCTCCATCAGTCACAGGTTTGGAATCGTCCAGCCCTTGGGGAACAGAGGACTGGCCTGCTTGCTGGGCATCCAGGGAGCGCTTACAGATATCTGAGTGTAAAACCTCACTCATGCCGGGTGGCGGTTAGGGATATTTCCTTACTTCTTAAGGACTGAACCCCAGAGGCGCATGGACATTTACAAGACACACTGACTCGAATGCAGCACGGAGTTCCCACCTGATCACTCCGTTGTGTCTGGATCACTCTACAGAAGATACCGGTAACCCGAGCCGTCCACTGGTCCACGGTAGGAAAGAGGGGCCGATCTAGTTTATACTTAGGCTCCCAGGCTTCCCTCTCGCTGAGGATAAAAATGTACGCGGCACACCCAGGGAGGCCCCGCAGCTCGGCCTCCCCTGCCCTCGCAGGAGCATTTCCCCCGGAGGAGGGGCGGCCCTCAGACACCCAGGACCACGACCTGCGGTCAGCAGGTTGGCGCGGGACAGAGACCACGAGGACCGGAGGACAGAGCCCTGGGAAAACCCAGTGGACGTGAGGCCTCCCCTCCGCCCTCCCTTCCACCCGCGGCGAGTGTGGAAGGACGGCCCGGCCACGTGGTCCGGAGCGGGGACCCCCATGCCCAGGGGCGCAGCGCAGGCCGGAGTTGCGGAGGCATGCGCTGGTTTGCATGAGAAAGGCGGTCGCGTGGCTCAGCTGGCGGCGCGGAGGCCGCTCCTCCGACCCCGGGATCATCTGCCTGGCGGTCCGCGCTCATCTCCATGACAAAGCGCTGTTTACCTGGCGCGGCTCCGGGCGCCTTTGTCCGGATCAGATGACCGCGCAGCTGCTCCGCGCTCCCGCCCGAGCTGCCCCCGACTGAACGCGCCGGGCCAGGCGCTCCGGAGGACTGCCTGGAGGGGGTGCGGCGCCGGTTGGCGCTCCAGAGAGCGGCTTGGAGTGGGTGGTGGCGGCGGGCACCCGCCGCAGGGGCACGAGCGCGGGCTGGGAGGGCGAGGTCGACGGGCCAGCCCCTGGTCGCCGGGCGCGCGGCACGGGGGCGCACGCGGTCACCTACACCGAGGCGCGGCCCCACCTGGGAGTCGCCGGCCCGAGGCCGCGTCAGACAATGCGGGTGGGAAAGGAAGGGCGGCGAGAGCGACCCGGGCCCGCCCGAGGTCTCGCTCCGGGACACACCCCGCCCGGAGGTCGCGGGCACCTGTCGCCGGTCCCGGGGCCCGTCAATCACCAGCCCGCGGGGCGGGGCGCAGGCTGGGCCGGAACCGCCCGGACTCCGCCCCGCCCGCTTGTCCCCGCAGGATCCGAGCGGCTCCGCGCGGCTGCGCCGTCCTGCCCGGCCTCCCACCTCCTTTCTGCGAGCATCTGCCCGCAGAGGAACAGATGTGGGCACCTGCGGTGACAGGCCGCATATGTTCCATCCTATTCACAGGCATTCAGACGTGGCCACAATGAGCGGCCTTTGTGCGCACAGTCACTAAATATATTAATCTGCACTCCCCAGAGCACCGGGCTGTTTAATTTTTCACTAGCAATAACATCTGATCTAATCCTTAAATCGGCTCCCAAAAGCCTGCTCTCCCGCCCTCCTTTTTCTCCTCTTTCTCCCCACCCCCTCCCAAAAAACGTGTGAAGCTATTCAACCTTCCACCTGTTGCCTGCTGAACTGGGCGTGGGTTCCTGCAACGTCTGAGGTCGGTCTGGGCTGGGGGTGGCGGTGCGGGGTGGGAGCTGGCGGGGCGACTGTGCAGGAGAGGCTGCTGGGCCACATGGGCACCACCAGGGCACGAGTATTAGAAGGAAAATAAACACAACGTGCGAGGGTGGCTCACGAATGTTGTGCAAACAAAGACCAATGACTGTTAAACAGCCTTCAGCATATTCATCTTCTCTGTGGAAGCAACTTAAAAATGTACAAGTTCCCGTTTACCTTTTTGTTTATTAAACTAATGGTTATTGTAAACACCGGCCAGTAGGCAACATAGCCAAAAGCGAACATAAATCTCAGATGTATGACTTAGATTCCTTTTAGCAATATTGTTGTATGACTCTTTTATTTTAGCATCTCGTATTCTGTTTTGGTTTGTTTTCGGTCACAATGATTCCCTTAGTGCCATTGTGGGTGTCACAATGCAGAGGGACATCAGGCTGTGAATGAAGACAGAGGCAGTTTAAACAAACGGAGCTCTTTCTTTCCTTTCCCATCCATTGTACTGTGAATGGGCCTTCTGCACTCTGCTGCTAGGAAACGGCTTTGCAAAGCCCTACTCCAGTAAATGGTCTGGAGAGAAAGGGACCCCAATAAACAGCCTAAGTATTGGAGAAAAAAGGGGGACAAATTTAGGCAAATGTTCTTTCACCTTCACATCAGCACATTTCCTAATCTCCAAATGTAAGACATTCTTTCGAGCTTTTCAAGTTTCCTTCCTTCTTGTCATTTTAATTCTTGATCCCTCCCCTCCCCCACCTCACTGGAAACGCGGAGTGGGGACAGCACTGGCTCACCATCGAGATCTGTTTTCAAAATTCTATTTTGTCGTAGGAAAATAGAATGGGGCCCAGGGCTGTTTCTCAATAATCATCACTAATGATTGTAAGCTGCTCTCAAAAGGGATGCATGGAGGTGCTGCCAGGTACGTAGGGGCATGGTTGGTGAGTCTCAATACTTAAGGAACAATCATAAACCATAAATTGTTCTTGTGGTAGTTGGAACTGTTGCTATTAACATAGGTAGGTTAATTGAAGCAAGAAATGTAGCTGTTTTCAGGTCAAATAACAGCTTGAGTACGTTAGGGAATGACCCACCACCACCACCTGCATTTCTCATGGGCTTAAACAAAGTCATAGGTCACCACTGAACCAAAGACTGTCAAGGCACTTGGGAAACCACGACTGGCTTACCTCAGTCAGAGTTCACAGCTGGGGCTACTCTCAGACCCAAAGCACATGGCAATGAGAAGGCCAATTCAGTCGTTTATTCATTCCCCTACTCACCACTCAAGGGGCTGGAAGTCCAGAGTGAAATCCGACCTGCTTTCTGCCACTAGATGAATGGTACAAGGAGAGAAATGTTCCCTGGTCTTTAGTTTTCAGAAAGTTTGTGTAGGATTAATGTCTTCAATGTTTGAATAGAATTCACCAGTTGAGACCACTAGGGTCTGGAATTTTCTTTGTTGGAATATTTTTACTTATAAATTCATCTTAATATAGGATTTAAGAGATACAAAGTTACCCAGATTTTCTATTTGTTCTTTTTTTCAGGTTTGGTAATTCATTTGGTTCAAGAAATTTCCTCATCTGCTGCTGCTGCTGCTAAGTCACTTCAGTCGTGTCCGACTCTGTGAGAACCCATAGATGGCAGCCCACCAGGCTCCCCATCCCTGGGATTCTCCAGGCAAAAACATTGGAGTGGGTTGCCATTTCCTTCTCCAATGCTTCATGAAAGTGAAAAGTGAAAGTGAAGTTGCTTAGTCATGTCCAACTCTTAGTGTCCCCATAGACTGCAGCCCACCAGGCTCCCCATCCCTGGGATTCTCCAGGCAAAAACATTGGAGTGGGTTGCCATTTCCTTCTCCAATGCTTCATGAAAGTGAAAAGTGAAAGTGAAGTTGCTTAGTCATGTCCAACTCTTAGCGTCCCCATGGACTGCAGCCCACCAGGCTCTTCCATCCATGGGATTTTCCAGGCAAGAGTACTAGAGTGGGGTGCTACTGCCTTCTCCATCATCTCATCTAAAAGTGTTCAAATAGCCTCCTTTTAACCTCTTCAATGTTAGTAAATCTGTGATACCATTTCTTCCATCCTTAATATGGGTAACACATGTCTTCTCTCTATCATGATCAATTTAGCTAAAGGCTTATCAGTTTAATTGATCTTATCAAAGATCAGTCTTCAAGAATCTTCATCCTTCACTTCCTATTGCCTAATGTCTGAAAATAGTAATTTCATATATTTTTGTCTAGTTTTCTAGTTGTTTAGAGTGGAAGGAACAGTTCTGTAGTAATTATTCCTTCATGGACAGAAGCTGGAACAGTTACAGTACTTTGGGCTGCAGGTAACAAAAAACTCTAATATTCTTAACTGTAAGGAAAAACTTCATCTCACAGGATAAGGAGGTAGAGTGGTCTGAGTTAATGTTTGGCTCAACCACATCTCAAGGCACAGAGTACCCCCATCTGTCTGCCCCACCTTCCCTGTCTTGTTGGTGTCCAGCATGGATGAGCTCTCTCTAGTGGCCGAATGAAGCCTTTAGGGATCCAAGCAGTCATAAACAGACATGAGGGTAGCGTGTAGAGGAAGGGGTGCTCTTTCAGGGCTAAAGCAATTCTATATTCTATAAAACACGTACAATTGTTTTCATGGTTGTGGTCTTTTTTCTTGCCAAAAATTTTGGAAACATTTTACTCTCCCTTAACTTCTCCCTACTTTCTACCTGCAGTTTTCTTCCTTTTTCCCTGTTTTTCTGTTTTATGTAAATCCTTCATCCTCTGTTTTTAGATTCTCCCCAAACTGATAAATCTGATGTGTACAATAGGGCACAGGAAAGTGTTTTAGATGATATGATGCAGAAGGCAGGGAAAAGGATGGGAATAGTCACATGTAAATGTTTGTGCTCCTTTTACACTTATTTCTGTGTACAATTTTTCTTTTAATATCCCAGGAAAGAGACCTGGAAATAATCTTTGGCTTCTCCTCGCCCTCACTGTAATGTATTGTAGTCATAAAAAATTTTAAGAAACTGTTAGAATTTAGACAGATTTGAGTTTGAGTAATAATTGTGCAACTCAGCAGCGGCCACAGGACTGGAAAAGGTCAGTTTTCATTCCGATCCCAAAGAAAGGCAATGCCAAAGAATGCCCAAACTATCGCACAATTGCACTCATCTCATATGCTAGTAAAGTAATGCTCAAAATTCTCCAAGCCAGGCTTCAGCAATACGTGAACCATGAACTTCCAGATGTTCAAGCTGGTTTTAGAAAAGGCAGAGGAACCAGAGATCAGATTGTCAACATCCGCTGCATCATGGAAAAAGCAAGAGAGTTTCAGAAAAACATCTTTCTGCTTTATTGACTATGCCAAAGCCTTTGACTGTGTGGATCACAATCAACTGTGAAAAATTCTGAAAGAGATGGGAATACCAGACCACCTGACCTGCCTCTTGAGAAATCTGTATGCAGGTCAGGAAGCAACAGTTAGAACTGGACATGGAACAACAGACTGGTTCCAAATAGGAAAAGGAGTATGTCAAGGCTGTATATTGTCACCCTGCTTATTTAACTTATATGCAGAGTACATCATGAGAAACGCTGGGCTGGAAGAAACACAAACTGGAATCAAGATTGCTGGGAGAAATATCAATAACCTCAGACATGCAGATGACACCACCCTTATGGCAGAAAGTGAAAAGGAACTCAAAAGCCTCTTGATGAAAGTGAAAGTGGAGAGTGAAAAAGTTGGCTTAAAGCTCAACATTCAGAAAACGAAGATCATGGCATCTGGTCCCATCACTACATGGGAAATAGATGGGGAAACAGTGGAAACAGTGTCAGACTTTATTTTTCTGGGCTCCAAAATCACTGCAGATGGTGATTGCAGCCATGAAATTAAAAGGCACTTACTCCTTGGAAGGAAAGTTATGACCAACCTAGATAGCATATTCAAAAGCAGAGACATTACTTTGCCAAAAAAGGTTCGTCCAGTCAAGACTATGTTTTTTCCTGTGGTCACGTATGGATGAGAGTTGGACTGTGAAGAAGGCTGAATGCCGAAGAATTGATGCTTTTGAACTGTGGTGTTGGAGAAGACTCTTGAGAGTCCTTTGGACTGCAAGGAGATCCAACCAGTCCATTCTGAAGGAGATCAGCCCTGGGTGTTCTTTGAAGGAATGATGCTGAAGCTGAAACTCTAGTATTTTGGCTACCTCATGCAAAGAGTTGACTCACTGGAAAAGACTCTGATGCTGGGAGAAATTGGGGGCAGGAGGAGAAGAGGAAGACAGAGGATGAGATGGCTGGATGGCATCACGGACTCGATGGACGTGAGTCTGGGTGAACTCCGGGAGTTGGTGATGGACAGGGAGGCCTGGCGTGCTGTGATTCATGGGGTCGCAAAGAGTTGGACACGACTGAGCGACTGAACTGAACTATCACTGTACATGCAACTTACTTTTTAAAACTTCATATATTTTCCTTTTATCAATGTAATATGCCTACAGATTTTAAAATTCAAATAGTACTTCTAGGTTTACAACAAAAACATAGATATTTGCCACACTATGCATTCCCAATTTTTTCCTGTTTACCTCATAGCTATTTTGTTTGAAACTTACTCATATTTCTTTAAAAGAAACTTTCTAATGCTCTATCTTTTCCAGTTGTACACACTGTCTATAAACTTCCAACTCTAGAAACTGAAGGTTTAACACTTCCACAGGATTTCCTAGACACACACAGGTATGAATCCATAGACGATCACCTCTCATTTTTTCAAAAAGTTACAGCACCCTTTTCATTAGGTTACCATTACTTACCTCATTAAAATTATGGAATCATTATTCACAGCTGAGGCATATGCTATGATTACATTTTCTTCTTTGTACAATTTGTCTTTACTGGATTCAACAATTGCTTAATTTACTTACTGACTTTTATATGTATCTATTACATGTTGTCACCAAACTCTGTAGATCTCTTAAAATACTCAAACACCCCAGGCATTCTATGGACTGACTTTTCCTGGAGATGTGTGTCTAGATTTTGTCCTGAGGTTTCCCACCTCTCTTCACTTGGATTCCCTACTGTCTGGATCCTAAATATTCCTTTTTCTTGGCCTCTTAAATTTTGGAGAGTATCCTCCAGCAGGTATCTGAGATAAAGTATTTGGTAGATAATATTTTTGAACTGTATATCTGAAAAAATCTTTACCTCCACACTTATAACTAATATTTTGATTTTGAGTAGAATTCCATGTTTTATTTTCTTCAGAATTTTGAAACTTAGTGCTCCACTGAATTTCAGTTTGCTGGAATTCTACTGAGACTTTCCATGACATCCTGGTTTCCAATCCCTACATGTATCCTGTTTTTCCTTATGGAAACTCTTTAAGGCCCTTTATCCCTGGTGTCCTGACATTTTGTGATAGTGTGCCATTCTGTGAATCTTCATAGGTTTGTTGTGCTGGGCATTGCTGGGTCTCTTTCTTATATTTTCCTCTTTCTCTATCTCTTTTTCTTCTATTATCCAAGAGTCATCATCAAATTTATCTTCTCTTGAATCAATTTTTAACATTTAAATTATTGCTTTTTAAAAAAATTCTCAAGAGCTCTTATTTTCTGAATGCTCTTTGATATACCTTTTTTCTTTCACTGATATATTATCTCCAAAAGCTGCAGATAATAAACTTTTTAATATTTTTTCCTCTTCTAAGTTTGTTTTTTCCTCTTTATCCTTCCCGTCTTTCTCAAATGTCTGTTGACCCTTGATCATCTGTATTAGGAGGGAGGCAGAGGTGTTTATTTGAAGTTCTGTGGGGTAGAACCAAGTGCTGCCAAGTGCTAAGGACTGGCACAGGGCAACGGGACAGAGCTTTGGTCAGCTTGCTGCCTCGGCCACCATAATCTGGCCCCGTGTCTGCACTGCGTGTTTCCTGCTCCAAAAGTCTGGGGTGCCCGCTGCTCTCTCACAACACCTGAATCCCCACCTCCATCTCTTTCCTAGCTTTGCTCTTTCTGCCTATAAGTCCTTCCTCTTCTCATCCAGCCTCAGATCGTACCCTCCCTTCCAGTTCAACCCTCACGTGGTCTCCTTGCTGCCTTCTTCATCCACATGCTATAAAACCCACTCTTTTCCTTGTTCCCTGATATTTGAAGTGTTTGTCTCCCCAGCTACGCATGCACTTATGACTAGAGACCATTTCACATACTGTTTGTCTGACTCTGTGGCACCCAACCAGTATTAGGTGGTTTGATTTTAGAAAAAAATATCAACAAGAAATGAAAGTCTTGTACACGGAATGGAGAGAGCCCTTCCTAAATTCATACATACCTATGGTGAATTACTTCAATTGGTAATTTTTTTTGGCCATGCCACAGCATTTGGGATCTTAGTTCCCCCCTGACCAAGGATCCAACCTGTGTCTCCTGCAGTAGAAGCAGAGGGAGAACCACTGGATCACGACGGAAGTCTCATCAATTTGTTAATGTTTTTTGACTGCCTGATCTGCAACAGACTCAGCAGGAACAATATCTGACCATCTTACTTCCCAGATGGAAAGTAAGCTCTCTGGGGCATGCAGCAGCCCTCCTGTGCAAAGACAGGGTTTGAGATACATCTTAAGTAACTTGATATTATTAATTGAAGTTTGCCAAGTATTTAAAAATAAATACTTCAAATAAATACTTGAAACCAATAGATTGATTTCAAAGTTATTCTGTCATCACACTTGGCTACCAAAATGTTCTCCTGGCTGTAAATAAAAGACTGGCGTTGTGACTAGAGAAATAGGAATCATGCATAATCTGAAGGCTGCCTATCTCCCAGCCCAGGGGAGCATGTCCTTAACATGAACCTTACTGGCCTCAAAGCAGCTGCCAAAACAAGGTCGAGATGGCAGCTTCCTTCCAATGAATATTCAGGGTTGATTTCCTTTAGGATTGACTGGTTTGACTTTCATGAAGTCCTAAGGGCTGTAAAGAGTCTTTTCCAGCACTGCAATTCAAAAGCATCAGTTCTTCAACACTCAGCCTTGACTGATGCTGAAGCTGAATGAAGTTCTAATACTCTGGCCACTGGCTCCAGTAGAGCCATCTCAAGAGATGGGCAAGAGAAGGGGGAGACAGAGGGTGAGATGGTTGGATGGGATCACTGACTCAATGGCCATAGTTTGAGCAAACTCCCAGGACACGGTGAAGGACACGGAAGCCGGGCCTGCTGCAGTTCATGGGGTCTCAAAGAGTCGGACCAAACGACAACATGGCTTCCAGAGCCCAAATTCCTTAACGTGAGACGCATCCTCGCTTCCTCCCCTGCCCTGGCGGCCGCCCTGGGCTCTCGCCCCATTCCAGACTGCAGGTCCGCCTATGAAGAACCGTAGGCTCCAGAATAGTTCGGGGGGCCGTCGCCGTCACAGTCATGTTAGCGTGGCTCCTCTCTACCTAGGGCTTGCTGTGCTCCACTGTGTCCTTGCTCAGCCCCAGCTGGGAAGCGCCGGCCTCCTCCCAATCGGACAGATGGCAAAGTGGACAGAGCGCCAAGTCTGAAAGTCCACCCGTTCAGGACCCCCCCGCCGCCTGCTCCTCCAGGCCCGGGGCTCAGGTCCAGCCTCCCGTCTCCCTGCAGCTCACCCCATCACCTCAGCGCTCTCATGCCAAACTGCGCCATATGACCCCGACCTAGCGTACCACCGCTGCACCGCCCACAGCACCAATGGGTAGGCACACGGAAGCCGAGCGAGTAGCAATCCCGACCTCGGAAGCACAGCGCGGTTTCCGAGGCAACGGGCGCGGAGCCTGAGCCGGCCCGGCCACGCGCTCTCAGGCGCCTGCGCGTGGCGCTCCCGGCGCCTCCCGGCCGGTCGCGCAGACCCCGCCCTCTCGTGGGCGGGGCGGTCTCGCGACGGGAAGCGGAAGTGCGCACCGCTGCTGCGGGCCGAGGGCGGCGTGGTCGCGTCTCCGGTGTCCTGGCGTGTCTCTAGGTAGGGCTGGGCCTGCGGGGCTGTCGCCTCGGTGCTGAGGATGCACTCGCGATTCGGCGCCGTCGCGGTCCGTGAGCCGCGTCTCCCTGACCGCTCGACCCCACAGTTGTGCGCCCTGCCTGCTCCCCTCGGCGCCACCCTGGCCCGACCCCTCTCTGGAAAGAGGCGTGTGGTTCCGGTTCCCCGGTGACCCTGTGTGCTGTCTCTCGGGGAGGCGTCCTCTGACCTCTGCACGTGCGTCGCCGAACTTGAGCGCCTCCCCCCCAGTCACCCATCAGTCCTGAGCTGGGGCTCCAGCACCCGGCAAGCACCATGCCCTCCGGGGGAGAAGGGCCGGCGGGATAATGCGTAGGTGGCTGAGAAAGTGGTTTGTCCTAGACGGCCAAGGAGGGGACAGAAGCCTATGTACTGGAGGGGGGATTCTAGCTGAGTTTTGAATAAGTAGAAGTTGAGGGGTGCTGTGGGCAAGAGGCCGTTCATTACTGCAGCAGAAACGGTGCTTACCACATGCAGGTTTGAGACTGTTGGACATATTCTGGAAAATATAGGTTGTTTAGAGTTGGGTTGGCAGGAAGCTTGAGAGAATTGTGCTCACTCAGTCCTGTCTGACTGTGATTTTATGGACTATAGCCTGCCAGGTTCCTCTGTCCATGGGATATTCCCGGCAGCCAGGCTCCTCTATCCGTGGGATTTTTCCCGCAAGAAGACTGGAGTGGGTTGCTATTTTCTCCTCCAGGGGATCTTCCCAACCCAGGGATCAAACCCATGTCTCTTGAGTCTCCTGAATTGCAGGAGGATTCTTTATCACTAAGCCACCAGGGAAGCCCCTTTGGGAGAACTAGGAACAACAAGAGATGTGATCAAATAAGTGATCAGATCTTATTATTAAAAGAGTCATATGACAGGTGTACTGGTGGTGGTCTTGGATGACTATGTGTGATAAGATGGCATTTGCAGTCATTTAGAGAAGTTTTAGGACTGAAAATTTGGAAATGGTAGTGGGGAGAACTTGGAAGTGAGTTTGATGTGGAGAAAAGTGAGGTGGTGTTTCAGGTGACTTCCACGTTTTTGACTTGAGCACTTGAGACAGTTCAGAGAATGGGAGGCAGGTCTGCAGCATCAGGCTCCTCACCTCTCCCCTCCCAAACGTGTCACACTCTGTGAGTCCTCGGCGTCTAGTGTGACCCTTGTGCTTTGTGCTCTGTTGCTGTTGTTTCTGAACCATGGCCTCCCAGCATCATGTGCTCTCTGACCTGCGCATGTTCGGACCTTGCTGTTGGGAGCTACCCCCTGCCCCACCACAGCTTCACACATTGTTTGTGTATTGATTTCCCCAGCATCTGCCATCTCACTGGAGTAGCTTTCTCCCAACCTGGCCATTCCTCACTCTCAGAAATCTAGCAGTGCCTTCCTTAGTATGTTGTGTTCATGTAAAGCAGTGAGACCTCCTTGGCTGTGTCACACTGCTCACCGCCACACGTACTGCTTTCCGACTACCTTACCTCCCAGTTTCTTTGTGTAACTCCTAACCGCTCAGCCTTCCAGACACAGAAATATCTAATCACTTCTGGCCAATGGATTTCTCACCTGAAAAATGAGAAAACCGAAGTAGGTGATGGCTGCAGTCACCTTCAGTTGTTACTATTCTGAGGTTCTGCCTACTCCCCGAGCCTGAATCAGTGGCATTCATGGGGCAGATTTTATTGTAAAGCTAATAAAGTTCAGACTTCTGAGTCCTCACTTTCACGGGCCCCTTCCAAGGCACTGGGAAGGGCCTCAGTGGTTTTTAGTTTATAATTGTGTGTGTGTGTTTTAAAGAAGGGCCTCAAATTATTAAGTTTCAGCCCCCCACAGTGCTTGGATCCCTTTAGTTACCACCTATTGTCTTGGTTTTGTGTTCCTTTACTTTCCCTTCCCCACCTCCCATTCCTCCTTGTCTGTGCTTCTTACTGAGGCTTAGAGAGAAGCCACTAGTCATAGCAGACACCCTTTTCCAGCAACACAAGAGACAACTCCACACATGGACATCACCAAATGGTCGATTACGAAGTTGTATTATATCTTTGCACCCAAAGATGGAGAAGCTCTATACAGTCAGCAAAAACAAGGCTGGGAGCTGACTGTGGCTCAGATCATGAGTTCCTTATTGCAAAATTCAGGCTTAAATTGAAGAAAGTAGGGAAAACTACTAAGCCATTCAGGTATGACCTAAATCAAATCCCTTATGATTATACAGTGGAAGTAACAAATAGATTCAAGGGATTAGACCTGCTAGATAAGAGTGCCTGAAGAGCAATGTACAGAGGTTTGTAACATTGTACCCAAGGCGGTGATCATACCATCCCTAAGAAAAAGAAATGGAAAAAGGCAAAATGGTTGTCTAAGGAGGCCTTACACATAGCTGAGAAAAGAAAAGAAGTGAAAGGCAAAGGAGAAAAGGAAAGATATGTTAATCTGAATGCAGAGTCCCAAGGAATAGGGAGCACAGATAAAGTGTTCCTAAGTGATCAATGCAAAGAAATAGATGAAAACAATAGAATGGAAAAGACTAGAGATCTCTTCAAGAAACCTAGAGATACCAAGGGAGCATTTCATGCAAAGATGATCACAATAAAGGACAGAAACAGTATGGAACAAACAAAAGCAAAAGATATTAAGAAAAGGCAGCAAGAATACACAGAAGAACTATACAAAAAAGATCTTAATGACCCAGATAACCACGATGGTGTGATCACTCATCTAGAGCCAGACATCCTGGAGTGCGAAGTCAAGTGAGCCTTAGGAAACATCACTACAAACAAATGTAATGGAGGTGATGGAATTCCAGCTGAACTATTTCAAATCCTAAAAGATGATGCTGTGAAAGGGCTGCATTCAATATGCCAGCAAATTTGGAAAACTCAGCAGTGGTCACAGGACTGAAAAAGGTCAGTTTTCATTCCAGTCCCAAAGAAGTAAATGAAAGTCACTCAATTGTGTCCGACTCTTTGTGACCCCATAGACTATACAGTCCATGGAATTCTCCAGGCCAGAATACTGGAGTGGGTAACCTCTCCCTTCTCCAGTGTATCTTCCCAACCCAGGGATTGAAACCAAGTCTCCTGCATTGCAGGTGGATTCTTTACCAGCTGAGCTTCAAGGGAAGCCCCAAAGAAATTCAATGCCAAAGAATATTCAGACTCCTGCACAATTGCACTCATCTCTCATGCTAGCAAAGTAATGCTCAAAATTCTCCAAGCTAGGCTTCATCAATACATGAACCAAGAACTTCCAGATGTTCAAACTGGATTTAGAAAAGGCAGAGGAACAAGAGATCTAATCACCAACATTTGTTGGATCATAGAAAAAGCAAGAGAATTCCAGAAAAAACATCTGCTTCATTGACTATGCTAAAACATTTGGTGGTGTGGATCACAAAAAAAAACTTGAAAATTCTTAGAGAGATGGAAATACCAGACCACCTTACCTACCTCCTAGGAAACTTGTATGCAGGTCAAGAAGCAACAGTTAGAACTGGACATGGAATAGCAGACTGGTTCCAAATTGGGCAAGGAGTGTGTCAAGGCTGTAATTGTCAGCCTGCTTATTTAACTTACATGCAGAGTACATCATGGAAAATGCTGGGCTGGATGAAGCACAAGCTGGAATCAAGATTTCTGGGAGACATACTAATAACCTCAGATATGTAGGTGACACCACCCTTATGGCAGAAAGCTAGAGGAATTAAAGAGCCTCTTGATGCAAGTGAAAGAGGAGAGTGAAAAAGCTGGTTTAAAACTCAACACTCTAAAAACTAAGATCATGGCATCCGGTCCCATCATGTCCTGGCAAATAGATAGGGAAACAATGGAAACAGTGGCAGATTTTATTTTCTTGGGCTCCCAAATCACTGCAGATGGTGACTGCAACCATGATATTAAAAGATGCTTGCTCCTTTGAAGGAAAGGTATTACAAGCCTAGACGGTATATTAAAAAGCAGAGACATTGCCAAAGAAATCTGTATAGTCATAGCTATGGTTTTTCCAGAAGTCATGTATGGATATGAAAGTTGGACTGTAAAGAAAGCTGAACACCACCTTTTGAAGAATTGATATTTTCAAACTGTGGTGTTTGCCAAGACTCTTGAGAGTCCTTTGGATTACATGGAGATCAAACCATTCAACCCTGAAGGAAATCAGTTCTGAATATTTATTGGAAGGACTGAAGCTGAAACTCCAATACTTTGGCTGCTGCTGCTAAGTTGCTTCAGTCGTGTCTGACTCTGTGTAACCCCATAGACGGCAGCCCACCAGCCTCCCGTCCCTGGGATTCTCCAGGCAAGAACACCAGAGTGGGTTGCCATTTCCTTCTCAGTGCGTGAAAGTGAAAAGTGAAAGTGAAGTCACTCAGTCGTGTCTGACTCTTCGAGACCCCGTGGACTGCAGCCTACCAGGCTCCTCCTCCCATGGGACCCTCCAGGCAAGAGTACTGGAGTAGGGTGCCATTGCCTTCTCCAATACTTTGGCTACCTGATGTAAAGAGCAAATTCATTTAGAAAAGACCTTAATGCTGAGAAAGATTTAAAGCTATCAAAAGGAGAGGCAGAGGGTGAGATGGATTGATTAGCATCACTGACTCAATGAACATGAATTTGAGCAAACTCCAGTACATAGTGAAGGACAGCATGCTATAGTCCATGGGGTGGCAAAGAGTCAGACATGACTTAGCAACTGAATAGTGCCAAAAAGAAAATGTGAATGAGTGGGGCTGATCACATTCCTGTTGTAACATGGCTTTAATTTGCTTTTGCACTCATCTCACACGCTAGTAAAGTAATGCTCAAAATTCTCCAAGCCAGGCTTCAGCAATACATGAACCGTGAACTTCCTGATGTTCAAGCTGGTTTTAGAAAAGGCAGAGGAACCAGAGATCAAATTGCCAACATCCGCTGGATCATGGAAAAAGCTAGAGAGTTTCAGAAAAACATCTATTTCTGCTTTATTGACGATGCCAAAGCCTTTAACTGTGTGGATCACAATCAACTGTGAAAAATTCTGAAAGAGATGGGAATACCAGACCACCTGACCTGCCTCTTGAGAAATCTGTATGCAGGTCAGGAAGCAACAGTTAGAACTGGACATGGAACAACAGACTGATTCCAAATAGAAAAAGAAGTACATCAAGGCTGTATATTATCACCCTGCTTATTTAACTTCTATGCAGAGTACATCATGAGAAACGCTGGACTGGAAGAAACACAAGCTGGAATCAAGATTGCCGAGAGAAATATCAATAACCTCAGATATGCAGATGACACCACCCTTATGGCAGAAAGTGAAGAGGAACTAAAAAACCTCTTGATGAATGTGAAAGAGGAGAGTGAAAAGGTTGGCTTAAAGCTCAACATTCAGAAAACAAAGATCATGGCATCTGGTCCCATCACTTCATGGAAAATAGATGGGGAAACTGTCAGACTTTTATTTTTTTGAGCTCCAAAATCACTGCAGATTGTGAATGCAGGCATGAAATTAAAAGACGCTTACTCCTTGGAAGGAAAGTTATGTCCAACCTAGAGAGCATATTCAAAAGCAGAGACATTACTTTGCCAACAAAGGTCCGTCTGGTCAAGGCTATGGTTTTTCCTGTGGTCATGTGGTTTTTCTGTTCTGGCCCCTGAGCTCAGTTGTGAATCTCTGACCTCAGTTCTTCCTCAGTTCAGTCCAGTCTCTCAGTCGTGTCCGACTATTCATGACCCCATGAATCGCAGCATGCCAGGCCTCCCTGTCCATCACCAACTCCTAGAGTTAGCTCAGACTCACGTCCATTGAGTCAGTGATGCCATCCAGCCATCTCATCCTCTGTCGTCCCCTTCTCCTCCTGCCCCCAATCCCTGCCAGCATCAGAGTCTTTTCCATTGAGTCAACTCTTCGTATGAGGTGGCCAAAATACTGGAGTTTCAGCTTTAGCATCATTCCTTCAAAGAACACCCAGGGCTGATCTCCTTTAGAATGGACTGGCTGGATCTCCTCCAAGGGACTCTCAAGACTCTTCTCCAACACCACAGTTCAAAAGCATCAATTCTTCAGCGCTCAGCTTTCTTCACAGTCCAACTCTCCCATCCATACATGACCACAGGAAAAACCATAGCCTTGACCAGATGGACTTTTGTTGGCAAGTAATGTCTCTGCTTTTGAATATGCTCTCTAGGTTGGTCATAACTTTCCTTCCAAGGAGCAAGTGTCTTTTAATTTCATGGCTGCAGTCACCATCTGCTGTGAAGTCCACTTAATTAAGATCATAAAAGCAGCTCTTACCTTCACTGAAATTAGGATCACACACTGGGAATTCACTCAGAGAAATTAATTTCATCTTAATTAGTTTGAAAGTGAGGCATCCTTATACTATCACTTACTTTTATAGAGGAACAAGTGGGAATAACTTATATTTTCATTTGCTTTTATAAGTAAATTTCTATTTCTTTGTAAGGTGTCCTGTTGGAAAAGTTTTCAGAGAATTAAAACATGTTACTTAAGGTTTAAATTATGTGTATACATATAATAATATAAACTACTAGAGGATTTTATAGTACTAGTTTAAAATCCACCAAACTGAGAGGTAAACCATTGTCTTACTTGAGCAAGTGAAATCAGTGGTGTACAAAGAGTCAGTGATTTCTTTTTAGTCATCCAGTAAGTCAGGGCCATTACTAGCTAAAAAGCCAGGTCCTCCGTACCCTTTTCCTTATAAACAAGTGTTAGTCAAGGAGTCCGTTGATGTCAGCTCTTATTGTAGAACACCTGCTCTTAAACACACACCTGTCCAGCTGCGTGCCCGCGTGCATGCTGGGCTCCGGAAGGTACAGAGCAGTGATGGATGCTCTCCATGTCAGTACTTTAGCTCAGATAATTAGCCCAGTACAGATTCATGTAAGTTACTTTAAGTCATGCATGGTAAAATGGATGGCCATCAGGACAACGGGATACTAGCTTGAACAGCAGAGTTTTCTGGATAATTTAATTTTGGATTTTTGCTCATTAAGGAGAAAAATCTCACATTTAGAATGGAAATCTTTCTAAAATAAAGGATTTGTCTGCTTTCTTAAAAAAAAATTCTTTTTGCCACACTATGTAGCTTACGGGATTTTAGTTCCCAAAACCGAGACTGAACCTGGGTCCCCTGCGTTGGAATTGCAGTCTTCACCACTGAGCGGCCATTCCCTGCTTTCTTAATAGAAGGTGCTAACTGTGATAGGAGCTTACCCTAATCCATGTGATATGACCTCAAGTAAACATTGTAAACATGCCTTGTTGTGATGAGAACAGTGTTAGGGCTTGTTAAGGTGCGTGCTCTGGTTTTCCCTGCTGTTTATGTGGTGTTTTCCTGTCCCCTGGGTTTCCTGGGTCTACTGTCAGAGGTTCCGACCCTTGTCAGCATGGGCACGCCTGTCTCGTGCCCTTTCCATTACTGTGGACTTGGAGCTAATTGTTAGAATTATGCATAAGAGTGATTCACAGATGATAAACCAGAGCCTGAGAAGTCTCTTATGAATAAATTATTTCAGTTTTACTTATGAATTTTGAAACTTACATTGGAGTCTTATTCTGAATTCTGGATCAATGAGGCGTAAGTTTTTATACGTGGCAGGCATTTTCCTTTTCTGCGTTCATTGACCTGTAAGGCGCTTTGTAAAGCTGCAGTCAGGTAGCCTCTGGGTGTCCCTTCAGTCCCACTGGTCTGTTAGGCCCCCTGGGGCTGGGACCGCCTCCAGAAAGGAGCGCTGTAGCTATGCGCACCCCAGGGCTGGCTCTGCCAGGGGTGGTCTTCCCTGCGGGACCAGCCGCCACCAGATCTCTGAAGTGTGGTGTTCAGGGTGGGCAGCCCCTCGTGAAAGGAGCTGGCTGTGCTGTTACTGTCTATGACCTCAGCAGGTGACTCTGCACACTGCTGACTGCCCCCAGCCGCCAGCTCTTCCTGCCTTCTTTGCTGGCATGCAGGCCTCGAAGTGGAGTCTGAACAAAAGCACAAAGTGCACCAGTGGGGCTGGAGGGGGCGTCCACTGTGGGCATGGGTTCACAGTGTGCAGCCTAGTGCGTTCGGACCTGCACACAGCCAGGTCTGCTGCTTTCCCGACAGACCCTGAGCCTTTGCTCCTTTCAGGGTGCACGTCTTAGGAGTCTGTCTTGTTTGTTGCTGTGTCCACAGCTGCGGGACCTCATGCCTTCGGTGTACTGGGGGGAAGGGGCGACAGAGGCTCTCTTTAGCCTCTTTGTCTTGCAGTACGACACAGGGCTTTGCATCCCTCCAGAGCTGGGGTTCTTCCCAGCGAGAGAGGGCTTTGGATGTCTGGCCTGCCTCCATCCCTCTTCCACAGCACAGGCAAGGCAGTGCTTCCAAAATACACTTTCTGAAGAGCTTTGCACGACACCTACTTCCCCTCAGAACTGAGTGTGCACGCATGTGTGGGTTTGGAAGCCGCTGTCGCAGCAGCCTCCTACTACATCTGTCCACACTCTTCCCTCCAGCAGAGGCTCTGCCAGGCCCAGGGGTTTGGGTTTTTTTGTCCCCCATTTTCTATGTTGAAGAATACATTTATAATATGCTAAATAAAGTTGCAGGTTAAACTACGTAATAGAACAGATATTTTAAGCACCTTAGAAACATGAATTTAATGTAAAAAGACACCCTGCTGCTGCTGCTGCTGCTAAGTCGCTTCAGTCGTGTCCGACTTTGTGTGACCCCATAGACGGCAGCCCATCAGGCTCCCCCATCCCTGGGATTCTCCAGGCAAGAACAGTGGAGTGGGTTGCCATTTCCTTCTCCAATGCATGAAAGTGAAAAGTGAAAGTGAAGTCGCTCAGTCGTGTCCGACTCTTAGCGACCCCATGGACTGGAACCTACCAGGCTCCTCTGTCCATGGAATTTTCCAGGCAAAAGTACTGGGGTGGGGTGCCATTGCTAGGACCTAAATAAAGGCATCCCTGTCACTCCTGCCTCGTGCCTCCCGCCCGCCTGCCCTCCTGCTCCCTCTGGCTGTGCCACCCGCCCCATCTGCCTTTGTCAGGGCCCTTGGCATGCCCTTCGTCAGGTGGACGCCTTTCCCCATGTGGCATCCCTTCCCCAGGTGCATCCCCTTCCTCAGGTGTATCCCCTTCCTCACGTGCATCCCCTTCCTCAGGTGCATCCCCTTCCTCAGGTGTATCCCCTTCCTCAGGTGCATCCCCTTCCTCAGGTGCATCCCCTTCCTCAGGTGCATCCCCTTCCTCAGGTGCATCCCCTTCCTCAGGTGCATCCCCTTCCTCAGGTGGCATCCCTTTCTCAGATGCATCCCCCTCCTCAGGTGCATCCCTTCCTCAGGTGGCGTCCCCTTCCTCAGGTGGCGTCCCCTTCCTCAGGTGGCCCTTGCGGATCCCAGGATGGGTTGTGTCTTCCTGCTGACCATCTCTCACGCTGTCTGCTTTTGTCTGTCTTGAAGTGATGCCCCAGTGACGACTGCTTGCTGGGGCTTTTCCTGCCATCATGTAAGCTGCGGAAGGCAGGGCCCTGTCTGTCTGGGTCGGCTCACGTCTGCTGGAGTGGCGATAGGGGTGCTGGCTTGGCCCGTTGTTCTGCGTCCTGTGTGGGGCCTTCGCCGCAGAGACCTGCCTGGGAGCCGCCGCCCAGGGCTGCCCTGAGGCTGCGCTTGTGAATTCTGGTGAACAGTGAGCAGCTGCCGTGTCTTGTCTGGCCTGGGACACATTCTCATCTTTGAAATTTCAGTCCTTTTTCTTAAACCCTGCTGTGTAGTAAGGGTCCCTGTAAGTTCCTCTTTTTAGCTGGGCCTCTCGGGGAAAAGAGGAGAGAGTGGACCTCAGACCCTCCACCGGAAGCTCTGGGGGCCTCATGAGGGGGCTCAGGCGGCAGGCTCCTGCTGAGAGCAGTTACCCAAGACTCAGACATGAAGCCAGGGCAAAGGAGGACTGTGCATCCTTCCCCAAATCCTAGGCCATTTCCAAGAGTTACATCCGAGATAATTCAGTTTTCTAAGAGAATGTCCATCTCTCTTTTAATTTGCTGTTTACTCTTGATGCAGCCCAAATATCATGATGATACATGTTAATTTGTAGATTTTTGTCTTGTAGAGACATTATTTTTGTCTAATACAGATCTATCAAAAGGTTATGGTTTTATTTCTGTAGAATATTAATCTGATCTGTCTCCAGCTTTAAAAAGCTCACTTTAGCCAGCTGGCTCTTCATATGTGTTCGGGACCAGCTTCCTGTCTTACAGTCTCCCTCACTGCTTGGCCTTTGCACAGGTGTTGTCTCTTCACCTTTGACTGTTATGCCTTGAACCTCTGAGATGCCAAGTGTACCTAACGCAGCTACAACTGCTGGTACTGGTTGTCTTGCAAACACTGTGCTGTGGGGTGTTTTCCCTGGGCTGTTGTGGGTCTGTGGGGGGTGTGCCGAGGGCTGTCTTGGGTCCGTGGGTGTGTGCCCTGGGCTGTCCATGGTCCATGGGGGTGTGCCCGGGGCTGTCTGTGGTCCATGGGGGTGTGCCTAGGGCTGTCTGTGGTCCTTGGGTGTGTGCCCAGAGCTGTCGTGGGTCCGTGGGAAGTGTGCCAGGGCTGTCGAGGGTCCATGGGGTGTGTGCCCTGGGCTGTCCGTGGTCCATGGGGGTGTGCCTGGGGCTGTCTGTGGTCCTTGGGTGTGTGCCCAGAGCTGTCGTGGGTCCGTGGGAAGTGTGCCAGGGCTGTCGAGGGTCCATGGGGTGTGTGCCCTGGGCTGTCCGTGGTCCATGGGGGTGTGCCTGGGGCTGTCTGTGGTCCTTGGGTGTGTGCCCAGAGCTGTCGTGGGTCCGTGGGAAGTGTGCCAGGGCTGTCATGGATCCATGAGGAGTGTGCCGGGGCTGTCGTGGATCCATGGGGAGTGTGCCAGGGCTGTTGTGGGTCCGTGGGAAGTGTGCCAGGGCTGTCGAGGGTCCATGGGGTGTGTGCCCGGGGCTGTTGTGGATCCGTGGGGTGTGTGCTGGGGCTGTCGTGGATCCGTGGGAAGTGTGCCGGGGCTGTCGAGGGTCCATGGGGTGTGTGCACGGGGCTGTCGTGGATCCGTGGGGTTTGTGCCCGGGGCTGTCGTGGGTCCGTGGGGTGTGTGCCCGGGGCTGTCGTGGGTCCGTGGGGTGTGTGCCCGGGGCTGTCGTGGATCCGTGGGGGTGTGTGCCCGGGGCTGTCGTGGGTCCGTGGGGTGTGTGCCCGGGGCTGTCGTGGATCCGTGGGGCTGTCGTGGATCCGTGGGGCTGTCGTGGATCCATGGGGTGTGTGCCCGGGGCTGTCGTGGGTCCGTGGGGTGTGTGCCCGGGGCTGTTCATGGTCCGTGGGGGCGTGCCCAGGGCTTTAGTGGGCCCACTGTCCTGTGTTCTGAGTGATCCTCTGTGCATCACCTTTGATCTCTCAGTGGCAGGTAGGGGTGTATGTGTCTTTTGCTGAGGCCTGCCTCTCCATTTCTCTGTGTTGTCAGTAGAAAGATGGTAAATAAAGGAGTTTCTGGGTTTCTTGCATCTTCTCTCCAGGCCTCAGTTACTCGTCACCCTGGACTTCGGGACTGAGCTGGATGTGACCAGAGGAAGGCTTCCCCATGGTCCCCCTTTGCAGCCTCTGCCCCGCCCCGCTTGTGCACCTGCGCGGCTCCTTCCTAAACTCTCCTGCCCTGACACCTTCTCTCCACGTCAGACTCCAGCTTGTAGTCTTGCTTTGCCCACAGCTGAGTCTGTAAACTTGCTGTTTCCTGGTTTCTCTTTATATCCCTGCCCTGTGATGCCTTCATCTGTCTACTCCCTCGCAGATGCTTGCCAGGCCTCACGTACCTGACTCTGCTGGGTGTTAGGGATCTGATGGGGTGACACCTGCCCTGAGGCCCACAGTGATGGGCGGGATCCCCACATTCTCTAAGACTCCTCCCTGACGAGAAAAACTTTTGTTTTATTTCCAAACAGTAGTTATCTAGGTAATGGCAGTTTTTTGTATAATTTGCAGGTAGAATAAGTAAAACTTTATATATGTGTGTATGTGTGTTTATATATGTAATTTTACAATGTGTATTTGATATATTTTTACATATTTGCAGTCGTCTTAAAAACTACCTTTAAAGAATGTAAATCCTTAGTATAGGTTCTTAGAAATAAAAGGCTTAAAAAACAGAAGAAAGTTATTGAACAGGTAATATTGACATATTCTCTTTTTAAGCATTTCTTTTCACACCACACCCTGCACTCACTGATGGCAGGTTAACCCTGCATTCACGCTTTGGGGACCTGAAATGCCAGAAGGCATCCTCTAATGTCCCAAGTTCCCAAATCTTTACCTATCCAAAATTTTCTTTGTAAATACCATAGAAGAGCACATTCCTGAGGTAATTTGTGATTCAAACTGTGAGAAATTGGCAGTGTAAAATACAGGAAAACCAGTACCTGTTTAAAAAAATAGTGAGCTTTTTACTACTGAAGTAAGCAAGGAGGAAAATCATTTGAATGAAATCAAAGCAGAGGCAGAGCCCGACTTCTTGCAAAATAAAGAGGAGAGTGTTTAAAGAAACTCCGTGTTGTCACTTGCAGTTTTAGTAGAAAAACGCTTGAAACAAAAATGTCTTTTTATTAGCGAGGGAAGGCAGCCAGGGCAAACGAGGCAGGGCTGCCAGACAAATGGGCCGAGTCTGTGGGTGGGAGAGGCGGCGGCCTGGAGCCTGCCTGCCTGCGCACCTCCTCGCGGGCTTGGCCGGGTCCTCAGGCCCCACACGGCCGAGGAAGAAGCCGGTCTCCTTTCACAGCAGAGAAAGAGTCAGACTCCCGCTGGGAGAGCTCTGCCTTGGGTCCTCTCATCGTCCACAAACCTTTCCTTTTTTTAAAAAAAAAAATTCCATTTTGGTTTTGTCCAGTCTGACAGCCCTTCTTTGTGTTATGAAACATATCGCCTTCCCGCCAGGCCCAGCGGCCTGCCTGGGAATGACCTTGTGGTTGAGGGGGTTGTACTCTGAAGTCCATCTTCTGCATCAGAAACACACACAGCTGCCCAGGCCAGCCCAGTGCCCCCAGGAGGCTGCAGTGGTTGGGAGTGTGGGCCCATCATGTCTGAGCTTCTGAGACGGCCTCACTCAGTCTCAGCCTCAGCCTCAGTGTGCTGTTTGTGTCCACTTGGCTTCTAGGCATTCTTTATTATTGTTGTGTAGTCACTAAGTCATGTCTGACTCTTTGTGACCCCATGGACTATATAGTCTGCCAGTCTCCTCTGTCCATGGTATTCTCCAGACAAGAATACTGGAGTGGGTTGCCATTTCCATCTCTAGGGTGTCTTCCTGATCCAGGGATTGGATAGGCAGGCAGATTCTTTACTGCTGAGCCACCAGTGAAAAGTTCAGTTATGGCTGACTCTTTGCGACGCTGTGGACTGTAGCCCACCATGCTGCTCTGTCCATAGATTTCTCCAGGCAAGGCAAGAATACTGGAGTGGGTAGCCATTCCCCTCTCCAGAGGATCTTCCCAACCCAAGGCTTGAACCCATGTCTTTTATATTGCAGGTAGATTCTTTACTGTCTGAGGCACCAGGGAAGCCCTATGTTTATTATTAGTAGCAATTAAGTAGACAGTTTTAAATTCTGTTAGAGGCCACTGTCCATTAACAGGTGTACATTCTTAGAAGGGAATCCACAAGGGGGCCTTTTCCCAGCCTAGAAATTTGCTTATCATTTCTTCATTTGTGAAATAGGGCTTATAATTTTTACCCACCAGGATGGTTGTGAAGAGTGGAGACGTGTTTTGAGTGCCCAGTGCTGTCTGGCAGGCGGTGGGCAGAAGCTGGTTCTGCTCTGTGGGGGCAGCTGAGGTGGCTGCCCTCAGCCCCTGGCCTGAGAGAGGGCCATTTCCTCTCTGCTGTTGTTTGCATGATAAGGATTCTTTTGTTTTGTTTTATCAGAGGACATGAAGCCTTGATGAGACGAATAGGCTGTTGAGATAAAAGATGTCCAACCACAGATGGGTGTCATTTACTATGTGCAAGGACATCATACTCATATAAAGGACTGTGCTTAAATTTTTTTTTTCCAGATTGTGAATTCTAACTCTTCGAACTATTTTGTGTATTTTACGTTTTAGAACAGATAGTTTTTCATCTAAAGTCAATCAGTGATCGTCTCTAATGTTGAGGATATTTGGCCTAGAGAATTTTCACATAGTCTTTTTAACACCTTTATTGAGATATATTGATGTGCGGGAATCTTCGAGCCTGTGTTCACCTGTGAAATCGCCCCACAGCCAAGGTAGTGAACGTGTCTGTCACTTTGCCTCCGCAGCGTCAGCACCCCCTCCTGCCCCACCGCAGACGACCCCAGGGCTCTGGGCCTTGCAGCAGCTCAGGCAGCTAGGCGTTGACAGTGGCGTGCATGCCTTGGTCCAGCTTCTTTCACTCAGCAAAATAATTTTGAGAAACATCAGTGTTGCATGTATCAGTTTTACATTTTAAGTTTTCAAAATTAACTTCTATTTGCACTACTAGATGGGAAGCATTACTTCTTTGAAACTATTAACCTGTTTTCAAACTTTGTTGAGAAATCTCTTGAATAACAGTCATAGTGAAAATCTTGAGGGAGCCCTGCCCTACACTGTCCTGGTCAAAGCCCGACTCAGCGCCTCACTCGGGCCCAGCCCTGTGGGTGTGTGTGAGCAGGGCACTCGGGCTCCTGAGAGCATGGCATGCCCTGTGTTATGGGGACAGAGGGAATGTGAAACTTTGACTGTTTGCTTTGAAAGGCGCCAGGTGTCTGATGGTGACGCCATACTTACTCATTTCTTTTCCTTTTTAGACCCTTCCCAGGAGTTCCATTATGGGTGTGAGAGGTTTGCATGGGTTTGTGGCAAGTAGCTGCCCACATGTGTGTACGGTGGTAAACTTCAAGGAGCTGGCAGAGTGCCACCGGAGCCAGCACCCCGGAGGGACGCCCACCGTCGTGGTGGACGCCATGTGCTGCCTCAGGTACTGGTACACGCCCGAGTCCTGGGTCTGTGGCGGACAGTGGCGGGAGTACTACTCTTCTCTGCGAGAATTCGTGAGAACTTTTACCGCTGTTGGCATCAAGCTGATCTTCTTCTTCGATGGCATGGTGGAGCAGTCCAAGAGAGACGAGTGGGTGAAACGCAGACTCAAGAACAATAGGGAGATAGCCAAGATCTTCCACTACATCAAGTCTCACAGGGAGCAGCCGGGCAGAAACATGTTCTTCATCCCCTCGGGGCTGGCCATATTTACCCGATTTGCTTTGAAGGCCCTGGGTCAGGAAACTCTGTGCTCGTTACAGGAGGCCGACTACGAGGTGGCTTCCTATGGCTTCCAGAACAACTGTCTTGGGATTCTTGGAGAAGACACTGACTACTTAATCTATGACACCTGTCCCTACTTTTCCATCAGCGAGCTCTCCTTGGACAGTCTGGACACTGTCATGCTCTGCCGGGAGAAGCTCTGTCAGAGCCTCGGGCTCTGCCTGGCTGACCTGCCTTTGCTGGCCTGCCTGCTTGGCAATGACGTCGTCCCAGAAGGCATGTTCGAGAGCTTTCGGTACAAATGCTTGACTTCCTATGCCTCTGTGAGAGAGAACTGTGACAGAAAAGGTAACGTTATCTTAGCTGTAGCAGACCACATATCTAAAGTTCTTCGGTTGCATCAAGGTGAGAAAAAGCTGGAAGAGATGCTACCTTTGGGACCAAACAAAGCTCTTTTTTATAAAGGAGTAGCATCGTATCTTTTGCCAGGACAGATATCTCCATGGTTTATCCAAAAACCTAAAGGTGTAGTAACTTTGGACAAGCAGGTACTATCCATGAGTTCAGATCCTGAATCTAAGCAAGAGTTTCCTGTGTGTATGGACCCTGAATCCAAGCAGAAATTACCTGTGGGTACAGACCCTGAATTTAACCTAGAAGCACCCATGTGTACAAACACTGAAGTTAAACAAGAAGACCCTGTAAATGTGGGGCCTGAAGCCAAGCATCAAGTAACTATGGTTTTGGATCCTGAAATCTTAAAGGTAGGTGAACATGCCCACCCGAATCTAATATGTCATGACTAAAAATGTACCCAGTGATGGGTTTGTCAGTGAATATCTATTGACTACCTGCAGTGGTTAAGACATGGTGGGGGCCATAGAGCCGAACCCTTGAGTTTAGCTAGGAGCTTCACAATACATGTGAAAACCTGCGTTGTGAGTTCTGTCTTGTGTTGTTTCATGGCTGTTACAGAGTGCTAGGGATTTGAAAAAGAGTCATCACTGTGGGTTAAGGACAGAGAGAAGTCCCCAGAGGAGTAGTTAAAACTGGAGCCAGGCCTTCCTGGGCCTGAGGTTTCTGTGAACAGGCAAAGATGGGACCTGTGCTCTCAGCAGAGCCCTGGGACAAGTAGCTGAGGCCTGGGGTGTGAAGGGCTAAGTAAGGAGAAGATAATTGGGAAGGACAGATGTAGCCAGATGGTGGATATTCCTGCATGCCACCCTAGGGATTTGAATGTAGTCCTGAAAATGATACAGATGACAGTTTAGAAGGAGGGCCTGTTCAGGAAGGGCCTGCTCCGTGTAGGCTCGTTGCAGTGTAGCTATTATCTCATTGAAACCTCTCGTTATCCTCGGGTTACAGAGGAGGTGCACGTGGACACTAATGCCCTGAGGCATCTCAGCAAGCACGGAGCCAAACAGGACTGTCCTCACAGCTTTTCATTGTTCTTGCACTGAGTGTCACCATCTTTCCAAGTTAAAAACCTGGGAACATCTCTCCCATTTTTCATAAACAGCCTCTCTTAAGTCTCGTTACTTTGATCTGTTCGGTGGCTCTTACCACCCTGGGCTCTCACCACCCTGTGTGGATGACTGTAGACGTCTGAGAACTCTTCCTAAACAGACTTTTGCCCCTTGCAGCCCCTTTGTCATGCTGCATGCAGAAATAAAGCCCTGATTTGCATTTGCTAGCTCTTCGGAGAAGGCAATGGCACCCCACTCCAGTACTCTTGCCTGGAAAATCCCATGGATGGAGGAGCCTGGTGGGCTGCAGTCCATGGGGTCGCTAAGAGTCGGACACGACTGAGCGACTTCACTTTCACTTTTTCGCTTTCATGCATTGGAGAAGGAAATGGCAACCCACTCCAGTGTTCTTGCCTGGAGAATCCCAGGGGCAGGGGAGCCTGGTGGGCTGACATCTATGGGGTCACGCAGAGTCGGACACGACTGAAGTGACTTAACAGCAGCAGCAGCAGCTCTTGGGAGGGAAGCCGTGACCTGCACAGAGAGGGCCACTATCCCAGCTGCTGCCTGCTGCTCCAGCCGTACCTGCCCCTCCTGCCTGCCCCTCTCCTGGACGGCCCTCTGGCCCGTCTGCTGGTTGGTGCCTGCTGGACTTCCCCGTCACACCCAGAGAGACCGCCCACCCTGTGTGAGAGACTGACGTTTGCCGCAGGTGCCCCCAGAATGTCCTCTCTGGTTCAGTCTTCCGTTCCAGACCGGGTGGTCCTGTGAGGGCCTGGCCGTGTTGGTTCTTGTCCTGCCCTGCCACGGCCTCAGGGAGTGTCTACCTCTTCTGTGCCTACGCTCTCTGTCAGTGACTTCTCCCCTCTGTCCTGCACAACTGCAAGGAGTCTTCCCCTCTCTGTCACATGCCTTGTAGCAGAGGGGGTAGCTTCTTATCATAGGAAATTACAGTGAGAGGTAGAATATGGTACATGTTTCAAGAGAGTTATAGGTGAAAAAGTATTAAGAAATTTATCCTACCTGGAAACATTTTTATCTGCATTTTAGAGGGAAAAGAATGTGAGTGGACATTGGAGGAGGGTTGGAGGCAGACCTGCACGTGGAGGTCCCGACGAGCAGTGGGAGGTAGGTGGAACATGTCAGCTTGGAGACAGGTGGGCCTCAGCGCAGCCCGAGGAGAAAGGCGAGCAGAGGCAGGACAGGGAGCCCAGCCTGCGCTCGGCTTCCATGCTCAGTGTGGTTGCGTCGCTGGCTCTCCAGTGACATGCCTCTGCGTAGTTGGTCCTGGTTCTCGGCCGTTCCTCACTGTCTCCACTAACACAGTTCTTGCTGGACTGCCTGGTCTCCTGCTCACATGAGGCCGTGGGTGTGCAAAGGCTAAAGGACATATCCGCTGTGGTCACACAGCTAGTTCTTGTAGACCCCGAGTTTGACCCCAAGCCTTCCATGCTTCACAAGATCGCACCCACCTTCCCTGGGTGGGGGAAGTCTGAAAGTCCATCGGCACTGGGAGAGGGACGCGCCGTGGTCAGGAGTCGGGAAGCGGGAGAACAGAAGAGTCTGAAAGGGAGCCACCCTGCTTGGAGTCTCATTAGAGAGTTGGGCGGTATCTGCTTTTTGTCCAGCCCAGGACTCGGAGAAGTCCCCTGCCACACTTCCAGCACCATTCCAGGCCCTCTCTACTTGCTTCTGTTTCGCTCTGGTTCCTACCGGTCCCCAGCTCTCACTTCCTTCCGTGTGCCTCGCACCTGACAGTCTGGGCTCCTCCTCACGCACCCTGGCTGCGTCCACTGTGCCTGCCCCATACCCACTGGGCGTGGTGGCCTGGCATCTCACCCCGTTCATTCCAAGGGGAGTCCAGGAAAGTTAGGTCCAGCCACAGAGGGCAGGCATATGTGTGCTGAGAGAGTTAAGGACTTAGTTCTTAGTCTCTTTTAGGAGGCATGGGATAGCAAGCAGGGGTGTGGTGAGATCAGATACTTGTTTTCTGAAACACAGCAGGGAATGGACCGGTGTGTCTGTGGGCTGGAATTAGGGAAATGGCACTGGAGTGAGTACAAGAAGCAACTCAGGCAGTGTTTCAGAAGAGAATCCTGCTGTGCAGGTGAAGCTCCTGTGCTCAGGCTGGTGGGGTGGGGTTGGCCTGAGCCAAACAGAAGGAAGGCTTCACGGGGACATCTGATGCTTAAAATGTGTGCTCTACGTGTAGTGCAGACCCTCCAGGTAGAAGCAGTGATGCCCTGAGGGGTGAAGGGCATCCGAGGGGGAGGAGGGTGAGGTAAGAGTAAGCTGACTAGGGCCCGGGAGGCAGGTTCAAGGGTAAGAAGGAAGGCGGGTCTGCCCGATGCTGCAGCGGTCGTGGACGGGGCTCAGAGGTTGTCAGGATTGGCAGGTGGGAGGATCGGGGGGCCTACAGAGCTGTGGTCACCCATGGGCTTGGTGGAGGTCAGATGACAGGAATTTGGTGGCAGTTTGGAAGCAAAAAAGGCAGAAGCTGGGGATGGGGTTGCTTGTTGTGGAAGTCTGAAAGGAGCCCAGCAGAGTCCCCTGGGCCTGTGGGGCAGTGGGGGTTGGGGGAGAACAGAGTGTGTCCTGCGTCAGTGGCACTTGGACTTCTTGAGCTTAGAGGCCACTTTGAAAATAAATTGGAAGTTTCTTAAATTCCTCTTAAAAATTCCTTAAAAAATTTTTTTCAGTATCATCTTCCAGCACTGACAATAGATAATCAGAATTCAAACGTGCATTTTGGCGACATGTAATCACCCTAGAAGTCCTTTGGTGCCAAGTAGCTGAATGTAGCAATTGCCTGGGTGCATGCACACAACCATTGCTGTTTCCTCCAGCAATGGGATAAACTGAATTCTTGCTTTGGAATTTTCAGATTAGGTCAATATGTTAAAGTTTTTCCAAGTGTGGAATACTGTGCTATATCTGCAGTAAGGGCAGAGATAAAAGATTCTGAGGTGGTGAGCTAGTTAATGAATTAATACTATAATTGTAGAAAACTTCTCTGAAAACCCTGTGTACATCCAGAAAAGAATGTTACATCTCAACTCTGTAACAGTTGCTAAAATTGGAGGTTTTCTGATAGAATGAATATATAATTTGTTATAACTTTATAGATAAATTTGTCAAAATTCTAACTCTTGAAATAAAAAAAGGGGAAGAAATGTAAGAAGGTATAGGAAAATACATTAGAGGGTTCAGTTCAGTTCAGTCGCTCAGTCGTGTCTGACTCTTTGCAACCCCATGAATTATAGCATGCCAGGCCTCCCTGTCCATCACCAACTCCCGGAGTTCACTCAGACTCACGTCCATCGAGTCAGTGATGCCATCCAGCCATCTCATCCTCTCTCGTCCCCTTCTCCTCCTGCCCCCAATCCTTCCCAGCATCAGAGTCTTTTCCAATGAGTGTATTGTACCTTAAAAGAATCATAAAATATCTAACCATATTGTTTCTGATAGATTCTGTATCAAAAGGGGCATTATAGAGAAATATGTTACTTCTAATGATCTTTCATTGGTTAGAGCATCAAGTAGTAACTCTTTTGGGATCCTTGCTGACTTTAAAGCTGCTAGCTTGTCTGCCATCCTGATTTAAAGAAGCATTTAGCCATGAAATAGACCCTGGAGTATATCTAGCCAGAGAGCAGTCATGGCCGCCTGTTGGCCATGCACTATTTGCCAGCCTCTGTATTAGCTCATTTAATCCTCATGGATAGTTCTGTGAGGATAGCACCTTTGTTAAACCTATTTTACATGTGAAGGAAGCAGGCACTGAAGGTATTAAGACTCAAGTCACTGGAGTGAATGGGCCTGAGCGAGCACGTCACATGCGTCAGTAGCAGGACACTGATGTGCAGAGATTCTGATGCTCCAGACTGTGGCCAGAGCACATTTTACATGCCATCGGGGGTCAGTTCAGTTCAGTTGAGTTGCTCAGTCATGTCCGACTCTTTGCAACCCCATGAATCACAGCACGCCAGGCCTCCCTGTCCATCACCATCTCCCAGAGTTCACTCAGACTCACATCCATCGAGTCAGTGATGCCATCCAGCCGTCTCATCCTCTCTCGTCCCCTTCTCCTCCTGCCCTCAATCCCTCCCAGCATCAGAGTCTTTTCCAATGAGTCAACTCTTTGCATGAGGTGGCCAAAATACTGGAGTTTCAGCTTCAGCATCATTCCCTCCAAAGAAATCCCAGGGCTGATCTTCAGAATGGACTGGTTGGATCTCCTTGCAGTCCAAGGGACTCTCAAGAGTCTTCTCCAACACCACCATTGATGTTCAAAAACATCAATTCTTCAGCGCTCAGCTTTCTTCACAGTCCAACTCTTACATCCATACATGACCACTGGAAAAACCATAGCCTTGACTAGACAGACCTGGGTTGGCAAAGTAATGTCTCTGCTTTTGAATATGCTCTCTAGGTTGGTCATAACTTTCCTTCCAAGGAGCAAGTGTCTTTTAATTTCATGGCTGCAGTCACCATTTCATGTTTCCACAAAGAATACTCTCACCACTGCAGAATTGCACTTCACAATTTAAAACCACCCTACCTTTGATGGCATGTAAAATGTGCTGTAACAACCTGCAGGATTACTCTTCACAGCACATTTTACATGCCATCAGGGGTAGGATGGCTTTAAATTGTGAAGAGTAATCCTGCAGTGGTGAGAGTGTTCTTTGCGGAAACATGAAACCTGTATGTCGGTTATTACAGGCCATCTGATCTCAACTCCTCATTGAATGGGAGCGTGGCATCTGTTTACATCATCCATCTCATCACCTCCCAATGGTGACAGTGCACTGCGTTCAGAGCAGGAGGAAGCAAGGCCTCGGGCACAGAGTCTGCTCAGTAAAACAGTACTGAACAGGTGAATGAAAGTGATGCAGTTTCTAATCCCAAAGAATTTATGGTTTAATAGGAGAGATGAGGCAAGGTAATGAGTGGACGGTAAATGTGAGTTGAGCCCCTCAGGTTGGGGAGGTGAGTTCTTATTCACAGAGGATGGCAGGGTTCTGGAGAGATTACAGAACCCTGAGGTTCTGGGGAGGTTCAAGGGAACCTCACGGGGCAGAGACTCGGAAGTGGCTTTTGGGAAGGGCTGAAAGAGGTCAGTTTTTATCATGGAAGTTGGGCTCCAGAGTGTCCCCGAGGGGTGCAGAGGAGGAGATGGAGGTCTTTAGGGCCTCTTCAGCTCAGGCTGAAGAGTCTGGTAGTTGGCCCGAGTGCAGTGATTGGGCCTCTGTTTCTAGGAAGACAGTGTCACTGGGGTGAAGAGTGGGTTGGAGAGCCCGGAGAGGGGCGACTGGACCCCTGGGCAGCCCCTCTTCCTGTCGGATGAACAGGATGTTGAGTGACAGCAGAGGTAAGTCACAAGTCTGGTTGGTGGGTGGAAATTGGAGGAGGAAAGCGGTAATAAAAAGTTCTGAGCTGGAAGCACAGAGGCCAGCTTGACGTCCTGAGTTTGAGTGACATATACTCTACCTCTGAGCCCTAGAAGGCCTTGGATTTCCTGCTGAAGGTCATGGTATTGTTTTCAAGGAGAAACAAGTTGCATTTAATTGTTGTGCAGGTCGCCAGAGCACAGCATGTCCAGGCAGAGAGCTACCTGGTGTACAGCGTGATGAGCAGCGGCGAGGTGGAGTGCAGCAACAGCTTGGAGGATGCCACGGACCAGGCCCTGCCCAGCCAGGCCTTCGTCTACCGCCCCGTGCGGCAGCGCGTCTACTCCCTTCTGCTGGGGGGCAGCAGCGGTGAGTCATGGTCTCCAGGGGCCGTGCCCCTGGAGCTGATTCTGAGAACTGGCCAGATGGAACGAGTGCATGTTTTCAGGACTCAGGCTCTGTTTCTCTGTAAAGTCTGAAATGGAAAATGCCACTCACATCTGCACAGGATTAAGGGTAAATGCATGGGACGTCTATTTATCTGATCAGCAAGCAGTTGACCAGAGTTCATTGAAAGAGAAGTGCATTGTTTCTGTTGTAAAGTAGTTGTATTTTTATTCCTTAAAAGGATTTAAGAAATTAAAAAAATGTGGAAACTCTTTCCTCGTATAGAAGTGTAGTGTAGGGTGTGTCTGTTATTAGAAGACAGTTTTGTATGATTATGGTATGTCTTCTTTCTATTCTTTTACTTTTAAACTATTCTTAATAGTTGGAGCATTTCTCTTTTAAGCAGCATATCAGTCTTTCAGTCTCTGTCTTTTGGCTGGATTGTCTGGGCTGTTCCCGTTTGCTGTGCCGGCTGCGTGGCCGGGTTCGCCGCGCCGGCTGCGTGGCCTCGTTTACGTCTTCACTGTGCTCTTTGCCCTGTCCTCTTTCCCCTGTTTTCCCCTTCTCTGACTTCTTTTGGAATAGTTGAATAATTATTAGTATATTGCTTTATATTGGCTTACTGTTGGACTTGAATTATTAGATTTACTTGTTTTTGTGTGTTCGTTTATTTTTGTAGCAGTTGCTCTAGGGTTTATAATGTATGTCTTTAATTTGTTGGAATTTGACTTCTGTATTATACCATGTAAGGCATACTGTAAAAACCTTACAACAGTGTACTTCATTTCCCCCTTCATTTTTGCTATTCAGTATATTTTAAAGATTTTATTTTGAAATAATTATATACTCAAGGGAGTTGCAAAAAATAGCATATAGGATTTCATGTACTCTTTATAAGATGACATTATATATAATAAAGTATAACATCAAAGCCAGGAACTTGACATTAGTACAATACTGTGAAGCAGACTATAGATGTTACTCACTTTTCAGCATTTTTTGCCCCCATTTGTTTGTGTATGTGTATAATTCTGTGCAGTATTATCCATACAAGATACAGGCGTGGATATGCTGACATCCATATACAGATGTGGATGTGTTATCCATACAAGATACAGGCGTGTTCCATGGCCACAGGGGCTCTCCGTCTGCTGCCTCTTCATACCCACCTTCTGTCCCTGTCCCCTGGTGAACAGTGGTCAGTCCTCCAACTCAACCCTTCGGTCATTCTGAGAATGTCACATAAATGGAAACATGGTGGGTAGTAGCCTTTTGAGATCATGCATATGTTTTAAGCGTAAATACATGATTCTTATTTTTACTTTAAGCTGTTGGCAAACATTTTTGTGAAGGACCAGGTGATAAATATTTTAGGCTTTGAGGGCTCCACAGTCAGTAACAGCTAATGAGCTTTGTTGAGGCGGGTGCCCTAGACACAAATCCAGAAGGGCATGGTTGTGCCACTGAAGTGTTGTCTAGTTTTCCCACATCACACAGTTTGAATTGTATGTCATTGATCTGTGTCACAGAATAGTCTTCTTTCAATAATATTCTAATCATTTAAAGCAGTATGAAAAGCATTGTTAGCTTTCAGACTGAATAAAGGCAAGCCAGCCAGATTTGGCCAGTGAGCTGTGCTTTTGGTTGTTTTGGAAAGGAGTTAATCGGTGAGTCGATGTCTGCCGTGTGTGCCGTTTCTGGAGGTAGAATTTTAGGTACTTTTGTCTGGCCCTTTGAGGGTGTCATTCTGTTGTCTCTAGCTTGTGTTTCTCCTGAGATGACCGTGGTCCTTCTGACTGTTGGGTCCGCAGGTTGTGAGTGTTTCTCTGGCTGTCCTTAGGGTTTTCTCCTGATTGCGGATTTTCAGCCCTTGTTTAAGCTGAACTTTGGAGTCATTTCCTCCATGTGTATTCTGCTTGCAGCTCTTGAGCTCCTTGGGTCTGTGCGTTTCTGTGCCTTGTTGGCTTTGAGAGCGCCGTTTCATTGAACACTCTTCCGTGTCTCTCTGTCACTCTAGGGCCCTATCACATGCCTGCTTCACACCTCACAGTGCCCCTCAGGCACCAAGGCTCGATTGTTAAGCCTCTTCTCTCTGTGC
Organism: Tragelaphus eurycerus; assembly: GCA_935064755.1. Classification (NCBI taxonomy): domain Eukaryota; kingdom Metazoa; phylum Chordata; class Mammalia; order Artiodactyla; family Bovidae; genus Tragelaphus; species Tragelaphus eurycerus. Next base: position 5,981,656 of record CAKXYN010000114.1, read on the forward strand.
TTCAACTTGGATCCCTCTTGTTGCTCTGATTTCACATTTACAGAGTCTTTCTTTGGTAGTGCCTAGTCTGCTACTAGCCTATCCAGTGACATTGTCATTTCAGATATTGTATTTTTAGCATTTTTTAAAAATCTTCCATTTCTTTCTTTCCTGTCTTCATGTTTTCCTTTAAATCCTTAAACTTGTTTGCACTACCTGTTTTCAAGTCCTTATCTACTAATTCCATCATCCCTGTCATTGCTGGGCCTGTCTGTTTATTGACTTTTCTCCTTCTCGTGGGTCCACATGTTTCTGCTTATTCTCGTGTTCAGTATTTTACTGTACTCTAGAAGGTTTTGGATCTGTGAAGGGTCTTGCCTTTTGTCCTGTAAGGGGTCATTTACCTGATCCTTGCAGGGTTTGCCTGAAGCCTTGTTAGGTGGTCTGGAGAACCTCAGGAGATCGAGGGGGCCCTGTTTCTGAGGCCAGGGCTTCCTGGGCTGTCACTGAGTGCCGATGTCTGACGTGGCCGCTGCACACGGTGGCTCTGTGCGGCCCCAGGGTCGCATGGCCCGTGGCCATCTGCCTGGCCTTGCTGAATCTTGCCCTGGGTGTAACACGCTCTGTCCCTCGGGACCTCAGGGTACTCCTCTGCATGGCGCCGGCTCTGGTTCTGCTCGTAGCCCTGCTGTCGGGACAGCCTGTCATTTCCGAGCCCTGCTTTGGTCTCCTCTCTTGCTCTTCTGGGCTCTCACTGCCTCAGCTGCCATCTGCATGGTGCCCTGGGGTAGACTCTCTGCTTGAGGGTGCCAGGGCTTCTTGGGTCCTCAGTACGGGAAGGATCGTGGCTGTAGCCCCGCAGCCCCTGTCTTGGCCACACCCGCCCTCCTCTCCTGCTGTAGGTGCCGACGGAGGTGAGTGCTGGTGCGGTGCTTGTACCTCTCTTGTGGCTTTCCTCTGCCCTTGGAGAGTTCTGTTCTGCATGTTGGTACATTTTTCTCTCATCCATATGTCTATTGTCCAGTATTGGAGCTGCTCAGAGATGATGCTGGACCTCCTGGACTGATGTTTTGTTTCTTCATCCTTACTTCCAGTTTGTTTTTCCTGCATTTGGGAAACATTTCACCACTTCATTCTCAGTTCTTTGAGAGGTTTCCCTCTCTCCTTCCTGTCTCATTCCTCTCTCCTTTGAGACCTCGCTTGTCTTACTAACACTTTTCCCAGAAGTGGAATTCCTGCTGGAAGCCTTGAACCTCGCTGGTGGGAGGCTGGCAGAAGTGGGTTTGCCCCCTTTTACCCAGGCACTTTCTTTCACTTGCATTGCTTTAAGAATCAAATCCATGTCGACAGATAACAAAAATGAATTTTCCAACTTAGGCCATCCTTCTGATCAGTTCTCTTTATCCCTCAGGCCCTTAAACACTAACTCCCCCAGGTTCCTCCCTTCTTCCCTCATCAAAAGTGATTTCCCATCACTCACTAGGACCGTCTTGCATGTGGGAGAGGGGTGGTTGGGTGGGGAGGTTGGGGAGGAAGGAGGTGCCCCAGAGGGCCACTGACCCAGTGTCTCCTCTCCCTCCCTGGAAAAGAAGTACTTTCCTCTCTGAGGGCACCGTGTGCTCTTCATTCTTCAGCAGATTATGGTTTGTACTTGCCTGTGTGCATTGTCCGTGGCTGCCTCCCCACCGGGCTGAGCAGGGAGGGCCTGGTCAGGGGCATTCTGCTGCACCTGGCAGATGTCTCAGCGTGAATTAGTGACCAATATATGTATTTAAAATTCTGCCTCTTCAGAAGTGCTTGCATTTAGCAAGGCATTCCTTGGAAAAGGATTACTCCGATGGTTGAATTTCACACAGAGGGAGAGCGATGGTCCCTCAAATGCCACTACACAAGCAACTGTCTCTAAGCCCTGTCTGATGGGCAGGCGGGAGCTACTTGTTTGGAGTGAGGTTTAGAATCAAAGGTGCCTTTAGCTCCACAGTCATTGACTCTCCGCACCAGAGCTCCTGCAGGTGTGCAGCTGTGGACACTGGATGTCTGAGCCAAAGCATGACACCGAATTGATGACTTCATCCCTCAAAGTTCCTCATTATGGGCAAGATTTGGATAACAGATCTGTTGGATGCTCCAGTTCATCTGGAATGTTGGAGGGTGCCTCTTTAGGGAGTGCTTGGTCACTGTCACTCCTCCCTGTATTTATATAGTTGAGCATATGGTGTTTAGACAGCTCAGTGGCGTCATGGCCAAAACAGGGGAGAAACCCTGAAGTCACTCAGTCCTCAGCCTGTCCTTGGCTTCATGCCTGTTCTTACCACTGATTTTAACACTGTCTGTTTTTTAGTCTCCCTAGTGATAACATTAGATAAAATCATTGGGAAGCTTGATGCATTTTAAGAAATAAAAGAAACTCAAAAAGGTGCAAGAAGGCAGACTCTGTTTGCTTTCTCCCTCCCATCTCACTGGTTCACAGCTCAGAATGGCCCACGCCTGTGGCCCTCTTTAACAGTTAATATTAACTGTCCTTTTTCCTTGTCACTTTCCCCTCATTTTCACCATGCAGACATTCTAGGAATCCAGTGGGAATTGCGGGAGGCTGATAGACCTGTGATGGACACCTTTGCAAAACGCCTGCAGGGCATCAGCTCCTCTGAGTCCTAGAGGTTGACCTAAAAAGTAATCCTTTTTTCTAATATATATATACAAAAAAGAAAGTTGGGGAAATTTTCTATTTTTTAAGGACTAAAGCCATACATAATTATAGATTAATCCAGCAATATAAAAAATGTAGGATCATAAAGACAAATATAAACTTTTTAAAGCCTGGAGAGTTGTTATCAAACTTGAAAATCCCTGTGATTGAGAGGTTATAGTTGACATTGCTTCTGCTCATTCTCTTCCCCTCCCAGTGCTCACAGACCTGCCAGATCGTGTGAGAGGAGTGGGCACTTTTGAGAGTTTGTGTGTTGGAATAATCAAGAGTTTTTAATGGGAGAAAGGTTGGACATGTAGACAGACCCACATTTTTGCTCCCAGGGGAACATTTTTTAGTTATACACAGAAGCTTTTATAAATGGTATGATGTGTCTGTCCTTTGGAAATAGCAGAAGAACAACTTTGGTCGTTATTTTTTTGTTTTCATATAAAATGCTATAGTGTGAATAGAGAGTAAAACTAGCAAAGAGCTTTCACTTGAGTTTTACTTTGCTCTTTGAACTCGGAAACCAGCAAATCAAAAGTTCAAATGAGAAAATCAAGCTTTCCTTTTAGGAATTATCAAACTCAATCTCCTCTTCTCTTTTTCTTCATATGTAGGCATTTAAGAAGATTATTTTAATTCAGACAAACTAGATTATTGCAAACATTTCTGCTATTTCAAAATACATACCAGATTAAATCTTTGAAAATACGTGGTACCTCAGAGAAAACTCAGCAGTGGGTACAGGACTAGAAAAGGTCAATTTTCATTTCATTTCCAAAGAAGGGCATTGCCAAGGAATGTTCCAGCTACTGTACAGTTGCAGTCGTTTCGCATGCTAGCAAGTATCATGCTCAAAATCCTCCAAGTTAGGCTTCAGCAGTACATGAGCTGAGAACTTCCAGATGTACAAGCTGGGTTTAGAAAAGGCAGAGGAACCAGAGATCAAATTGCGAATATTTGTTGGGTCATGGAGAAAGCAAGGGAGGACTGGAAAACATCTACTTCTGCCTCATTGTCTTTTCACAGTGTTCATAGGATCCTCAAGGTAAGAATGCTGAAGTGGTTTGCCACTCCCTTCTCCTGTGGACTCTGGGAGATAGTGAAGGACAGGGAAGCCTGGCACGCTGTAGTCCATGAGGTCACAAAATTCAGAAACGACTGAGTGACTGAAAAACAGCAACTGCTTCATTGACTACACTAAAGCCCTTGACTGTGTAGATCACTACAAACTGGAAAATCCATCGTTAAAAGAGAAGGGAATGCCAGACCACCTGACCTACCTCCTGAGAAACCTGTATGCAGGTCAAGAAGCCACAGTTAGAACCGGACATGGAACAACTGACTGGTCAAAATGGGGAAAGGAGTACAAAGTGACAAGGTTGTCTACTGTCACCCTACTTGTTTAACTTCTCTGCAGAATACTTCATGCTGAATACCGGGCTGGATGAATCATAAGCTGGAATCAAGATTGCTCGAAGAAAGAGCAACCACCTCAGATATGTAGATAATACCACACTCTAAGGGCAGAAAATGAAGAGGAACTAAAGAGCCTTTTGATGAGGGTGAAAGAGGAGAGTGAAAAAGCTAGCTTGAAACTCTACATTCAGAAAACTAAGATCATGGCATCTGGTCCCATCCCTTCATGGCAAATAGAAGGGGAATAAGTGGAAGCAATGACAGATTTTCTTTTTGGGGGCTCCCCCGAAAATGACTGCAGCCATGAAATTAAAAGACACTTGCTCCTTGGAAAGAAAGGTTTGATCAACCTAGACACCATATTAAAAAGCGGAAACATCACTTTGCTGGCAAAGGTCCATAGAGTCAAAACTGTGGTTTCTCCAGCAGTCATGTACAGATGGAAGGGTTGGACCATAAAGAAGGATGAGTGCCAAAGAATTGATGCTTCTGAACTGTGGTGCTGAAGAAGACTCTTGAGAGTCCCTTGGACTGCAAGATCAAACCAATCAGTCCTAAAGGAAATCAACTTTGAATATTCATTGGAAAGACTGATACAAAAGCTGAAGCTCCAGTACTTTGGCCACTTGATCTGAAGAGCCGACTCATTGAACCCTGATGCTAGGAAAGTTTGAAGGCAGAAGGAAAAGGCGGCAGCAGAGGATGAGATGGTTAGATAGCATCACCAACTCAATGGAAATGAACTTGAGCAAACTCTTGGAGATAGTGAAGGACAGAGGCGCTCGGTGTGCGGCAGTGCAAGGGGTTGCAAGAGTCAGACTTGACTTAGTGACTGAACAACAACAACCCGAGAATGGACTAATTTTCCAGCAAAAATTAATTTATTTTAAGAAGATTTCAGTAACACTTTGCATCTAGCTGTGGCTTTTGGACGAAGCAGGGAGCTGTAACTGTGTCTATGGTAGGGATAATCTGAATTAACAGAAAATGCTTCCAGATGAATGTCTCAGTTTGCACAGAGACCTCATTCAGACTAAAGACTTATTCTTTGCATGTTGATGGGCTGTTCTGGCCACTCTGCACTGCCGTTTACCCTCTTCTGGCAGGAGGAGGAAACAGGCATACTGAGTGTCCCTGTCACCTGCCTGCTCACCAGGGGAGTGGCAGGATGCAGAAGAGCCTGCAGACACCTGGCCTCCACTTCAGAGAAGACACTCATTTGTGTCTCTTTTCCTGTATCCTTCCCCACCATTTCTGATAAAATTTTGTATAGGGAATGAAGATTAGCAGTTCGAATTGAATTTTCATCTTCTGGCTAGCTAATTTTATTTGAAAGATAAGAGTTTCCTATTCAAGGCTCTGTAAGTAAATAGCTGTAAGTACTACAGTTTATGCAGCTAAGTTCATGCTTGTTCTGGTCAGTTAAACTCATCAGGTTTTCAGTTAATCATTTTAAAAGCAAAAGCTTTTCTTAGTTTGTTAATTAAGAAATACTTTGGAATTAATATGCACCTAACTGCCAGTTCAGTTCAGTCGCTCAGTTGTATTGCGACCCCATGGACTGCAGCACACCAGGCCTCCCTGGCCATCACCAGCTCCCAGAGCTTTCTCAAACTCATGTCCGTCAAGTTGATGATGCCATCCAGCCATCTCATCCTCTGTCGTCCCCTTCTCCTCCTGCCTTCAGTCCTTCCCGGCATCAAGGTCTTTTCTAACGAGTCAGCTCTTCTCACCAGTGGCCAGAGTATTGGAGCTTCAGCTTCAGCACCAGTCCTTCCAAAGAATATTCAGGACTGATCTCCCTTAGGATGGACTGGTTGGATCTCCTTGGAGTCCAAGGGACTCTCAAGAGTGTTTTTCAACACCACGGTTCAAAGCATCAGTTATTCCATACTCAGCTTCCTTTATGGTCCAACTCTCACACCCATGCATGACTACTGGAAAAACCATAGCTTTGACTAGACGGACCTTTGTTGGCAAAATAATGTCTCTGCTTTTTAATATGCTATCTAGGTTGGTCATAACTTTCCTTCCAAGGAGCAAGTGTCTTTTAATTTTAATGGCTACAGTCACTATCTGCAGTGATTTTGGAGTCCAAGAAAATAAACCCTCTGTTGTCCAAGTTATGGAGAAAAGAGGGAATTTGGCGTCAGTGCTGGTCTGCATAATGAGGAAAGAGGGGGTTGGGTTGATGTGCTGGTCTAAATTTTGAGAGAAGAGCTCCTGGTGTTGGTGCTGGTCTTAAGCCTATTTTCTCTTAGGCCTGCTGCTCCTGTTGGACTCATCTCCATGGGCAGTGCCATCCTCCTGGATTGTAGCTGGGCAGACAATGCTAAAGTGTCTTGCCTAACTCAGTGGAACTATGAGCCATGCCATGTAGGGCCACCCAAGATGGACAGGTCATGGTGGAGAGTTCTGACTAAATGTAGTCCACTGGAGAAGGGAATGGCAAACCACTTCAGTATTCTTGCCTTGAGAACCCCATGAAAAGGCAAAAAGATATGACACTGAAAGATGAACTCCCCTGGTCAGTAGGTGCCCAAAATGCAACTGGGGAAGAGTGGAGAAATAGATCCAGAAAGAATGAAGAGGCTGAGCCAAAGCAAAAACAATGCCCAGTTGTAGATGTGACTGGTGACAGAAGTACCAGCTCCAAAGCTGTAGAGAACAATACTTCATAGGAACCTGGAATGTTAGGTCCGTAAATAAAGGTAAATTGAAAGTGGTCAAACATGAGATGGCCAGAGTGAACATCAACATTTTAGGAATTGGTGAACTAAAATGGACCAGAATGGGCGAATTTCATTCAGATAACTATTATATCTATTACTGTGGGCAAGAATCCTTTAGAAGAAATGGAGTAGCCCTCATAGTCAACAAGAGTCCCAAACACAGTACTTAGGGCCAGTCTCAAAAATGACAGAATGATCTCTGTTCATTTCCAAGGCAAAGCATTCAATATCACAGTAATCCAAGTCTATGCCCCAACCACTAATGTCAAAGAAGCCAAAGTTGAATGGTTCTGTGAAGACCTACAAAACCTTCTAGCTGCTAAGTCACTTCAGTCGTGTCTGACGCTGTGCGACCCCATAGATGGCAGTCCACCAGGCTCCGCCACCCCTGGGATTCTCCAGGCAAGAACACTGGAGTGGGTTGCCATTTCCTTCTCCAGTGCATGAAAGTGAAAAGTGAAAGTAAAGTCGCTCAGTCGTGTCCGACCCTCAGTGACCCCATGGACTATAGCCTTCCAGGTTCCTCCGTCCAGGGGATTTTCCAGGCAAGAGTACTGGAGTGGGTTGCCATTGCCTTCTCTGACAAAACCTTCTAGAACTAACACCAAAAAAAAAGATGTCCTTTTCATCATAGGGGACTGGAATGCAAAAGTAGGGAGTCAAGAGATACCTGGAGTAATAGGCAAGTTTGGCCTTGGAGTACAGAATGAAGCAGGGCAAAGGCTAACAGAGTTTTGCCAAGAGAACGCACTGGTCAGAGCAAACACCCTCTTCCAACAACACAGGATACAACTCTGCACATGGACATCACAAGATGGTCAATATCGAAATCTGATTGTTTATATATTCTTTGCAACTGAAGATGGAGAAGCTCTATACAGTCAGCAAAAACAAGAACGGGAACTGACTGTGGCTCAGATTGCTGCTAAGGCGCTTCAGTCGTGTCCGACTCTGTGCGACCCCATAGACGGAAGCTCACCAGGCTCCCCTGTCCCTGGGATTCTCCAGGCAAGAACACTGGAGTGGGTTGCCATTTCCTTCTCCAATGCATGAAAGTGAAAAGTCAAAGTGAAGTCGCTCAGTCGTGTCCGACTCTTAGCGACCCCACTCTTAGCGACCCCACGGACTGGAGCCTACCAGGCTCCTCCGTCCATGGGATTATCCAGGCAAAAGTACTGGGGTGGGGTGCCATTGCCTTCCCCGGTGGCTCAGATTATGAGCTCCTTATAGCAAAATTCAGGCTTTAATTTAAGAAAGTTGGGAAAACCACTAGACCATTCATGTATGACCTAAATCAAATCCCTTATGATTATACAGAGGAAGTAGCAAATAGATTCAAGGTATTAGGTCTGATAGAGTGTCTGAAGAACTCTGGACAGAGGTTTGTAACACTGTACAGGAGGTGGTGATCAAAACCATCCCCAAGAAGAAAAAATGCAAAAAGTCAAAATGGTTGTCTGTGGAGGCCTTACGGATAGCTAAGAAAAGAAGTGAAAGGCAAAGGAGAAAAAGGAAAGATATATCCATCTGAATGCTGAGTTCCAAAGAATAGCAAGGAGAGATAAGAAAGCTTTCCTAAGTGGTCAATGCAAAGGAATAGAGAAAAACAATAGAATGGGAAAGACTAGAGATCTCGTCAGAAAATTAGAGATACCAAGGGAACAGTTCATGCAAAGATGGGCACAATAAAGGACAGAAATGGTATGGACCTAACAGAAGCAGAAGATATTAAGAATAGGAGGCAAGAATACATAGAAGAACTATACAAAAACAGATATTCATGACCCAGATAACCATGATGGTGTGGTCACTCACCTCGAGCCAGACATCCTGGAATGTGAAGTCAAGTGGGCCTTAGGAAACATCACTACAAACCAAGGTAGTGGAGATGATGGAATTCCAACTGACTTATTTCAAATCCTAAAAGATGATGCTGTGAAAGGGCTGCAGTCAATATGCCAGCAAATTTGGAAAACTCAGCAGTGGCCACAGGACTGGAAAAGGTCAGTTTTCATACTTATCCCAAAGAAAGGCAATGCCAAAGAATGTTCAAACTACCACACAATTGTACTCATTTCACATGTTAGCAAAGTAATGCTCAGAATTCTCCAAACGAGGCTTCAGTATTACGTTAACTGAGAACTTCAGATGTTCAAGCTGGATTTAGAAATGGCAGAGGAACCAGGGATCAAATTGCCAGCATTCATTGGACCATAGAAAAAGCAAGAGAATTCCAGAAAAACATCTACCTCTCCTTCATTGACTATGTTAAAACCTTTAGCTGTTTGGATCATAGCAATCTGTGCAAAATTCTTAGATGGGAATATCATACCACTTTACCTGCCTCCTGAGAAATCTGTATTCAGGTCAAGAAGCAACTATTAGAACTAGGCATGGAACAAAGGACGGATTCAAAATTGGAAAAGGAATACGTCATGGTTGTATATTGTCACCTTGGTTATGTAACTTATATGCAGAGTATATCACGAGAAATACTGGACTGGATGAAGCACAAGTTGGAATCAAATTGCTGGGAGAAATATCAATAACCTCAGATACACAGATGACACCACCCTTGTCACAGAAAGCAAAGAGGAACTAAAGAGCCTCTTGATGAAAGTGAAAGAGGAGAGTGAAAAAGTTGGCTTAAAACTCAGCATTCAGAAAACAAAAGATCATGGCATCCAGTCCCATCACTTTCTTGCAAATAGATGGGGGAACAATGGAAACAGTGACAGACTTTATTTTCTTTTGCTCTAAAATCACTGCAGATGCTGACTGCAGCCATGAAATTATAAATGCTTTCTCCTTGGAAGAAAAGCTATGACCAACCTAGACAGCATAATAAAAAGCAGAGACATTACTTAGCTGACAAAGGTCTGTCTAGTCAAAACTATGGTTTTTCTGCTGCTGCTGCTGCTAAGTCACTTCAGTCGTGTCCGACTCCGCGTGACCCCATAGATGTCAGCCCACCAGGCTCTCCTGCCCCTGGGATTCTCCAGGCAAGAAAACTGGAGTGGGTTGCCATTTCCTTCTCCAATGCATGAAAGCGAAAAAGTGAAAGTGAAGTCGCTCAGTCGTGTCCGACTCTTAGTGACCCCATGGACTGCAGCCCACCAGGCTGCTCCATCCATGGGATTTTCCAGGCAAGAGTACTGGAGTGGGGTGCCATTGCCTTCTCCCATGGTTTTTCTAGTAGTCATGTATTGATGTGAGAGTTGGACCATAAAGGAAGCTGAGCGCTGAAGAATTGATGCTTTTGAACTGTGGTGTTGGAAAAGATTCTCGAGGGTTCCTTGGACTGCAAGGAGATCAAACCAGTTAATCCTAAAGGAAATCAGTCCTGAATATTCATTGGGAGGACTGATGCTAAAGCTGAAGCTCCAATACTTTGGCCACCTGATGTGAAGAACTGACTCATTAGAAAAGACCTTGATGCTGAGAAAGATTCAAGGCAGGAGGAGAAGGGGACGACACAGGATGAGATGGTTGGATGGCATCACAGACTCAGTGGACATGAGTTTGAGCAAGATTCTGGAGTTGGTGATGGACAGGGAAGCCTGTGGTGCTGTAGTACATGAGGTCGCAAGGCGTTGGACATGACTGATTGACTGAACTGAACTGAGATGATGCCGTGTTTCTCTTGGAATGTTGGTCCAAAGACTGCTTCCCTCCGTCCTAACAGAGGGGAGCTAGGAGGACTGTCGGGTGTGTTTCGATAAGGGCACCAGTGCCCACCGTGAACCTCTCTCTCTGTCTTTTGTGTGTCACTTAGAGTTAAAACTCTGAGACATTGGCTCTGAACCTCTGTGCTGTGAATAGTCTTAGATAAAAGGTGGTCATTTCCATGCGGTGTCAAATGTGGTTTTGTGAATGTTTTAGTGATTCCCAAGGAATCATTTGGCAGGCTAGGTCCCTTAATAGCAGTGGCTGAGTGGGAGCACAGAACCTAGTAAGGTTTATCTCTTGACATGAGCAGGGCAGCATTCACTCAGTTGGCTATTTTTTTTTTTTTTTTTTTAGTTGGCTATTTTTTAATGTAATGAAAACCTTGGCCAAGAGGATTACATAGAAATTGGGTTGTTTTATTTTTAACAACATTAAAAATACTCAGATCTTCTTTTTTAAAATTTTTTCTGTGTGTATGAAATTTAGGCTAAGATGAACTTGCTCCTAAACCTGCAGTTAATGAGCATTTTCTCTGGGCCTTGTGTTTTATGGAGAATGGTTTTTGCTCTAGGGAGCTCAGTTTTCCGGGACTCCAGCCAGAGTGCTGCCTGAGTGAGGTGCAGTGGTTGGGGAGCGTGGGAGGCTCAGCTGAGAGGGAGGGAAGGGGGCTCGCCAAGTGTGGGCACAGGAGGTGGCGTCTGCGGTGGGCTGGGGGAGTGGTGGAGGGGAGTGGGAGCAGAGCAGAGCGTGGCCCAAACGCAGAGGTGAGAAAGGGCGAGGTGAGCTACGGCTGAGTCGGGCACGGCAGCTGACTGGGCCACCTGAACTTCAGTAGCAGTTAGTAATCTAGCAACAGACAGAAGTGCCTTTATTCTAGATTATTCCTACCAGCTTTCTGATTCGTCTGACATAACACTAGTCTTAATAGTTGCGTAAAATAGTGAATTTAAGAGCAGAAAGGACTGTCGTATTCCTGCTCCCTGAATGTTCTCTGGGACGGCAGGAGGGTGATGGAGAAGGAAAGCAGGATGCTGCAGGAGCCATCTCAGTGGTGACTGAGAGGTCACCTCTGCCCTCAGTGATCACCTATCCAGTTTGTCCTGCCACCCACCACCCAAGGTCATCATTGTTGTGGGAGTGGATGGATGACCATCCGATCAGAGGGTAGGAGATCCACTGCTGGATGCCCGAGGCCCCTTGGTGACCTTGGATGTGAGAACTCACTGTGCTCACCAGCGTGGAATTGGTCCTGCTGAGGTGGCTCTCGTGCAATGTTGGTGATGGACTGGTACGCACATCCACTGATGCAGCTGTCTTTAATCAGGTGGTTCCAGCACCGGCCCCGCTGTCAAGGAGTGGTTTGTGTACTCCGGGAACCCACTGAGGCAGCCAGATCTCGTCAGGCCGCTGCAGATGAACATTCCAGGTACAGACTGCTGCTAAATCGCTTCAGCCGTGTCCGACTCTGTGTGACCCCAGAGACGGCAGCCGACCAGGCTCCCCCGTCCCTGGGATTCTCCAGGCAAGAACACTGGAGTAGGTTGCCGTTTCCTTCTGTAATACATCAAAGTGAAAAGTGAAAGTGAAGTCGCTCAATCCTGTCCGACTCCTGGCGACCCCATGGACGGCAGCCCACCAGGCTCCTCCATCCATGGGATTTTCCAGGCAAGAGTACTAGAGTGGGTCGCCATTGCCTTCTCCACCAGGTACAGACAGCCTTGATTAAATGTCAGAGTTGTTCACCACATGATGCAATAATTATCTCTGTGGAAACATACTTTTCCAGAACTGCACACACAGTGATTTTTCATTTCTATCGTGGGTCCAGGAGTGGTGTTCCTAATGAAGTTCTAATACAACAGAGGAAAGGGTATTATACAGACCTCTCCAGGCCCAGTCTTCTGAACCACCCTGCCTCACTCCCCTGCCTGCTGCCCAAGGTCCATGCCAGGGGGAGAAGGAAACCAGGACCCCCTTAGTAAGCAGCTGCGAGTTAGCAGGGTTGCATTCTTGCTGCTCTGCTTGGGGCGATTCTCGTCTTGCTTCCATGATCGAAAGTGGGCTTGATGAACTGGGAAGAGGAGGTGAAGGAAGGTGTTCAACTGTAAAAGTAAGTTTTTTTCAAGGGCCATATCTTAAAACACATAGTGGGAGGGGAGGAGAAAACAGAGTTCTCCTAAAAATTAGTCGAAGTAAATTCTTCCTGTGGATTCTTAGTATCTGGAGAAGGCCAAGTGTGTTCGACTGTAGGAGACAGGGTTCTACACAGACACTTGAAGAGAGGACAGAGTTTTGGGCTTATTTTAGTGGCCTTTCTTATTGTTTCACAAAACAAATACTTTCCAAAATTTTTATATTCTATTTTTATATGCTTTAAATTCTCTCAAGTCACTATTGTGTTCTGTCACTCAAGCCTATAATTTACCAAATAAGAAACATTGTGAAACATATTTCTTATAAGTGGAATTGTACAAGGAGAGAAGTTGAAGGAATATTTCCTAATTCTCTCAGTTGATAAGTGATATACTCAAACCTAAATATTAGTATTTTAGTATTTCAAACCTAAAGGTACTTATCACAAAAACAATTTAAGAATGACACATTTTACAGCAAGAAGTACTTTTAAAGAATACCCAAAATCATTTCTCAGAAATGTTTTAATATTTTATATATATGTAATTTTCATTTTATAGTATCGTTCCAGAAATAATGTAGAAAGGGAATATTTGGCCTTTCATTATTATATTACGAGTTAATTTTAGAGGCCACTCAATATAAGGTTTTAATAAACTCTAAAGTTCACTTAGTTGTTGGAGAGACTGCGTCTGAGGCTTGTGGGCACGTGCTCCTTGGCACTGCTGATCTGCAGGTGTGTGCGTGTTGCACACTGGGACTGCACACAGGGCCTGTGCATCCAGAAAGAGCGGGAGCCCGCCCACCAGTGGAGGGCGGGCAACGTCTGCCGTCACTGCTGCTGCTAAGTCGCTTCAGTCATGTCCGACTCTGCGACCCCACAGAAGGCAGCCCGCCAGGCTCCGCCATCCCTGGGATTCTCCAGGCAAGAACACCAGAGTGGGGTGCCATTTCCTCCTCCAATGCATGAAAGTGAAAAGTGAAAGAGAAGTCGCTCAGTCGTGTCCGACTCTTAGCGACCCCGTGGACTGCAGCCTACCAGGCACCTCCATCCATGGGATTTTCCAGGCAAGAGTACTGGAGTGGGGTGCCATTGCTAGGACCCTGGAAGTGGGGCCTTGAACTCGTGTTGCAGGTGATTCAGATGAATGACTGTTCACACTTTCGTTAATAACAATACAAAATGATAGGATTTTTATGCATAAATCTTCTCTATATCCATGAGGAAAAATGCCAGATGGTTTTTATTTTAGACTCATTTGGAAGCTGGATCATCCAGGCGCCTATCTCATGGTTTTCCAGCACCCTGACAATGTGTATGTTAAGAGCAGTGGACTCCTGCGGCTTGATCCTCACCTTCCGCAGGCCCTCAGAAGGGTGTACCTTGAAATTTGGCTTCCTTTCCCCTGACCTGCCCCGCACAGGGTCCCTGCGTCTGTGCGTCATCCTCAGCTGCCTCCGCTGCATTTTGTGCAGCAGGTCTTGACCACACAGCAGGCAAGCATCTGACATAGCTTTTTATCTCCCAAACTGGATATTCTTCTTTAGGCAACATGTAGGTGATTTTTTCTGTCTTCACAGAGCCTCTTTTTGGTCATTTTAAGGATATCCTTATTTTATAAACCTCAGAAAGCTGATTGCACACATCTAACTGGTAGTTTGTCCATCTGGAACGATTTTTAAAGCACTCAAGAACCTGAGAGAAGCTTAGTATTTCTTGGCTGTATAAAGATATGACTCCCCAGCACCTTGCAGACCTTCTTAGATGATTGTTTTATAAAATGAAACAAGTTGTCATTCACAGAAATTACCTCCTTCCCGGTCCTTCTGGGCAGCAGTCTTGGGACTTGTCATTTCTGAGAAGCTCTTGAGACTTTGCTGTCCGTGAATTCACACAGAAGCCTTTGCCAAGTAAAGACATGGTTTGACTTTTGAAGCTGATATGTTTCAGGAGCAATGCAAATAGGACCTATAGACAAAATCTCAGCTGCCTGTGGAACTCCGGGTGAAGTGTGGGGGCCACCCTTGATCCTTTCTGGCAGAGTCATACAATTTTCTCATACTGTGAAATGTTTTCATTTTGCTGTTTTTGACTATTTAAAAATGTGAAAATCATTCATTCATAATTTCTGCATATAAAACCAAGGAAAATGTATCTTACACAATTTTGGCAGCTGTTTCTTTTGCACAGTGTACTTTGAAAACCACTAGTCCAGGAAAATAAGAGAGCCAACTACCAGAGTAGACCAGTGGTGTTCTCACCAAGCACCCTGTCACAGTCACGTCTGTCTCACTCCCTTGGACAGCACAGCTGAGCACAGGAGGAGAAAGCCCCTCCTTTCCTGCACAGTATAGCTGTTTAAAGAAAAAGGAATGTTTTCAATGAAATACATATATGCTGACCTTTTAGGATTTCTGCTTGCTTAAACCAGGAAGGTCTGTTAATGTTTGCTTTCCAGTTGCTTTAAGTGTAAAAGCCCAAGGAAGTCAGCAAAGAAAGAGGTCAGTGCCCTTTACTCCTTTGCTTTGTTTCTGAGAAGCGTCTTATAACTCACTAGTACAAAGAGTAATGGTAAATGGACTTTTTTTTTTTTTTAAACTAGGGGGAACACCTAGTTTGAGACAGCTGTGGCTGAGCCAAGAGCCAGGAATCCAGGCCCAGCGCTTGGACACACTGCTGGCCTGCTTTGACCTTTCATCCTCACGAGAAGAACTGCAGGCAGTTGAGCGCCCCTTTCAGGCGCTGTGCTGTCTTCTGGTCTACCTGTTCGTGCAGGTAACCTCCCTCCTGTTTCGTGGCTGCTGCAGTCACCCCTCGCTTCTGGCCCTTGACTTTTGCAGGGTATGGTGGTCTGGGGTGTTGCTGAGGGCTGGTCCCCTGCCCCATCTCTGCCCAGTGTCTGTTTCATAAAAAGTGAGGTCTCTGTGTGGCCGTACATTTGAGGAGCCCTGTCGGCTGCCGGCATAGAAGTGGACTCTGCACCTAACTGTGATAGAAGCTTGAGGTGTCTGACAGGTGCCATGGTGCACTTTGCTCACAGTGGCCCAGCTTTGTAGAGCGTGGGCTGTCCTGTGTCCCTGTTTGGATGGTGGTTACCACAAACATGGGGTAGTTAGTTTTAATTTTACTTAGTGAATTTTAATTTTACTGCCTCCTCACTGGTTTCACATGCACCAGGACGAACTTTTGTTTTGAGTAGAACTTTCCTTTATTTGCACCAGACTCAGCAAAGTATAAATCAGTAAATGATCGCAGGATTATTTAATGTTTAAGTGAAAAATACATTTCTTTTGCTACTTTTACTAAATGTGCATGCATGTATTATCAGTTAATGCTTTCTTTCCCTTGTTTATGAATCTGCAGGTGGCTAAGGTGGACACAGTGGGGGTTGGGAGCTGGTCGATGACCAGCAGCTGAGTTTTCTCCTCCAGGAGAATAAGCGGTTTCTTCTCAGGACTGTGTGTGAATATATGGATAGTGATATTTGGATATGGATATATCCTTGGATAGCCTTGTGTTAGCATTCTTAGGACTACATTTTGCATTTCTTTTTCCAGCAGGAGAGAGAGGTCCTTGAGCCCGTTCGTAGTCACTTGACACAGCTCTGCTTTCTTGTCAGCTGTGCAAGTGACCGTTGGCTATGAAAATCCACTTCCAGAAGGAAAGTATCCCAAATCACAGAATAGTCATCCCACGTATTTATATACACCTGAGGCTAGACAAGTTTCAGAAGGAAATTTTCCACTTTTACCTTCTTAGTACTAGTAATTACCTTTTAAATGAAATCTTTTTAGTATAAGTCAACATGAGATAGACTCGTTGGTTGACTTTAAAGGATACATTCAAATTGGAACTTTTAAAATAGAAAACAAATCAATGCATCAGTGTTATCCCTTAGATTAAAAGGTACTATACTGCGTTGCCAGAGAAGGCAATGGCAACCCACTCCAGAACTCTTGCCTGGAAAAACCCATGGACGGAGGAGCCTGGTGGGCTGCAGTCCATGGGGTCACTAAGAGTCGGATACAACTGAGCGACTTCATTTTCACTTTTCACTTTCATGCATTGCAGAAGGAAATGGCACCCCACTCCAGTGTTCTTCCCTGGAGAATCCCAGGGACGGGGGAGCCTCATGGGCTGCCGTGTATGGGGTCGCACAGAGTCTGACACGACTGGAGCACTTAGCAGCATACTGTGTTGTTATCCATAAGGATAACTATTCTCTTTTTAGATTAATAACTACAATCTCTTTAGGCTAAAATGGTATACTTTTGTATGCTGCTGCTAAGTCGCTTCAGTCATGTCCGACTCTGTGTGACCCCATAGATGGCAGCCCACCAGGCTCCACTGTCCTTGGGATTCTCCAGGCAAGAACACTGGAGTGGGGTGCCATTTCCTCCTAGTTAAGCTTAAATTAGGTGCCACACAGGATGAATGCATACTGTTTAGTGCACACAGCGTACGAAGAAACAAAGCCCTCGTTTGCTGACTGTTGGGTCCTAACTCGGTTAGCTCATTTTCACTTGGAGTCCAGCCTCCAAGTTAACATGTTTATTAGAGGCTAATTTGAGAAACTTTTCCGGAAGGGTAATTTTGCATCATAGAAAGTTTGCATATTTTTTATAATCATGGTAGAGCAAATACTTTATCATAATAATTTCTACTATGTGAAGTTTTTAAAAAATTGGTATTACTAAGAATCTTGTCTCTGATATGTTATCAGTTGAGTTCAGTTCAGTTGTTCAGTTGTGTCCGACTCTTTGTGACCCCCTGGACTGCAGCATGCCAGGCCTCCCTGTCCATCACCAACTCTTGGAGTTCACCCAAACCCATGTCCATTGAGTCGGTGATGCCATCCAACCATCTCATCCTCTGTCGCCCCCTTCTCCTCCTGCCCTCAATCTTTCCCAGCTTCAGGGTCTTTTTAAATGAGCCAGCTCTTCACATCAGGTGGCCAAAGTATTGGAGTTTCAGCTTCAACATGAGTCCTTCCAATGAACACTCAGGACTGATCTCCTTTAGGATGGACTGGTTGGATCTCCTTGCTGTCCAAGGGACTCTCAAGAATCTACTCCAACACCACGGTTCCAAAGCATCAGTCCTTTGGCACTCAGCTTTCTTTATAGTCCAACTCTCACATCCATACTGGAAAAACCATAGCTTTGACTAGACGGACCTTTGTCTGCTTTTTAATAAGCTGTCTAGGTTGGTCATAACTTTCCTGCCAAGGAGTAAGCATAGATTTGCTAATTACAAAGATGGTGGCAGAGTAGGAAATCGATAAACTGAAAAAGTATGATTTTTTTTTTTTGCTCCATTGTTGGCTGCAGGATCTTAGCTCCCCAACCAGGGATCAAACCCATGTCCCCTGCAAGGGTAGCACAGAGTCTTAACCTCTGGATCACTAGGGAAGTCCAAGAGAATTCTTTTTTTGTAGGCTGGTTTTTTTAAAATCAGCTTTCTGCAAAACATGCTAATGGCAAGAAGTAGAACTAACTATATGCCAACAAACCTAAGATAGAGGTGAGGGCTTATGAGTTTAAAACAAAATATTCCCTGCTTGGTCTTGCTTATGTAGGTTGAGATCTTTTTTCTTGGTCATGAGTGTGCACATTTGTAGATTTCTTGCTTTTTCTGCAACATAATTATAGCTTCATTTATACAAAGGCAACTTTGTATAAAATTGGAGTAAAGGTAGAGATCAGATCAGATCAGATCAGTCGCTCAGTCGTGTCCAACTCTTTGCGACCCCATGAACCGCAGCACGCCAGGCCTCCCTGTCCATCACCAGCTCCCGGAGGTCACTCAAACTCACATTCATCGAGTCAGTGATGCCATCCAGCCATCTCATCCTCTGTTGTCCCCTTCTCCTCTTGCCCCCAATCCCTCCCAGCATCAGAGTCTTCTCCAATGAGTCAACTCTTCACATGAGGTGGCCAAAATACTGGAGTTTCAGCTTTAGCATCATTCCTTCCAAAGAAATCCCAGGGTTGATCTCCTTCAGAATGGACTGGTTGGATCTCCTTGCATTCCAAGGGACTCTCAAGAGTCTTATCCAACACCACAGTTCAAAAGCATTAATTCTTCGGCGCTCAGCCTTCTTCACAGTCCAACTGTCACATCCATACATGACCACAGGAATGACCATAGCCTTGACTAGGAGAACCTTTGTTGGCAAAGTGATGTCTCTGCTTTTGAATATGCTGTCTAGGTTGGTCACAATTTTCCAACTTTCACAACTAGACCATTCAGGTATGACCTAAATCAAATCCCTTATGATTATACAGTGGAAGTGAGAAATAGATTTAAGGGCCTAGATCTGATAGATAGAATGCCTGATGAACTATGGAATGAGGTTCGTGACATTGTACAGGAGACAAGGATCAAGACCATCCCCATGGAAAAGAAATGCAAAAAAGCAAAATGGCTGTCTGGGGAGGCCTTGCAAATAGCTGTGAAAAGAACAGAAGCGAAAAGCAAAGGAGAAAAGGAAAGATATAAACATCTGAATGCAGAGTTCCAAAGAATAGCAAGAAGAGATAAGAAAGCCTTCTTCAGCGATCAATGCAAAGAAATAGAGGAAAGCAACAGAATGGGAAAGACTAGGGATCTCTTCAAGAAAATCAGAGATACCAGAGGAACATTTCATGCAAAGATGGGCTCGATAAAGGACAGAAATGGTATGGACCTAACAGAAGCAGAAGATATTAAGAAGAGGTGGCAAGAATACACAGAAGAACTGTACAAAAAAGAGCTTCACGCCCCAGATAGTCATGATGGTGTGATCACTGACCTAGAGCCAGACATCCTGGAATGTGAAGTCAAGTGGGCCTTAGAAAGCATCACTACGAACAAAGCTAGTGGAGGTGATGGAATTCCAGTGGAGCTATTCCAAATCCTGAAAGATGATACTGTGAAAGTGCTGCACTCAATATGCCAGCAAATTTGGAAAACTCAGCAGTGGCCACAAGATTGGAAAAGGTCAGTTTTCATCCCAATCCCAAAGAAAGGCAATGCCAAAGAATGCTCAAACTACCGCACAGTTGCACTCATCTCACACGCTAGTAAAGTAATGCTCAGGATTCTCCAAGCCAGGCTTCAGCAATATGTGAACCGTGAACTTCCTGATGTTCAAGCTGGTTTTAGAAAAGGCAGAGGAACCAGAGATCAACTTGCCAACATCCGCTGGATCATGGAAAAAGCAGGAGAGTTCCAGAAAAACATCTATTTCTGCTTTATTGACTATGCCAAAGCCTTTGACTGTGTAGATCACAATAAACTGTGGAAAATTCTGAAAGAGATGGGAATACCAGACCACCTGATCTGCCTCTTGAGAAATCTGTATGCAGGTCAGGAAGCAACAGTTAGAACTGGTCATGGAACAACAGACTGGTTCCAAATAGGAAAAGGAGTACGTCAAGGCTGTATATTGTCACCATGTTTATCTAACTTATATGCAGAGTACATCATGAGAAATGCTGGACTGGAAGAAACACAAGTTGGAATCAAGATTGCTGGGAGAAATATCAATAACCTCAGATATGCAGATGACACCACCCTTATGGCAGAAAGTAAAGAGGAACTCAAAAGCCTCTTGATGAAAGTGAAAGTGGAGAGTGAAAAGGTTGGCTTAAAGCTCAACATTCAGAAAACAAAGATCGTGGCATCTGGGCCCATCACTACATGGGAAATAGATGGAGAAACAGTGGAAACAGTGTCAGACTTTATTTTTCTGGGCTCCAAAATCACTGCAGATGGTGACTGCAGCCATGAAATTAAAAGACGCTTACTCCTTGGAAGGTAGAGATGGATGGTGACATTTGGTGGCTGAGCCCTTGACCCTGTGAGGAGGGCCTGGAGGTGCTGCTGCGACCAGGCCCCACACATCTGTGTGCTCCGCCCCCTCATTCTAAGGCTCTGTCTCTCTGTCTTTGTCTCTCCTTGCTTCTCACTCACACTTTGGTTGGACTTTTTGATTTCACAAAGGATGGGAGGAGTTGCATATTTGGGGAATCCTGGTTTCTTATACGGAGAAGGCAATGGCACCCCACTCCAGTACTCTTGCCTGGAAAATCCCATGGATGGAGGAGCCTGGTAGGTTGCAGTCCATGGGGTCGCTAAGAGTTGGACACAACTGAGCGACTTCACTTTCACTTTTCACTTTCCTGCATTGGAGAAGGAAATGACAACCCACTCCAGTGTTCTTGCCTGGAGAATCCCAGGGACGGGGGAGCCTAGTGGGCTGTCATCTATGGGGTCGCATAGAGTCGGACACGACTGAAGCGACTTAGCAGCAGCAGGCTTCCCACAGGCGTTCTGGAGCATTCTGCCTTGCTCATAAGTACCAGGCTCTGCTGCCCAGCCTGGCTCTGGTTGACATGAAGATTTATACACCAGGGACTGTGGATAGTGGGAGAAAAGACCCTGCCCACCTCCAGGGATGTCTCTTCTGCCCTTGGTGTGAGTGTGTATATATGAGAGTGTATGTGCTCTGCTGCCCTAGCTGTGTGTGTGTGTGTGTGTGTGTGTGTGTGTGTGTGTGTATGAGAGTGTGTGATCTGTTGACCCAGGCGGTGTGTGTGTATGCTCTGTTGTCCTGGATGTGTGCGTGTGTGTATGCGCTACCATCCTGGGTATGTGCATGTGTGTTTATGGTCATGTGTATGTTCTGTTGCCCCAGGCGTGTGTGTGTGCACACACATATGTGCACATGCACTCTCCTGTGCCTGTGTGTGTGCTTTGCTGCCCCAAGCGTGTGTGTGCTTTGCCTCCCGTATTGTGTGTGTGTGTGTGCACATGCATGCTTGGCTATTCATGTGAGAGTGTGGGTGCCTCGCTGCCCCAGGGAGGTATGTTTGCTTTGCTGCTCTGAGCGTGCACGCATGTATGTGTATGCACACATGTACTGTCCAGAGCCTGTGTGTGTTCTTTGCATATTTGTATGTGTGCACTTGGGCACATGCTGTCCTGTGTGTGTATATGTGTGCACTTTGCTGCCTTGAGCATGTGCACATGTGCATGTATCTGTATGTATATATACATGTACATGTGCTGTCCTGTGTAGGTGTGTATTTTGCTGCCATGACCATGTATGCACGTGTGTGTACATGTGCATGTGCTGTCATCTATGTGTGCACTTGCTGCCCTGAGCATGTACGCATGTATGTGTATTGTGTGTGTACATGTGCATGCACTGCCCTCTGTTCCCTGAGTATGCACACGTGGTATTGGTTCACATGCACGTGTGCATGTTTGTATGTGTGCATGTGCAGTACGTGCTCACATGCTGTCCTGTGTGTGTGTGCGCTTTGCTGCCCTGAGCATACATGCATGTATGTGTGTGTGGATGTGTGTGTGTTTGTACGTGTGCACATTGTCCTCTGTGTGCACATTTCTACCCTAAGTGTGCAGGCGTGTATGTGTTTGTGTGTATATGTGCATGCACTTTGCTGCCCTGGGCACACATGCATGTGTGAGTGTACATGTGCACACTTTGGTGTGTGTGCTTTGCTGCTCTGAGCGTGTATGCACATGTGTGTGTGTGCATTTGTACGTGCGCACATGCAGCCCTGTGTGTGCCCTTTGCTGCCGAGTGTGTGTGCATGTATGTGTATGTGCACGCACTGTCCTGTTCCTGTGTTCTCCCAGGGCTGATGCTGGCTCTCTTTCCATGCAGGTGGACACTCTCTGTCTGGAGGATTTGCACGCCTTCATTGCGCAGGCCCTGTGCCTCCAAGGAAAGCCCACCATGGAGCTTGCAGACTTGCAGGTACTGATTGTCACCACCCTGGGGACGGCCCGCTTGAGTGCGGCCCACAGGGGTGACGCACTTGCCAGCATTCTGTAAATTTGGTTGGTGTTTCACAGGAAAGGTTCCATGATGCACTCACTTTGTAACTGGAAAGCTTGCCTTCTGATCCCCTTAACCCATTTGGCCCATCTCCTACCCCTCCCTCTGGCATTCGCCACTCTGTTCTTTGTATCTGTGAGTTTGTGTTTTTTTGGTTTTGTTTTCAAATTCTACATAGAAGTGAAAGCATGTCATTTGTCTTTCTCTGACTTATTTCCCATAGCATCATGCCCTCAATTCATGTAGTCACAAATAACAAGGTTTTATTCTTTTTTTATGTTCCATTGTGTGTGTGTGTGTGCGTGTGCACAGTGCACACACACTCATTGGTGGACACGTAGGTTGGCCTGCTTGTCTTGGCTGTTGTAAATAGTGCTGCAGTGAACACGGGAGTGCATACCTCCTCAAGGTGGTGTTTTCATTTTTTGCAGATAAATCCCAGGAGCAGAATTGCTGGATCATATAGTATTTCTGCTTTTAATTTTTAAGAGCCTCGATACTGTTTTCCACAATGACCTCACCAATTTATGTTCCCACCAACAGTGCATAAGGCTCCCCTTTTCTTCACATCCTCTCCAACATTTGTCATTTCTCATCATTTTGATGATGGCCGTTCTGACAGATCTGACGGATCTGAGGTGATGGCTCACTGTGGTTTTGATCTGCATTTCTCTGATGATTAGCAGTGTTGAACATCTTTTCATTTGCTTGTTGGCCACCTACATATTTTCTTTGGAACAAGATCTATTCGGGTCTTCTGCTGAATTTAAATCAGATTGTTCGGTTTTTTGGTTGTTGAGTTGTATGAGGTATTTATGTGTTTTGAATATTTACCCCTTATCAGACAAATATTTTGCAGATAATTTCTCCCATTCAGTGTGTTTTCTTCTCATTTTGTTGATGTTTTCCTTTGCTGTGCGCAAGCCCTTTTTTCCTTTTCTCCTTTTCATTTTTATGAGGTATAGTTGATGTACAATATTATATAAGTTACAGGAATGCACCACAGTGATTCACAGTTTTAAAGGTTATACTCCATTTATAGTTTTTATAGTTACTGTAAAATATTGGCTTTATTTCCTGTGTTGTACCATATATCCTTGTAGCCTATTTATTTTTGTATGTAGTAATTCATATTTTTTTTTTTTTTGTATCTTTTAATCTGCAGAAGTATTTTAGCTTGAGGTATCGTCACTTGTTTCTTTTACAAACCCCATCCGATAGGTTGTGGTGTGTGTCCTGGGTTGGGCGGCTGGGCATCCCAAGATGCCATGCCCCACTCTCCTTGGGGGAGCCTGTTCCCCAGCCCCTGCCCTGTGGAATGCTCGCTCCCAGGCTGGCTGGGCAGCAAAGCCCACACAGCCCGTGCAGAGCCTCTTCCCAGCTCCAGGGCTAGAGGCAGAGCTCGCTGGCTGCCTGGTCCTGCTGCTCTGAGCTCAGAGCTCCATGTGCTCCTGCCCCTTCCTTCTGCTCAGACTCTTCACACTTGGGGCAGATCTGAGTCATCTCAGGCTCTCCCAGGGGTGGGGCCTTTGAGACTCAGAGGCCAGAACTTGACAGGTTTGCATCTCCCTGCCCCATGTGCTTGTTGATGGTGCCAAGTCTTAGGTGACTGAAGAGAGGGGAGGAGGGTGGGATTACGGTTAGTGCTTCAGATTTGATCTTACTATGTCTCTTGTAAAGATTTGCCTTTTGCCATCCTTTGAGTCCTGGGTCCTTTCTGCAACTCTCTACTTATAAACCTAGTGGTAGATCTCATGGTGGTCATGGCCCTGGATCACCCTTCCTTCTCACTGGGGCACGTGTGGCTGGAAGAGCTGCCTGGGATGAGGTGATGGAGGAGGTGAGTTCCGCTCTGAAGCCCTAGGACGCTGTGTGTGTTCAGGTGACTGAGTCAGAGCCAGGCTGAGGGGATGGTTAGGATGGCGGGCTTCATGCCCCAGGATGTGTGTGGGCTCTGCTGCTCCCAGAGTCATTTCCTCTTTCATGTAGTTTTCCATGAGGAAGACACTTGGCTTCAGGCCACTGACTCTGAGACAGCCCCTGACTCTGGCTGGGGGGGATCTTGCTGTGCATGGTGAGCCTGAGACAGCCACTGACTCTGGCTGGGGGGATCTTGTTGCTGCGCATGGTGAGTTCAGAAAACTTGCAGTTGTTTCCGCTGGGACTGTGGTATTTTCGTGATCTTTTAGGGTGTAGCAGCCAGCCCAGTCCTGTGACAGGCAAACCTTGCCAGTATGTCTTACTTCATTTTACCCTCTCCTCTTGTTCCTTGTAAGTATCCATTTAAATTCTAGGAGTGTATTTCAACACAGTTTGCATTTACCTGGCTTAAAGGTGAAGCATAAAAGTGACCTTGGATGGGAATGGGCCGTGCAGAGGAGAGCTGGTTTTTGTTTCGCTCGCTGGGGGCAGGAGCCGGATAACAAGCGCTTGCCCACCCAGGCCTCCGTGTTCTCACTGCAACGTCGGCCCTTCATGGAGGCGCTGTGCTCGCCAGGCCCAGCCCTGCCCCGGCGCCTTGTGAGGAGGAAGAGACTTCTGGATGCGCTTCTGCTGGGCTCCTTGTTAAACCAAACCTCGATCTGATTTCTTTTTCCCTCTGAGACAGATCAGAAGATGGTCGGTTTCCTCACACAGCCTTCACATGTCAATTATTTACCATGTGAACCCAACAGCTATTTTTAAAGTACCCACTGTGGGGCACTCCTGCAGTGAGCTGGCTGGCATGTTTGCCCCGCTGTGTTCTCACAGGCTCCTATGTCAGACAGACGTGGGCGAGTTACTCTCCACTCACAGTTACGTGGCTCGGTGCCCACCACGTCATGTCCAGGCCCTCGGCACAGAAGCGGGCTCTGCTCCCCTGGCACCCGTCTTCCTCCCCTACACGCTCGTCATGTGTCACGCAGATGAGCCTGTTCTCCTGCATGTTCACACACCTACCTGTTGGCCCACAACTCTCCCTGTCCTGAGGATGCGTGCTAGGCCATGGCCGTGTGACTGGAGTTCAGACGCCTGCCACTGGCCCCACCGCTTCAAGCCGCCTCCTCCTGCCGTGGACAGCGCTTTCTTACCATGTCACATCCTGTTTCATGGCAGGGGGTGGCACCAGACAAGGATGGGAGGTTTGGAAGTCTAAGCTGGGGCACTGCTGGGCTCCAGGAGAATACCAGTGTTTGATTCGAGCCAGCAGGATTTTCTCGCCCACATGTCCCCTGTTGAGGACAGAGCGTCTGAGGGTCTGAGTGTGACTCACACAGACGGGTGGGCTTGTGCCAGACAGTGTCCTTCAGCAAATAAAAGCTTTCTTTGGAGAGTGAAAAGTACAAGGAGAAGGGACAGGTACGACATGAGAAAACGCCCGGGCGGGTCTCAGAGGCCAGGTGGCCTCTGCCCTTGGAAGCTGTGGGACCCTGTCCAGTCCAGAGGGCTGGGAGCAGCCACTGGTCCTCGTGTGCCTGCCGGTGAGGTTCAGGCCTCCTTGGGCTTGTGTGGGACAGTCGTGCCCGACCACAGCCACAGAGAACTTTGGTATAGAGCCTCGAAAGTCCAGCTGGCCTTTCAGACCAGGAAAACGCAAGAGTGAGCCCTTGTTTTGTTTTCTGGTGAGTGGTGACATGTCTGCTGTACTCTCCTCACCCTGCCTGGGTTTCCACCTGCTTTTAAGACAGTTGCTCTGCTGAAGCAATGCCTGAAGGGGCTGACTTAGGAGCTTCAGCTTCAGTGTATGCATAACTGCTAGTGAGCCCCAGGTGTGATAAACACCACACAGTGGAGTGTTTACCGCTCAATATTTACCCTGAGGCTTTGCAGCAGTTCAGTTCAGTCGCTCAGTTGTGTCCGACTCTCTCTGCGACCCCATGAATCGCAGCACACCAGGCCTCCCTGTCCATCACCAACTCCTGGAGTTCACTCAGACTCACGTCCATCGAGTCAGTGATGCCATCCAGCCATCTCATCCTCTGTCAGTAGAACTGGCTTTTCTGGTTTATGTGGCCGTCACCTCAGCAGGAAGTGCTCAGGAATCAGCTCCTCCCTGTCTTCATTCCAAAGCATGAAGACATGCTTAACTCCTATTTCCGAAACATGGGTCACATCCTCTTAGCATTTTATTGCTGAAGCCTTTCCTTAGCCACATGAAATTAGCCCATGCTCACCAATGACTCTGACTCTGGATTCAGGACCAGCCTTCCGCCACACTGACTTGTCTCCAAATCCTGGTTCTTTCGGGAAGAAGAGTTGCTGTGTGGACTCTACCAGTTGCCAGAAGAGGCCCTCAAGCCTCATATTTTCATTCTGCTCTTTTGACACAAACAAGTATTTATTTTTTGAATACACGCTTAGTTTAACATTTGAAAACCATTGTGATTGCCTTCATTAGCACCGTGCATGTTGTAGAGAAAGTATTGGTTGAATTCAGTTATTGTTTGTGGTGAACAGTCTCAGCAGACTAGGACTAGAAGATAGTTTTCCTAATCTAAGAAAGAGTGTCTAAAACAGAAATCAGACTTTATAGTTAAATAGTGGAAGTTTCTCTACTGTGCTGTGTGCGATCAGGGGTGCCTCTTTCACTAACTTACTTTACACTGAAGAATAGAATAAAACTATCATTATTGACAGGTAGTGTGATTGTGTTTCAGTGATCAATGCAAAGAAATAGAGGAAAACAACAGAATGGGAAAGACTAGGGATCTCTTCCCTCGCCGTCTGCGCGGCGCACTAAGAGCGCCTCGCCGCCGGCGGCACGCCGCACTAAGAGCGCGGCCCAGAGGAGCTACCCCACGACCGAGGAAGGACGGCGGTGAGGACCGGCACACTAAGCACGGCCGAGAGGAGCTACCCCACGACCGAGGTCGGGAAGGGCGGTGGTGAGGAGATACCCCTCCTCCAAGGTCAGGAAGGGCGGCGGTGAGGAGATACCCCTCGTCCAAGGTAAGGTGCGATGGCTGTGCTTTGCTGGAGCAGCCGGGAAGAGATACCCCACGCCCAAGGTAAGAGAAACCCAAGTAAGAAGGTGGGTCTTGCAGGAGGGCATCAGAGGGCAAATACACTGAAACCATACTCACAGAAAACTAGTCAATCTAATTACACCAGGACCACAGCCTTGTCTAACTCAATGAAATTAAACCATGCCCGTGGGGCAACCCAGGATGGGCGGGTCAGGGTGGAGAGATCTGACAGGGTGTGGTCCGCTGGAGAAGGGAATGGCAAACCACTTCAGTATTCTTGCCTTGAGAACCCCATGAACAGTATGAAAAGGCAAAATGATAGGATACCAGTATATGCCCAATATGTTACTGGAGATCAGTGGAGAAATAACTACAGAAAGAATGAAGGGATGGAGCCAAAGCAAAAAGAATACCCAGCCGTGGATGTGTCTGGTGATAGAAGCAAAGTCCGATGCTGTAAAGAGCAATATTGCATAGGAACCTGGAATGTCAGGTCCATGAATCAAGGCAAATTGGAAGTGGTCAAACAAGAGATGGCAAGAGTGAATGTCGACATTCTAGGAATTAGCAAACTAAAATGGACTGGAATGGGAGAATTTAACTCAGAGGACCATTATATCTATTACTGCGGGCAGGAATCCCTCAGAAGAAATGGAGTGGCCATCATGGTCAACAAAAGAGTCCGAAATGCAGTACTTGGATGCAATATCAAAAACGACAGAATGATCTCTGTTTGTTTCCAAGGCAAACCATTCAGTGTCACAGTAATCCAAGTCTATGCCCCAACCAGTAACGCTGAAGAAGCTGAAGTAGAATGGTTCTATGAAGACGTACAAGACCTTTTAGAACTAACACCCAAAAAAGATGTCCTTTTCATTCTAGGGGACTGGAATGCAAAAGTAGGAAGTCAAGAAACACCTGGAGTAACAGGCAAATTTGGCCTTGGAATACGGAATGAAGCAGGGCAAAGACTAATAGAGTTTTGCCAAGAAAATGCACTGGTCATAGCAAATACCCTCTTCCAACAACACAAGAGAAGACTCTATACATGGACATCACCAGATGGTCAACACCGAAATCAGATCCATTATATTCTTTGCAGCCAAAGATGGAGAAGCTCTATACAGTCAGCAAAAACAAGACCAGGAGCTGACTGTGGCTCAGACCATGAACTCCTTATTGCCAAATTCAGACTGAAATTGAAGAAAGTAGGGAAAACCACTAGACCATTCAGGTATGACCTAAATCAAATCCCTTATGATTATACAGTGGAAGTGAGAAATAGATTTAAGGGCCTAGATCTGATAGATAGAGTGCCTGATGAACTATGGAATGAGGTTCGTGACATTGTACAGGAGACAAGGATCAAGACCAGCCCCATGGAAAAGAAATGCAAAAAAGCAAAATGGCTGTCTGGGGAGGCCTTACAGATAGCTGTGAAAAGAAGAGAAGCGAAAAGCAAAGGAGAAAAGGAAAGATATAAACATCTGAATGCAGAGTTCCAAAGAATAGCAAGAAGAGATAAGAAAGCCTTCTTCAGCGATCAATGCAAAGAAATAGAGGAAAGCAACAGAATGGGAAAGACTAGGGATCTCTTCAAGAAAATCAGAGATACCAGAGGAACATTTCATGCAAAGATGGGCTCGATAAAGGACAGAAATGGTATGGACCTAACAGAAGCAGAAGATATTAAGAAGAGGTGGCAAGAATACACAGAAGAACTGTACAAAAAAGAGCTTCACGCCCCAGATAGTCATGATGGTGTGATCACTGACCTAGAGCCAGACATCCTGGAATGTGAAGTCAAGTGGGCCTTAGAAAGCATCACTACGAACAAAGCTAGTGGAGGTGATGGAATTCCAGTGGAGCTATTCCAAATCCTGAAAGATAATGCTGTGAAAGTGCTGCACTCAATATGCCAGCAAATTTGGAAAACTCAGCAGTGGCCACAAGATTGGAAAAGGTCAGTTTTCATCCCAATCCCAAAGAAAGGCAATGCCAAAGAATGCTCAAACTACCGCACAGTTGCACTCATCTCACACGCTAGTAAAGTAATGCTCAGGATTCTCCAAGCCAGGCTTCAGCAATATGTGAACCGTGAACTTCCTGATGTTCAAGCTGGTTTTAGAAAAGGCAGGGCATCAGAGGGCAAATACACTAAAACCATTCTCACAGATAACTAGTCAATCTAATCACACAAGGACCACACCCTTGTCTAACTCAATGAGATTAAGCCATACCCGAGGGGCAACCTGGAATGGGCGGGTCATGGTGGAGAGATATGACAGGGTGTGGTCCGCTGGAGAAGGGAATGGCAAACCACTTCAGTATTCTTGCCTTGAGAACCCCATGAACAGTATGAAAAGACAAAATGATAGGATACTGAAAGAGAAACTCCCCAGGTCAGTAGGGGCCCAATATGCTACTGGAAATCAGTGGAGAAATAACTCCAGAAAGAATGAAAGGATGGAACCAAAACAAAAAGAATACCCAGCTGTGGATATGTCTGGTGATAGAAGCAAAGTACGATGCTGTAAAGAGCAGTATTGCATAGGAACCTGGAATGTCAGGTCCATGAATCAAGGCAAATTGGAAGTGGTCAAACAAGAGATGGCAAGAGTGAATGTTGACATTCTAGGAATTAGCGAACTAAAATGGACTGGAATGGGTGAATTTAACTCGGATGACCATTATATCTACTACTGTGGGCAGGAATCCCTCAGAAGAAATGGAGTGGCCATCATGGTCAACAAAAGAGTCCGAAATGCAGTACTTGGATGCAATCTGAAAAACGATAGAATGATCTCTGTTCGTTTCCAAGGCAAACCATTCAATGTCACAGTAATCCAAGTCTATGCCCCAACCAGTAACGCTGAAGAAGCTGAAGTTGAAGGGTTCTATGAAAACCTACAAGACCTTTTAGAACTAACACCCAAAAAAGATGTCCTTTTCATTATAGGGGACTGGAATGCAAAAGTAGGAAGTCAAGAAACACATGGAGTAACAGGCAAATTTGGCCTTGGAATACGGAATGAAGCAGGGCAAAGACTAATAGAGTTTTGCCAAGAAAATGCACTGGTCATAGCAAATACCCTCTTCCAACAACACAAGAGAAGACTCTATACATGGACATCACCAGATGGTCAACACCGAAATCAGATCCATTATATTCTTTGCAGCCAAAGATGGAGAAGCTCTATACAATCAGCAAAAACAAGACCAGGAGCTGACTGTGGCTCGGACCATGAACTCCTTATTGCCAAATTCAGACTGAAATTGAAGAAAGTAGGGAAAACCACTAGACCATTCAGGTATGACCTATATCAAATCCCTTATGACTATACAGTGGAGGTGAGAAATAGATTTAAGGGCCTAGATCTGATAGATAGAGTGCCTGATGAACTATGGAATGAGGTTCGTGACATTGTACAGGAGACAGGGATCAAGACCATCCCCATGGAAAAGAAATGCAAAAAAGCAAAATGGCTGTCTGGGGAGGCCTTACAAATAGCTGTGAAAAGAAGAGAAGCGAAAAGCAAAGGAGAAAAGGAAAGATATAAACATCTGAATGCAGAGTTCCAAAGAATAGCAAGAAGAGATAAGAAAGCCTTCTTCAGTGATCAATGCAAAGAAATAGAGGAAAACAACAGAATGGGAAAGACTAGGGATCTCTTCAAGAAAATCAGAGATACCAAAGGAACATTTCATGCAAAGATGGGCACAATAAAGGACAGAGATGGTGTGGACCTAACAGAAGCAGAAGATATTAAGAAGAGGTGGCAAGAATACACAGAAGAACTGTACAAAAAAGAGCTTCAAGACCCAGATAATCATGATGATGTGATCACTGACCTAGAGCCAGACATCTTGGAATGTGAAGTCAAATGGGCCTTAGAAAGCATCACTACGAACAAAGCTAGTGGAGGTGATGGAATTCCAGTGGAGCTATTCCAAATCCTGAATGATGATGCTGTGAAAGTACTACACTCAATATGCCAGCAAATTTGGAAAACTCAGCAGTGGCCACAAGATTGGAAAAGGTCAGTTTTCATCCCAATCCCAAAGAAAGGCAATGCCAAGGAGTGCTCAAACTACCGCACAGTTGCACTCATCTCACACGCTAGTAAAGTAATGCTCAAAATTCTCCAAGCCAGGCTTCAGCAATATGTGAACTGTGAACTTCCTGATGTTCAAGCTGGTTTTAGAAAAGGCAGAGGAACCAGAGATCAAATTGCCAACATCCGCTGGATCATGGAAAAAGCAAGAGAATTCCAGAAAAACATCTATTTCTGCTTTATTGACTATGCCAAAGCCTTTGACTGTGTGGATCACAATAAACTATGGAAAATTCTGAAAGAGATGGGAATACCAGACCACCTGATCTGCCTCTTAAGAAATCTGTATGCAGGTCAGGAAGCAACAGTTAGAACTGGTCATGGAACAACAGACTGGTTCCAAATAGGAAAAGGAGTACGTCAAGGCTGCATATTGTCACCATGTTTATTTAACTTATATGCAGAGTACATCATGAGAAATGCTGGACTGGAAGAAACACAAGTTGGAATCAAGATTGCCGGGAGAAATATCAATAACCTCAGATATGCAGATGACACGACTCTTATGGCAGAAAGTGAAGAGGGGCTAAAAAGCCTCTTGATGAAAGTGAAAGTGGAGAGTGAAAAGGTTGGCTTAAAGCTCAACATTCAGAAAACGAAGATCATGGCATCTGGTCCCATCACTGCATGGGAAATAGATGGGGAAACAGTGGAAACAGTGTCAGACTTTGTTTTTCTGGGCTCCAAAATCACTGCAGATGGTGACTGCAGCCATGAAATTAAAAGACGCTTGCTCCTTGGAAGGAAAGTTATGACCAACCTAGATAGCATATTCAAAAGCAGAGACATCACTTTGCCAACAAAGGTTCGCCTAGTCAAGGCTATGGTCTTTCCTGTGGTCATGTATGGATGTGAGAGCTGGACTGTGAAGAAGGCTGAGCGCCGAAGAATTGATGCTTTTGAACTGTGGTGTTGGAGAAGACTCTTGAGAGTCCCTTGGACTGCGAGAAGATCCAACCAGTCCATTCTGAAGGAGATCAATCCTGGAATTACTTTAGAAGGAATGATGCTAAAGCTGAAACTCCAGTATTTTGGCCACCTCATGCGAAGAGTTGACTCATTGGAGAAGACTCTGATGCTGGGAGGGATTGAGGGCAGGAGGAGAAGGGGACGACAGGGGATGAGATGGCTGGATGGCATCACTGACTTGATGGATGCGAGTTTGAGTGACCTCCGGGAGCTGGTGATGGACAGGGAGGCCTGGCGTGCTGCGGTTCATGGGGTCGCAAAGAGTCGGACACGACTGAGCGACTGATCTGATCTGATCTGATCTGAGGAACCAGAGATCAACTTGCCAACATCTGCTGGATCATGGAAAAAGCAAGAGAGTTCCAGAAAAACATCTATTTCTGCTTTATTGACTATGCCAAAGCCTTTGACTGTGTAGATCACAATAAACTGTGGAAAATTCTGAAAGAGATGGGAATACCAGACCACCTGATCTGCCTCTTGAGAAGTCTGTATGCAGGTCAGGAAGCAACAGTTAGAACTGGACATGGAACAACAGACTGGTTCCAAATAGGAAAAGGAGTACGTCAAGGCTGTATATTGTCACCATGTTTATTTAACTTATATGCAGAGTACATCATGGGAAACGCTGGACTGGAAGCAACACAAGTTGGAATCAAGATTGCTGGGAGAAATATCAATAACCTCAGATATGCAGATGACACCACCCTTATGGCAGAAAATGAAGAGGAACTCAAAAGCCTCTTGATGAAAGTGAAAGTGGAGAGTGAAAAGGTTGGCTTAAAGCTCAACATTCAGAAAACGAAGATCGTGGCATCTGGTCCCATCACTACATGGGAAATAGATGGAGAAACAGTGGAAACAGTGTCAGACTTTATTTTTCTGGGCTCCAAAATCACTGCAGATGGTGACTGCAGCCATGAAATTAAAAGACCTTACTCCTTGGAAGGAAAGTTATGACCAACCTAGATAGCATATTCAAAAGCAGAGATATTACTTTGCCAACAAAGGTTCGCCTAGTCAAGGCTATGGTCTTTCCTATGGTCATGTATGGATGTGAGAGCTGGACTGTGAAGAAAGCTGAGCGCCAAAAAATTGATGCTTTTGAACTGTGGTGTTGGAGAAGACTCTTGAGAGTACCCTGGACTGCAAGGAGATCCAACCAGTCCATTCTGAAGGAGATCAGCCCTGGGATTTCTTTGGAAGGAATGATGCTAAAGCTGAAACTCCAGTATTTTGGCCACCTCATACGAAGAGTTGACTCATTGGAGAAGACTCTGATGCTGGGAGGGACTGGGGGCAGGAGGAGAAGGGGATGACAGAGGATGAGATGGCTGGATGGCATCACGGACTCAATGGATGTGAGTCTGAGTGACCTCCGGGAGTTGGTGATGGACAGGGAGGCCTGGCATGCTGCGATTCATGGGGTCACAAAGAATCGGACACTACTGAGCGACTGACGTGATCTGAGCGACTGATCTGTGATTGTGTTTACGGGAATCCTAATCTACAGAGCGACAATTAGACTCACTACACAAATTTATCAGGGGCCAGTACAAAGTTCGCATGCATAATTCAAGTATATTCTATAAAAACAAACGAGTAAAGATGACCACCACATTTGGTGTGTTTACCTTAATATCAAAGGAAAAAAGCGAAACATTTAGGAAAAGCAACAGTTGGATAGAATCCCACTCTGAGAGCCGTAAAGCTGTGCTGACAGAATGCACTTCTGGGTGAGAACAGGCTGCCTGTTGAAAGGTGTCACTGTCTCCAGAGTGATTACATGCTAAGAGTGCCCCAGCCAGCACTGCATGCATCGGCATATAACAGCGCAGAGGGTGAATAGTGTAGAAACCCCACACTGCACACAGTGGTGTATAACAGCGCAGAGGGTGAACAACCTAGAAACCCCACACTGCACACAGTGGTGTATAATAGCGCAGAGGGCGAGCAATGTAGAAACCCCAGCACTGCACACAGTGGTGTATAACAGCGAGGAGGGTGAACAACCAGAGATACCCCAGCTTCAGCCCCGAGAAGCCCGAGCCTGTGTGTTCTGTGTAGTTCATTTGTCACTCGCTGGCGAGCAGGCCTGTCCACACCTGGGTCGTCGGTTAGCACCACCTTCGGGCTGTGGGGATGACTGGCAGCTTCTGTGGTGCTGATGCCACTTGCTTTGTGGCCCAGGTGCTTGTTGCCTGGTTTGTTTGAAAATTCAGATGGTCTGCAGAGGATCTCTGCTTTGGGAAGTGGTTTACTTCTATTAATTTTTACTTTAAAAGCGACAGAGAAGTGTATAAGAAATGAAGAAATTAACTCTCTTACAGGAAAACCTACTTCATGAGAGAATTGCCCCCAGCCCTTAATAAGTAAGTATGTAACGTCTGCATTGGTTCAGTGGACCTCGAGCAGCCTTGCTGGATGTGCTGACCTGGGGCTGAGCTGCCCCCTTCACACGGCCCACAGTGCCGCCTCGGGGCTGGGCACTGCAGGGAGTGAAGGAGGTGGAGAGTAGGGCCCGAGATCATAGCCATCCCTCTAGGGTCAGGCGGGTTTCTGAACAAGGGTCAGCCACTTGAAATGGCTAGGGCACCTGAGAAATGGAGCAGTTAACCTTCCTGCACTTAAATTCAAGCCCCACCTGGGGCCCTGCTGCTGGCCTGGGCAGTGCCTTTCGAGACGGACAGTACCATGTGTGGGCACACAGGGCAGGGCCCCGTGGTTGGAAATAGGCATTGGGGGCAGAATGCTGATGGCAGCGAGGGCTCAGTAGCCTGGTGAGACCCCGATCCACTGAGGGGTCGCGACCACGTTTCTTTCGGTAGGGAAATGAAACACGACCTAGAAAAGGGATGAAACGGCTGTCCTTTTCCTGGTTTATTTCAGTTTTGTGAGCTATGTCAGATACGTAAGGATGTTGAAAGTCACTGCTATTTACTTTGAGCAATACAGATCCACCTGATGCTGACAGACTGAGTGGAACTTCCCTTAATAAAACCTTGTGGACACTTGCTTGTGGTCAGTTCACTGTTTATGGCTGGCACAGACCACAAATGCCAAAAACATGAGCAACTGAGGCAAACGATATCTCTGCCCGTTCCTACCATATGGAGCCCCCACAGTGTCCAAGAACAGGAACGAGGTTTGACAACAAAATAAAAATTTTGTATGGGTGTGATGTTAATTTGTAAGAACTACCAGCCCATCTTTGCCAACAAAGGTCCGTCTAGTCAGAGCTTCGGTTTTTCCAGTAGTCATGTATGGATGTGAGAGTTGGATTGTAAAGAAAGCTGAGCGCTGAAGAATTGATGCTTTTGAACTGTGATGCAAGGAGATCCAACCAGTCCATCCTAAAGGACATCAGTCCTGAATATTCATTGGAAGGACTGATGCTGAAGCTGAAACTCCAATACTTTGGGCCACCTGATGCGAAAAACTGACTCACTAGAAAAGACCCTGATGCTGGGAAAGATTGAAGGCAGGAGGGGACGACAGAGGATGAGACAGTTGGATGTCCTCACTGACTCAATGGACATGAGTTTGAGTAAACTCCGGGAGTTGGTGATGGACAGGGAGGCCTGGCCTGCTGCATTCCATGGGGCTGCAAAGTTGGACACCACTGAGCAAGTGAACTGAACCAGCCCATCAACCCTGTGCAGTAATAAGCCATTTTGTTCTTAAATGACAGACATTTATGTGGAATTTTATAGTAATGCTCACAGTTGGAACTCAGTGACTCATCAGTGTCCAGAATGACCCTGTCTTGGCCTCTCCACCTTTCCTTTTTATTTTCTTTTTTTCCCTTGCAAAGTTGGTTTTCTTTCTGTGTTTATTTTTGGCAGTGCTGGGTCTTCCTTGCTGTGCACAGGTCTCCTTCATTCGTGGTGAGGGGCTGCTCTTTGTTGCATGTGCAGGTTCTTACCATGGTGGCTTCTCCTCCTGCGGAACTCGGGCTATAGCATGTGGGCTCAGTTGTTCTGCAGCATGTGGATTCCTGACCAGGAATCGAACCCATGTTCCCTGCATTGGCAGGCAGACTCTACCACCAGGGAAGTTCCTGTCTTTGCTTTTAAAGAAATTTTCCCGGTGGGCCCAAGGCTGCAATCCCATCACCTTCCTGGCAGAACAGAGCTTTGCTGCCCCGAGGGCGTCTGTGTGGAGAGCTGGTCCTGGCCTTGTGGGCGTGGTGCCTGAGCCACCAGCCATGTTGAGGGAGCTCTGGTTCCCCATGTGAGGGCTGCTTCCTCACCTTCTCCCCACGTTTGCCTCTGCAGCTCGACCACATCGACCCCAGAGCTGTGCAGCTGGCCACCCTCCTGGTGCGCGGTCTCACCACCCTGGTGCTGGTCAACAGTGCCTGCGGCTCCCCCTGGGAGACAGCTGACTTCATGCCCTGGCACCTGTTCGACGGGAAGCTGTTTCATCAGAAGTACCTGCAGTCTGAGAAAGGGTACACCGCAGAGGTGCTCGTGGAGCAGAACGTGAGTCCACAGTCCTCTTCACATTAGAGAAGGTTTGAAGTCAGTCATTCAAATGCATCGTGAAAATTCAGGGTCCTTGGCTGGAGGTCACGGGTCCGCAGCACTGTCCTCACGGTCACTCCTTTAGCGGTGACGCTGAAGGAGACCCCAGAAACCCGCACTGAGGAGTTCTGAAACTCACCCAGAAACCGGCAAGGTTGCTGGCAGCTGCCCGGGACAGGCTGCGCCCTGGCCTGAGGATCACGTTGTGAGCTTCCCCGAGATTGTGTGGATGCGGGAGAGCGGCATCCCACTGTCTTACACGTTTCATGTTTCCGAGCACCGTTTCTCCGTTTCCCCATTTGAATGAAGAGTGTGCACTCCCTACAGACCTCCCTGTGCAGGCGTCAGGGCGATTCAGGTGGCGATGTGTTCCTTTAAGGCCAGCGGTTTAGTGGGGCTGCTCGCCACCACCCTAGCTCTGTAAGTACAGTTGGTGCATGGTTCCTGGAAGATTTCCAAGTCAAGCTATAGCCCAGCTCGTTTGAAACAAGTGTCAGTACCCACGGGACCCTGTGATGGGCGAGAGCTGACCGGTCAGTGACAGGGTCAGACAGAAAATGTTGATGTGTTGGCATCACTGTTTCACGCAGAGACTTTTCAGGGTGTCACAGGAGTGTAAGTGTTCAGAATTTAGAAGTAGCCAAAATTAGTATAGTCAGCAAAAACAGAGTACTGGCAAAAATGTCCCATGACTGTGGCTTTAGTGCCGAATCAGTGAGAGGTAACAGTGGGCCAGGCTCATGCCACTGCCCGCACATCATCCCCGCAGACCCACCTCACGTCTGGAACCAGTGCAGACGGTCAGGGGCTACATTTCCTGCTCCACGTAAGGCGCCTACAGATGGGTGAGCATGCAGCCACCCAGAGGCAGCTGGAAAGGTCGCCCATCCCTGCGCTGTTGGGGGCATCGCTCTGTCTGCCTGCTGTCTTGGATCCAGTGGGGACTGAAGTGATGATGTCGCCAGCAGGGGGCCCTCGGTGCAGTCGGTGGTAGGATGTAGACACCCCCGCAGGCCTGAGGCCCTGCAGACACTCGTCTCATTGCAGACACAGGTGTGCCACTGCCCCCGGCAGGTCGCGCGGGCGAGGACCAGCTTCTGGGGGCAGGTGCTGCCCTCCCCATCGCTGTGTCTCCCGAGCGCCTACTGTGTCTGACGCTGCTCTGCCAACTCATCTGTCTGCAGAGATCCCACGTCACCAGATTCCACACCCTGAAGTCGGTCGTGTGCAAGGCCTGTGGGAAGGAGAGCAGACCAATCGTCAGCAGGCGGCACTGGCGTCCACACCACGCAGGTGGGTCCTGGCCCCTTGGCCCTGCATGCAGCTCAGGTAGGCTGGCGCAATGGGAAGAAGCAGAACTGAGGTGCTCATGTGCTGCTGAGTGGTTAGGTTCTGGCCCCACAGGAGAGAGTCTGCAGAGGCTGCGTGTGCAGAGGGCTGAGGGCCCTGCCCTGGGGCTTCGCCTGGTCTCCAGGAGGCCCTAGAGTGCGCGCCACTGGGTTGATGGGTCTTTATTTGACAAAGATTTGGGTTTATTTTTTCTTATGATATGAGAAGAACTCAGAATATAAAGAACATAACTAAAAAGGGTTGTTTTAATTACATTGAAACCGAAACAACCTTTAAATCTGCCCCTGAAGGTAACAGATGTTTGCTGTTGACAGTGTCTCTGTTTGTATCACTGTGAGTGTGCTCGGCGTGTGGGCTCTCCTGGGCACTCAGGCTCCTCTCAACAGAATCCCCACCTCTGCACGTGTGGCATTTGCCTGATAGCTTCCCTGCCTCGAACTTCCAGTTTTCTTGTTACGCATGATGGTTTTGTGTGTGTTTCCTTAGGGTAGAGTTCCATTGTTCACAGAATTACAGGTCGGGACATCATCGGATTTTAGATTAACGTTGCCAACTTGTCTTCTAAAAGCACATGGTCACTGCACACCTTCACCAGCAGGATTAAGAGTTTCCATTGGGTGCATCCTTGACATCACTTACATTTGCTTTTCTTAGTCATTTGATAGATGAAAAAGCTTGTCTCCTTCACTGGGTGCTTCTTTGTCAGTGAAGTTGGGCATCTTGTTCAGAACCTTGTTGTGCTAATGAGCTCAGTATAATCATGTTCCCGTGGCCTCATCTGGGTAGGATCTGTAGCTGTCACTGTAGCAGTCCTGGTGCTACGGTGACAGAATAAGAGAATTACCCCAAAACCCTACCCCCAAACTGTCCTGGTTCTCACACCAGCCTTGCACATTTTGCTCCGAGAGACGTTGTGCCCTGAGGTCAGTAAGGCCCGAGGTGGTGTCCTGCTCCTGCCCGTCAGCGCCGTGTGCAGTGGCTTCAGCCCCGCCTGGCTCCTGTGGGACAGACCCCCCTGGCCTCACCCTCTCGCCGTCCGTGACCTTTCTCCTGCCGCCTGGAGCAAAGCAGAAGTTGATTCCTTGCAAAGTAAATAGGCAACGTTGTCTCTGTATCACCTGTTCCCCACATCGCCGCGTCACTCAGACCATGTGTCCCGCGAGCTCTGGCCCAGGATTCCTGTCAGTGATGGGGTTGTCCGCAGAGCAGGGGCAGGCTGGCTACAGACATGCAGACGGCAGGGTGCAGCCTGCTTCAGCCATGGTGGTTGCTGGGAGGCAAACTCCTGAACCTCTTTCTGCACGTCAGAGTCGGGTGCTCGGGCCCAGGAGGCCCACGTGTGGGACAGGTTTTGTTTAAGGCCTGTAGTCACCCAGATGTCAGGTGTGCACTTAAAGCTACCGTCCAGTGGCTCCTAGTAGGGACAGGAAACTGTGACTGCTCTCTGGTGAAGTGTCTGTACAGATGGCAGCCTTGGGCGGGCTTGTCGTGTTATCCCAGGTTATGGAGGAAACTGTTAACAGCCTGAGGTTCGCTGGTTCAGTTCTCTGTGCCACAGTGACCCACCAACACCATGCAGGTTCTTGGTGGCAGAACTCAGCCCTTTGAACCCAGCCCAGCATCCTCGGTCACCTGTACCAAACGCTGCCTCCTCCACCTGGACAGGGCTGTGCCAGGGACACTTGTCCTGGTACCTTCCAGACAGCGCCCGGGTCAGAGTGCTTGTGGAGGGCAGCGGTCACGGTGCTGGGCCAGCAAGGAGTCACCCGCCTGTGTCCACCGAGCGCTGGTTCACCCTGAGGCTGGTACTGGGCAGGCTCAGCCTCCTTTCTTTATAGAGCAGCAGGAAGTACCAAGATACTGTTTAAAATCACATTTAAATTTGTGCTTAGAGTTGCTAGTGCTGCGTTCCAGTAGAGACAAGGAGAGGGCAGCAGGGTTTAGGGCTTTAGGAGAGGAAGTGAGGGTGAGTGGCTTACGTGCTGATGAAGCTCCTGAAGAGCTGGGAGAGGGCAGCCTGCTCAGGCCTGCTGTGTCCCAGAGCTCATGGGCTGGTGGCCGGCATTGCGGGCCTGGGCTTCTAACTCCGGGCACAGCAGCGTCTGGTCCACTGCCCAGGGCAGCTGACTGAGGAAGCCCTGCCTGGTGGCACCTAACAGAGCTCATCACTAGCACAGACTCTCCTGGGCACCCAGGCCGGCCCCAGAGCCTGCGTCTTTCGTGGGCTTTCCCTCTGACAGAAGGTACACCAGGAGTTTGAAAGCTACCAGCCCAGGGCCACCTTGCTCACTCCTAAGAACAGCTGCCACTGGGGTCAGGCGCGTGTAGCTGCTGACATGCCGTCGCGTGTCCCCACAGGGCGGTGGGGCCGACAGGGATCCAGCTCCCACGGGACAAGCTCCGGGTACAGCCGGTCTGGCCACGGACAGCACTGGAGGGACCAGGGGCCAGGTAAGAGGCCCACGGGCGTTCTGGGCCTGCCTCGTGGCTGCTTGGGGAGTAGGTTGGATGTTTGCAAGCGAGTGAGCAGCAAGATACACAGGCTGGGAGCCCCGCCTGCTCAAGTGCAGAGGTAGTCGCCACGCTGGGCGCCAGCCTACCGCCCAGTTCATTTTCTGTTAATTCGTTCAGCTGCCCAAGACCCAGTTTCGTAATTTACTCGAAAGCTCCTGTGAAGGTTACATACGCATGTGCATGCGTGCGTGCGTG
The DNA here is from genome assembly GCA_935064755.1 of Tragelaphus eurycerus. NCBI lineage: Eukaryota > Metazoa > Chordata > Mammalia > Artiodactyla > Bovidae > Tragelaphus > Tragelaphus eurycerus. The sequence continues at coordinate 6,022,749 of CAKXYN010000114.1, forward strand.
CGTGTGTGCTAAGTCACTCAGTCGTGTCTGACTCTTTGTGACCCCATGGACTGTAGCCCCCAGGCTCCTCTGTCCATGGGGCTCTCCAGCAGGAATCCTGGAATGAGCTGCCATGTCCTCCTCCTGGGGATCTTCCTGACCCAGGGATGGAACCAGAGCCTCCTGCATTGGCAGATGGGTTCTTCTACCACTAGTGCTACCCGGGAAGCCCCTATATTCACGTACATCCTTCTAGTGAAATAAGGCAGAAAGTAGCATTCTGCCAGTATCAGCATTTCCTTACTTCCTGTGAGGAACCCAGGAGCCTCAGAATGTGACCTGGGAAGCAGGGTGAGTCTTTTCCTGCATGTGTGATGAAGACGCCTGGTTTAAAACATGAGGATGAATTTCGTATATAGTAATTTACACTTTAAATACACTGAAAACCTCATATCAGTATTTAAATTCAGATTCTCTGCAGCCAATTGAGAGCCAAATTGTATAGACTTTTGAATTACCCAGGATTTCTAATTTTACCTTTCCAAATGCAAACACCTGTAATTTTCCTGTTACTTTTGCAGTCTTTGAGATACGTGCTGTTCACGGCCTCTCGTTGCTGTGCGTGACTGCTGCCAGTCGTCACGGCGGCATGACCCTGGTCCCACGGGGCGGCCCGTGAGGGCCGCGTGCCCCCTGCTGGTTCTTGAAGGATCTGCATACTTAGCGGATATTTGGGGTCCACAGTAGGGTTCCATGAGGCCCCACCCCTGGAGGAGAGAGAAGCCCCCACAATCACAGTTGCTGTAGCTGTTCCTTTGACCCTGCTTCTACTTCAGCCTCTGCTCCCCAATCATGCCTCCCAGTGCCCGCCCCCCGCCCCCCCCGAGTCCTCCAGATGGGCTGGCTGAGCAGTCGGTGGCGCCCACCCCTGAGGAGCCGCTGTCCGGAGCAAGCACGGGTTCCCTCCCCCAGTGCCAGCCAAGCAGTCTGGACAGTTACATAGCGAAGTATCACTGAGAGAGGGAAATACCAGCTTTTCCATGGTTTCAAGTGTGTCTGAGAGGATTTCCAGTTGAGGAGGGGCTGAGGTTGACCATTAAACCACAGACAGGGCCCCCACATGTAGGCAGGTCTGTGTCCACCCTGGAGTCAGAGGGGGACCCCAGTGCTGTGGACTCACAGTTGAGGGCAAGTCCCTCTGACATGGGGGTGGGGGCGGAGGGGGGTCCCTGTCTGTCCTCACACCCGCACAGTGTGTAGGGACATGGCCCCCAGTTGGGCAGTGGTGCGTGGAGAATCTCAGCTGGTAACTTTAAGACTGATGGCCCTCCTCAGAGAAGCCAGGGCAAGGTGGTTTTGGTTTTGAATTTTATTGATCTATTTTTGGCTTCATTAGGTCACCATCACTGAGCGAGGTCTTTCTCTAGTTGTGGCTCACGGGCTCAGCTGCCCTGCAGCTCATGGGGTCTTCCTAGGCTAGGGGTTGAACCCGCATCCCTGGATTGGCAGGCAGATTCTTAACTGCTGGACCAGCAGGGAAGTCTGGGGAAGGGGTTTCAGAGGGAAAGAGGACCTGGAGATGGGTAGGCCCAGAAGGAGAAATGGAGAAGGCAATGGCAACCCACTCCAGTGTTCTTGCCTGGAGAATCCCAGGGACGGCGGAGCCTGGTGGGCTGCCATCTATGGGGTCACACAGAGTCGGACACGACTGAAGCAACTTAGCAGCAGAAGGAGAAAGGCGGGGCTCACCCCGGCTTCCGGCACCTTAGGAGGCTCTGAGGAGACAGGCTGTGAGGTGAGGGGGCTGTGAGGAGAGGGGCTGTGAGGAGGAGAGGAACTCTGAGGAGAGTGGCTCTGAGGAGAGAGGCTGGGGCGGGGCCACGGCCTGGAGCGGAGCCGTAGCAGCTGCTTCCGCTGTGGTGCCAGGGCAGATGCAGGAGAGGTGCCGGTCGGTCACGCCTGGAGCCCTGGCGCAGCGCGGGGAGGCGACGTGGTCCTCATTGGACCTGGCCTCTGTGCTGGCCCGGGGGCCTCAGGGTGTATGGTGGGCTGGGAGCAGTGGCGGCGCCGAGCCGCATCCCTGTACCAGTGAGATGCCGACACCCGGTGCCAGGCCCGGCGGAGCGTGGAGGGGCCGCAGTCATTCCGCTCCAGGGCCCACGCCCCAGCTTCGCACGCGGGGGGAAGGCGCCCAGAGCGCCTGCCTGGCCGTCTCCCGGTCGAGCTTCCGTAAAGTGGATGAGAACAGCTGCCTGCCTCGCTCCTTGGCTTGGGCTTCGGGAGAGCCCTGTGGGGAGGCAGCAGGCCGAGCCGGGCCCAGGTGGGCAAGGCTGTGACCACAGGGGGCACACACCCCGGGACCAGCAGTGCCTGTGGGCGCGCGTGGCCAACCCCAGCAGCCCACTGACGGGCCTCCCCTCAGCCCACTCCTGTGCCTCCCTGGGCCTCCTCACAGGCGTCAGCCTGGTGCCCTGGGGCCCTTCTGCTCCGAGCCCCAAGGTCTCTGCTGCTGCTGTTTCGCGGCGGGACAGCGAGCCTGCGGGGTGAGTGTAGGGGGCAGGCCGTGTCCTGGGGACACACTGTCAGGAGCAGGCCTTGTGCTGCCCGCACCAGGGGACTTGGACCTGGTGGGCGTTGAATTTGAAGTCTGTAGAACAGTACATCCTACAGCCTTTCTTTTCTTACTTCACTCGGGTCCAGACAAGTAGAGGCTGCCTGGAATCCTACAAAGGCAGCACCCTCAGGGCTCTCCTTGACTTCTGACCTGGAGGGAAGAGACTGATATCCTGGGCTTCCATGGGTCACAATGGTCTCTTCTTGATCTTGCTCTTCTCCTGCATTGAATCTAGAGTTTCTCTTAATATTTTTACATTGACCTGTCCTATTAGAGTTTTTTCCTGTTAAAAAGCAAAGTCTACTATACTTCAGTTAAAGCTTTCCGCTTTTCACTTTCATGCATTGGAGAGGGAAATGGCAACCCACTCCGGTGTTCTTGCCTGGAGAGTCCCAGGGATGGGGGAGCCTGGTGGGCTGCCGTCTATGGGTTCGCACAGAGTCGGACACGACTGAAGCAACTTAGCAGCAGCAGCAGCAGCAAAGCTGTTTTTTAATCATAAAGTAAAGCAAGGAAACAAAGCACGCTGACTGCAGGCTTGGCCTGTGTGGTTTCAGCCATATTTGAGCATGTGCCCAGAAGCCATCGCTTAAACACCAAGCCCTCCCCAGGCACTTGCCCTCGGCCTGGTCAGCATTTTCTCTGGTCACCGGCCAGGGAAGAAAAGGCGTGAATATTGGCTTCCTCCTTACTTCCTGTGGTGGCAGAGCTGTCGGGGACACGTGAACACTGAAGGAGGAACTGTTTTCCTTGGATCTACAGTAAACAGTTTCTTCAGATTGTATTGGCAGACAGTGGTGTCTGGGAATCTCTCCTCATGCAGATTAGAAAACAGAGACTTCCTTAGGGTGGGAGAGCAGACCCTCACTCACGTCAGCCCTGGCTCCTTCGGCAGGGGTCTATTCCTGAGAGCCCTCATGACTAGACCACAGGGGTCTTCTCTTGGAGCCCTCGTAACTAGATGGCAGGGGTCTTCTCTCGGTGCCCTCGTAACTAGATGGCAGGGATCTTCTCTGGGCGCCCTCGTAACTGAACGGCAGGGGTCTTCTCTCGGCGCCCTCGTAACTAGATGGCAGGGATCTTCTCTCGGCGCCCTCGTAACTGCACGGCAGGGGTCTTCTCTCAGCGCCCTTGTAACCGCACGGCAGGAGTCTTCTCTCGGTGCCCTCATAACTAGATGGCCGGGGTCTTCTCTCGGTGCCCTCGTAACTAGATGGCAGGGATCTTCTCTGGGCGCCCTCGTAACTGAACGGCAGGGGTCTTCTCTCGGCGCCCTCGTAACTAGATGGCAGGGGTCTTCTCTCGGCGCCCTCGTAACTAGATGGCAGGGGTCTTCTCTTGGTGCCCTCGTAACTAGATGGCAGGGATCTTCTCTGGGCGCCCTCGTAACTGAACGGCAGGGGTCTTCTCTCGGCGCCCTCGTAACTAGATGGCAGGGATCTTCTCTTGGCGCCCTCGTAACTGCACGGCAGGGGTCTTCTCTCGGCGCCCTCGTAACTAGATGGCAGGGGTCTTCTCTCGGTGCCCTCGTAACTAGATGGCAGGGATCTTCTCTCGGCGCCCTCGTAACTGCACGGCAGGGGTCTTCTCTCAGCACCCTCGTAACTGCACGGCAGGGGTCTTCTCTCGGCGCCCTCGTAACTAGATGGCAGGGGTCTTCTCTGGGCGCCCTCGTAACTGGATGGCAGGGGTCTTCTCTCGGCGCCCTCGTAACTAGATGGCAGGGGTCTTCTCTGGGCGCCCTCGTAACTAGATGGCAGGGGTCTTCTCTCAGCACCCTCGTAACTGCACGGCAGGGGTCTTCTCTCGGCGCCCTCGTAACTAGATGGCAGGGGTCTTCTCTGGGCGCCCTCGTAACTAGATGGCAGGGGTCTTCTCTGGGCGCCCTCGTAACTAGATGGCAGGGGTCTTCTCTGGGCGCCCTTGTAACTGCACGGCAGGGGTCTTCTCTCGGCGCCCTCGTAACTAGATGGCAGGGATCTTCTCTAGGCGCCCTCGTAACTGGACAGCAGGGGTCTTCTCTAGGAGCCCTCATTAACCGGACCGCAGGCTCCTTGGGGAGCAGCCCCAGGGGCTGCCCATGTACCATGCCCTGTGTGTATGGACGGGGCCCCATGGAGGCTGAGGTCAGGCTGAGTGCTGTAGGTGATGCAAGTCAGAGAGTGAGCAGATCATGCTGAGGGCCTCGTGTTCTCCTGGGCCTGGACCAGAGGACAGGCAGGCAGCTGGTGCTGGCAGTCTCCCCATCGGTCTGGCAGGGTCTGAGGTTCTGGGAAGGGGTAGGTCTGGGAGGCCAGGGAAGGAGCTGTCACCTGCTGGAGCACAAGGCCAGGGCTGCCACCACTTCGGGCTGACGAGAGGGTTCGAGGATGCGTGCCAGCAAGGCCTGTGTGTCTGGTGAGTTGTCCAGCCCGCTCGCGGGCATCGAGCACATTGGTAGAGCAGAGGCCCTGGGGGGAATGTGCCGTCTCCCCTGTCCTTCTGCTCCGCTGGTGACCTGAGCTCTGGGCCCTGTGGGTCCCACTGCCGAACCTCCTGTAGGTCGCAGGATCCAGGTCGAGTTGTGGACCTGAGAGACCATCAGCTCTGTGAGTGAGGCCGGAGATCAGGTGCCAGTGGTTCCCGCGCTGGCCCGCCACCCTGGGGTGCTTTCCCTGCAGGCTCAGGGCAAATGGCTGCCAGGTGGCCTCTGAGGAAACCCCTGCTCTGTGGGGGCTGCAGGAGCCCCACCAAAGTCCAGGGGTGCTAGTGCCTCAGGGTTTGGGGCTGAAACACTTCTCTGGGGGCCTCTGGTTGGAGGCAGAGTGAGGTGGTGAGTGCTGCTTTGGTATCAGACTTGGGAATTTAGGAATTGGGATGGGGGAGAAACTGGAAGGTCTGACAGGACACATACAAGCAAGCAGAGCATGTTGCCCGGTACGGAAGGTGCTCTAAAAATGTTTGCAGTGCACGTATGTTTCCATACACAATATGTTTTATATACACATGCGTGTGTACATTAAGTCTTTTATTAGAACAGGAACATGTCTTTTCAGGTCAGGTAATCCATTTTTTCACCTCCTTAGTGTGGTTGAGTGATGTCGTCTTCACTTAGCCAGCACATTTTTTGCTGTGTTTTATCTACTTTTGAGCCCCTTTTATAGTGTTTTTTGGAGATGCTCAAGCAGTCCAAGCAGAAAGTTGTCACTATTTTCAGGACAGAGTTAACAAGCAGGTTTCCCATGGCTGCTCCTAGGCCCCCTGACCTGATGAGAGGTGAGCCACTCCATTTGGGCCAGGCAGAGAGGTGAGAACTGAGGGCTGGGAGCCTTTCTGGGCTGGGAGCCAATGAGACAAGGGTGGGGACCTGGGACCAGCAGAGGTGTGAACCTCTATTCACCAAGGGGTGAACATCAAAGCTTTCGGAACTTTTAAAATGCTGGCCAGGAGCTAAAGTGAGAACGTTTAACCTCTTCATGCAGTTGGTGAGAAATGATGTGTTAAATTCCACAGTTGGTAGCTACAAATTTTCCTGTGATTTCTTCAGATTTTCACTTCTTAGTGGTGATTCCTAGGAGGCCTGGGCTGTTGTAAAGCTGCCTCTGATCATCTGTGATAACAAGGACGCTGCCTGGAAACCTCATTCTGGCCACTGCTGTGGCCCCTTCTTGTCACCCTCCTAGGGGGTGCAGGTGACAAGGCTGTCCATCACTTTTGCTGGAAAAGTGTTACATTTTAAATGTGAAAAGCCATCACCTGTTTTACTTGTAGAATGGTTCTTTTCTGACCCTAGTGATGCTAGAAAGTGGGCAGCAGCCCTGAAGGCAGGGATGGGGAAGCCTTGGGCTCTGCTGCAGAGGGAGCCACCCTGGCACTTTCCTGCTCTTGGCAGAACATACCAGGCGCCATCTGCACAGGAAGGGCCATTTGCAAACATCCCTGGCAGCAGTGGCCATGTAGACGCTGTGCAGACGGTGGCCCTGGAGTTAAGGGGAGCAATTCTGACAGTGCTTCCTTCCACCAACAGGACTGCCTCTTAATTAATTGCTTCCTACTTTAATGAATAATTATGGAACAGAATTTTAATGACAGGTGGCCACAGCTAAAAAGAGAATAAAGTTCTGGCCCAAATACAGCTCAGATGTTGTTTTTGTACATACTTAGAAATGTGTCATTTTTTTCTGTTTGATTTTTAGAGACATTTAATTCTTACTTTTCGTTTTGTTATCTGCTTGGTACAGGAAGTAGACAGTATGAGCCTGACCAGTGGAGAAGATATTAATCATCTTCTGGGTAAGTCCACCACTTAACATCTTCAGAATAAATCAGTTCTATCAAAGATTGAGGTAAAACATGTCTTTATACCTTAAATCTTTCATATCAAGTACCACACTTTTAAAAGAATTCAGATGTTAAAATCTCCCAACTTGGTTTCAAGGTAAGTTTGCTTTCTCTAGAAAAAGTGTGCACAGAAGAAGCTGCAGAGTCTGGCTGTCAAACCAGAGTGAAGCTTCTGGACCCGCCTTCAGAGTGAAGTCATCTGAGGAGAGGCTCGCCAGGGGTTCCAGACCCAGAGTTGCTTCAAGAGGAAAAGCATCTATTTCAGCCTTCTTCCTCATTCAACTTTAAAACGCCTTTGTGGGCTTACCTGTAGACGTTGTCCTGACACCACGTCCCCTAACAGCCATGGTTAACGTCTTCATGCCGGTCTGCATCTGTTAATTCTTTTAATGAATTGAAATCTTATTATATCCCACTTTTTTTTAACTTTAATACTAGACTGTGAGGATATTTCGCAGATGATCTTATCTTTTAAGACATCATGTCTAATAAGCTGTATCATTTTCCAGAAATTATTTACTAATCATAAATTTCCAACTGTACCTTCACAGAGAAACATGCACCAGCTCCCTTCTTGCCTTGTGGTGGGAGAGGTGACTGCATGGTCTTGAGTATGGTCTTGACATTGCCTGTGACGCATGGGTCTGTTTCAGTTGTTTCACCCTTTCGTTTAGAATTTGTTCCAGCTCAGAGCCTGTGCCTGTGAAGACACCTGGATTCAGCACAGATTAGGCATCAGACAGGAAGCCTGCAAACCATGTAGAGAAAAGCAGTAGTTGAGTGTCAGGAAGCCTAATTTATGATACTGCTAATAAGTAGGACATCTGTTGCTCTTTATCTGTGAGCCTTGAAGGGCTCTTGTTGTTAAAAAAATATTCTAAATGAATCCAAGTTCAGAGACATTCTGTTCATGAAAGAATTTTCACATAATGTAAGAATTGAAATTTTAAGCCCCAAATTGTCCTGGCCCCTGGGTATTTTGATAATTGAAAATAATCTAGATTAGGGATTAGGTTAGCAGCTGTCTCCCTTTGGCCTGGAGCTGCTGTGACTGCCAGTCCACCTTCCAGGCTGCACCCGCACCCAGGAGAGCCTCTGAGTCGTACTTGCCAGCGTTCATAAGACATGTCCTTCAGCTGATGTCATTAAAACAAAATAAGCCCTAAGCAAATCGCAGTGCAGTTTATATCTTTGCACTTGATGCTTTAGCCTGACTGACAGCTCTGTGTGCAGGCTCCTTACTTTGCTTTAGAATTTCATTTGGTAATATGTACCGAAAAGAAATATGGTCTCCCACTCACTTCCTACAGGTCCTTTTTCAGGACATCTGCATGTCTAGTCACTTTTCATGCAGTCATTTAGGACCTATAGCCTTATTTCCCAGTTTTAGAAATAGAATTTTTTTATATGTAGGTTTCCTGTCTAAGTTTTTAACATTCTATTCGTTTTGTTTTTGCTAATTTGATACCACTATTGCTTCTAGAAATTTCATTTCTTTGTTGCTTATTTGTATAACTTTGAAATAAATCTCTCATTCCTTAGACTAGAAGAGTAGACTTCCATGAATATCATTTCCCCCCTTCATAAGTAAATTCTAACTTGTCAGTAAAATATTTTATGTTCATTTAGCATGCTTAAATAAAGCCATCGAGTTGATAAAGTCTTTACTACATTTGGAAAACCAGTGCAGTGATTTTTTTTTGTAATTTTGGTGGTGTTGTATTATCTCTGCAGTTAAGTCTTCTTATGAAGGTTCCATATATTTGTTTTAAAATGAAAATAAAAGTATTATTATTCATAATGAAATGTAATTTCACTTTTTAAAAGTTATTTAGAAGACATTTTACCATCCAACATATTGGGATCTTTGTGAAGAAAAAGGATGTTAAATTTTGTCAGATGCCTTTTCTGCATCTATTGAGATAATCATATAATTTTTCATTTTCATTTTGTTGTGGTATATCACATTGATTGATTTGGGAATGTTGAACCATCCTTGCATTCCTGGGATAAGTTCCAGGTGCCCAAGGTGTAGTCTTTTTAATGTACTATTGAATTCAGTTTGCTAATATTAAGTTGATGGAAAAAGTAACTGCAGTTTTGGACTGTGAATTTTAAATCATTATAACTAGGTGCAAAAACATGTTTATTAATCAAAATAGGAGCCATTACAATTAATATATTTCTACCAGTGAGAAATACACTTATTTCTGTAGCATAAAAACCCATGCTTTGGGATTTGACGAATTCTTGGAAAGCATTTTCTGCCTCCTCCCGGCTGTGGGAGTGTTTCCCCCGCAAGACGTGGTCGAGGTGTGTGAGGAAGTGGTTGTTGGCTGGCACGTGCCTGCTGTGACCATGGCGGGTGAGCAAAGCTTCATAACCTGGTCCTTCCAGCTTTGAAGTGGTGGTTGTGCAGTGTGCAGCCAGGTGTTGTCGTGGAGAAGAATTGGGCCCTTGTGTTGACCAGTGTGGGCTGCAGGCGCTGCAGTTTTTGGTGCATCTCATCGATTTGCTGAGCGTGCTTCTCAGATATAATGGTTTTAGCAGGATTCAGAAAACTGTAGTGGATCAGACCAGCAGCAGAGCACCACGGTAAATGCTGACCACAGTTACCATGACCTTTTTTTGGTGCAAGTTTGGCTTTGGGAAGCACATCACCAGTTGTGGTATAAAATCTACTTTTCATCACATGTCACAGTCCAACCAAGAAATGGTTCATTGTTGTGCAGAATAAGAGAAGATGACACTTCAAAGTGACGATTTTTTTATTTTTGGTCAGCTCACGAGGCACCCATTTATCGTGTTTTTCACCATCCCAATTTGCTTAATGCCAAATGACTGTAGAATGGTCGATGTTGAGTTCTTCAGCAACTGCTCATGTAGTTGTAAGAAGGTCACCTTCAGTGGTGGCTTTTAGCTGGTCATGGTCAACTCCCAATGGCCAGCCCTTGCGCTCCTCATCCTCAGGGCTCTCGTCTCCTTTGCACAACTTCTTGCACCACCACTGCACTGTCCAATTCATAAAGTTGCAAAGAGTTGGACACGATTGTGCGACTGAGCACACACACATGCTTTGTTGAGGATTTTTGCATCAGTAGTCATTAGGGATATTGGCCTGTGATTTTTCTTTTCTTCTGGTATCCTTGGCTGTTTTCAGTATCAGGGTGATGCTATCCTTGTAAAATGAGATTGGAAGTATTCCTTTCCCTTCAGTTTTTTGAAAGAGTCTAAGAAGGATTAGCATTAATTCTTTTTTAAATGTTTAATAGAATTCACCAGTGAAGCCATTTGGTCCTGAGCTTTTGTTGGAATGTTTTTAGTTACTGACTCATTGGTCTGCTCTCATTGTCTGTCTCATTGTAATTCAGTCTTGGTAAGTTGGGGCTTCCCAGGTGGTGCTAGTGTTAAAGAACCGGCCTGCCAGTGCAGAAGACATAAGAGACGTGGGTTCGATCCCTGGGTCTGGAAGATCCCCTGGAGGAGGGCATGGCAGCCCACTCTGGTATTGTCCTAGAGAATCCCATGGACAGAGGAGCCTGGCGGGCTGCAGTCCATGGGGTTGCACAGTCAGACACTACTGAAACAATGCACGCACACACTCTCTGCCGTGTTTGGACTTGGTATGTTCTTTTCCTAGTTCTTTCAAGTGTAACGTTACGTGGTTTGAGATCTTTCTTTTTTAATATATGGATTTATTGCTATAAACTTGACTCTTAGAACTGCTTTTATTGCATTAAGCTTTTGTATGTTGTATTTCCATTTTTGCTTGCCTGAAGATACATTTTGATTTTCTTTTTGATTTCTTCCTTGACTTATTGCTTGGTCAAGAATGTGTTAATTTCCACAGATTTGTGAATTTTCCAGTTTTCCTCCTCTTATTGGTTTCTAGTTTCATAGCATTGTTATCCTTGGGCAAATTCCAGGAGATGGTGAGGGATAGGGAAGCCTGGTGTGCTGCAGTCCATGGAATTACGAAGAGTCGGACATGACTCAGTGACTGAGCAACAACAACAGTCGTTATCAGAAAATACACTTGATATAACATTAGCCTTAAATTTTAAGATTTGTTTTGTGGACTAACATATCAGTCCTAGAGAATATTATGTTGTTTTTTACCTAAGAAGACTGTGTATTCTGCTATTGGATGGAAATGTTCTACATACGTCTGTTAAGCCCACTTGATATAAAACAGTTCAAGTTCAGTGTTTATTGATTTTCTTTTAGGATGATTCTACTACCCATTGTTAAAAGCAATTATTATTGTCAGTACTAATATTATGATATTATTACATTGCTATCCGTCTCTCTCTTTAGTTTTAATTTATTTTAGTTTTAATATTTCCTTATCTATTTACATTTATACATTTATATTTATTTATATATGTCCATTTTAACATCCTTTCATGATAAAAAACTTTCAACAAATTAAGTACAAAAAGAATGTACCTCAACATAATAAAGGCCGTATATGACAAACCCACAGCTGACATCATCCATGATGGTGAATGGTTGACGGCTTTTCCTCTCAGACCAGGAGCGTGACAAGGGCGCCCACTGTCACTATTTCTGTGCAACATGTACTTTCTAGCCAGAGTAGTTAGGCAAGAAAAAGAAATAAAAGACATCTACATTGGAAAGGAAGAAGTAAAACCTGTTTGCAGATGTCATGATCTCATATATAGAAAACCTTAAAGACTCCACCAGTAAAGTGTTAGAACTAGTAAATGACTGTAGGGTATAAAATCAGCTTACAAAAAAGCAGCTGGGTTTCTGTACACTGACAACAGAGTTGGACCGTAAAGAGCGCTGAGTGCCAGTCAGTCGATGCTCTCACACTGTGGTGGAGAAGACTCGGAAGAGTCTTTCGGACCGCATGGAGATCAAACCAGCCAATCCTAAAGGAAATCAGCCCTGAATATTCATTGGAAGGGTTGATGCTGGAGCTGAAGCTCCAATACTTTGGCCACCTGATGTGAAGAACTGACTCATTGGAAAAGACCCTCATGATTGGAAAGATTGAAGACAAAAGGAGAAGGGGGCAGCAGAGAATGAAATGGTTGATGGCATCAGTGACTCAACGGGCAAATTTGCGCAAACTCTGGGAGATAGCCGGAGCAGGACAGAGGAGCTGCTGTGCTGCAGTCCATGTTGTTGCAAAGAGTTGGACACAACAACAACAGCAGAGTATCAAAAAAAGAAGAAAATTCTATTTATAAGAGCATCAAAAAGAATGAAGTACTTAGAAGTAAGTTTAACCCAGAGGTAGCAGATCTGCTTACTGAAACTTATAAAACAGTGATGAAAGAAATTGAAGAGGACACAAACAAATGGAAAGATATCCCATGTTCATGGGTTAGAAGAATTAATATTGTTAAAATATCCATTCTTCCCTGAGTGATTTAGAGATTCAATACAGTCTCTACCAAAATTCCAATGGCATTTTACAGAAGTAGAACAAACAATCCTAAAATTTGCATGGAACCACAAAATACCCCAAATAGCCAAAGCAATATTGAGAAATGAGAATAAAGCTTGGAGGGTCACATTTCCTGATTTCAAAATATATTACACAGTAAAGTAACCAAAACTACAGTTTTGGTATAAAAGCTGACATATAGATCAGTAGAACAGAATAAAAAGCCCCCAAATAAACCCTCAACACGATCAACTAATCTTCCACAAGGTCTCCAAGAAGTCTCATCAATAAATGATGTTGGGAAAACTGGATAGTCACATAACAATGAAGTTGAACCTCTACAGCATACACAAAAATCAGTTCAAAATGGATTAAAGACTTGAATAACCTAAATTTTTGAAATTCTTAGAAGAAAATATAGGTAATAACCTTGACATGCATCTTGGCAGTACTTTTTTTTTTCTTTTGGATATGACACCAAAAAGCACAGGCAGCAAAAGTAAAAATAAACAAGTGGAAGTACATCAAACAAAAGCAGAAGGAATAGTGAAGAAAATGAACAGCCAGCCTCCAGAATGGTTTAGAGTCTTTGCAAACCATACCTAATAAGGAGGTAATATCCAAAATATATAAGGAACTCGTATAACTCATTAGCAAGAAAGCAAATAATTGAAAAAATGGACAAAGGAATTGAATAGACTATTATCAAAAGAAGACATACAAATGGACAGCAGGTATATATAAGATGTTCAGTATTACTGATATCAGGAAGCTGCAGATAAATCCACAAGGAGTATCACCTTACAGCTGTCAGAATGGCCCTCATCAAGACGAGACAACAAATGTCAGTGAAGATGTAGAGAGAAAGGAATCCTCGTACACTGTTGCGAATGTAAAATGGTACAGCTACTGTAGAAAACGGTATAGAGGTTTCCTCAAAAAATTAAAAGTAGCACTACCAAACGATCCAGCAGTCCCGATTCTGCTGTACATATCCAAAGGAAACCAGATCACTATTGCAGAGACACCTGCATTCTCGTGTTCATTTCCACACTGTTCACAAGAACCAAGCTATGGAAATAACCTAATCGTCCTTTATTCACTTATTTAATGAATGAATAAAGAAATTATGGTGTATATATATGAAAGGAGTATCCAGGTTTTTTTAAAAAAAGAAAATTTTGTTATTTGTGGCAGTGTTGATAAACTTGTAGGTCGTTATACTAAGTGAAGTAAGCCAAACACAAAAAGACAAATACTACATGATACCACTTACATGTAGAATCTAAAAAAGTTGAACTTGTAAAGAGAATAATGGTGTTTGCCAGGGGCTGGAAGGTTGGGGAAATGAGAAGATATGTGTCAAAATGAACAAACTTTCAGTTATGAGATGAATGAGTTCCTGGGATGTGATGTGTAGCGAGGCAACTATGTTGATAATAATATAATATATACTTGAAATTTGCTAATAGAATGTTCTCACTCCCCCCCACACACATACACAAATGGTAACTATGTGAAGTGATGGTTCAGCACACGCACAGACACGTGCAGCACACAGACACATGCACAGCACACATGCAGATACAGCACATGCAGACACGTGTACGGCACACATGCAGACATGCGGCACACAGACACATGTAGCAGACACACAGACGTGCACAAGCAGGGGCTTGTTTGGACTTCTTCCCAGCATAGCACGTGGATACCAAGGTAAGTGCCCCTCAAGCTAAAGAACCAGGCAGAAGCCACGTCACCTTTTATAACCTAGCAAGTCATGCTCTTCTGCCATATTCTGTCATAAGGTAGCCAGCAAGGCGTCCAGCTTCAGGTAGAGAGGAAGTAGACTTTCCTCTCTACTAGTGGGAAAGGAGTGGGGTTCTGGAAGAGCATAGGAGACAGAAGTATTGCTGTGACCATTTGTGGAAACCGTCTCCTGAACAGAGCATTCCCCACCGCCCCCCATAAAAACCATGAACTTCAGCTCTCATGTCATCTACCCCACCACCACACTTCCTGCTGCCATTCAGATTCTCCAAATGCGGGCTCCTGGCTCAGTCTTCCCAGCATGACTCCTGGGATGATTTGAACAGCCTTGACCCAATAGTCCCTCCAGCAGCTTGATGTTGGTCCCTCGTGCTCCCTTTCTGTGGTCTTGGTCAGCCCTGCCGTGCACTCAGTGCTCACCACCCTCAAGGAATTTGGCCCCCGGGCCCCAGCAGCCGCATGGTCTCCCGGGCCTCTCTGCTTAGCTCCCCACGCTCCCTGATCCCAGGCACAGGTGACAGCTCTGCTTGCTGTACATTCTGTACACACACGCCTTCTTTGAAGGGCAAGTACATTTTTATTGAGAAAATAAAAATCAAAATGACTTTTAGAAATGATGAAAGTACTACATTCCACAGTTCATGGGAGGAGAGTGATGTCAGGGAAGATGTGGAGTAGGAGGATGCAAGCATGCGTCTGTCCACCTGGACACACAAGACGCGTGCCCAGCACATGCACAGACGTGTGTAGTACACACACCTGCATACCACACGCACAGTCGTGTAGCACATGCAGACACATGCACAGCACATGTACAGACAGCACACATGGAGATGTGCACAGCATATGCATACATGCAGCACACAGAGACACATGCACAGCACGTGTGCAGACACATGCACAGATGTGCACAGCACATGCAGACACGTGCAGTAGACATGCGGCTCACACCCTCAGGTGTGATGCTCCCTGAGGAGAAGCTGCAGCTTACCCTCCTGTCCTTCCTGTCCTGCCTACCCTCTGCACGCCCAGGCCCTCCCACATAGGAAACCATCAGGTCCTGGCGGGAAGGGCCGGCAGCCCCAGAAGATGCAGGTGCCAGGGAGGCTCACTTGGCTTGTGATCCAGGCAGTCCAGTCAACACCTGCCTCTTCTGTCACCATTATAGAGAATTCTAAGTCATGTGCTCTTCCTTAAGTGGATAAAGGTGATTTCCTGTGCCAGTTTATTGTTCTAACGTTACTTGAATACTTGCAGACACACATTAGACTCCTTAAGCTCAGCAGCTCTTCCTTCATACAGCTTTCCGTCTAACGCGTCCTGTGAGTGGAAGGAAACTACAAAGCAGACAGTGTCACAACCTCAGCAGCTCCCCGTGGGCCGTGCTCAGAGGAGGGCTTTGATGGGGTGGCGTGGTTGGCCCCATGCAGGGGCAGCACTGGGGCATCAGGGCCTTGCAGGGAGTAAGGCTTGGCCGTGGTGCCCGGACGGGGGCTGGGCTGACACCGTCCAGAGGTCGCGCACCCTGCGTCTGGGGTGCGGGGCCATCCTCACTTCGTCCCCTCAGCACCTGGGCTGTGGCCTCGCCTCTGCTTCCTTGAACTGGAGCGCTTGGGGGTCTGGGTTTCAGAAGGGCTCCTGTTGGAGCTGTGCAGCAAAAGCCCCTGCGGCAGGTGCATGTGGAACCTGAGGGGTGGGGAGGCTGTGCCTGTCTCAGTTGAAGTGTGTATTTCTAAAGTACTCATCATGGTGGTGTCCCTCAGTCGTGTCTTGATTCTTTGTGACCCCATGTAGCCCGCAAGGCTTCCCTGTCCATGGGATTCTCCAGGCAAGAATACTGGAGTGGGTTGCCATTTCCTCTTCCAGGGGATCCTCCTGACCCCAGAATCCAGCCACGTCTCTTCACCTCCTGCGTTGGCAGGTGGAGTCTTTCACCGCTGAGCCACCAGAGAAACCCAAAGCACTCGTTATTTGGGTTTAATAAATCTGATTTCAGGTTTCAGAACCCAAACCTGGTTATGTTCATTTTTTTTCCATTCTTTGAACTTCTTGTTTAAAGTTCTTCCAGGCTCTGTCACTACTTAGGAAGAAAAATAAGTAGGAACCAATATTTCCTGGTTCACGAAAAAAAAAAAAAAAAATTGCAGAAAGAAAACAAAGCACATGTGAAGTGAGTCTATGTTTGTCTGTGGTGCCGAGGCTTCAGCAGGCAGCACGCAGGTGACCAGACACCCTCACCAGGTCTTCAGTGTCAGCGTGGCTTGGTACCCGGTGGATTCCTCACCCAACCCATCCCGCTGGCTTGGGGACGAGCAGGCTCAAGGCCATGCAGACTGTGATGTCAGACGAGGAACTGCATCTCTGGGAAAGCTGCAGCTCCATGTGGGCAGAGGGGACCCAGCCTGCCCGCCAGGTGTGTTCGGGGGCCCAGCAGTAACCTCTTCCTGTTTGATGCCAGCATGACCCACAGCCGAGCTGGCTGCCTCCCTGTTACTCTAGCAAAAGCTCACTCATGTTTTTTGCTTCCATGGCTTCGTCTCCCAAACATCCCGGGAGCCCTTTGGGAAGCATTAAGGGCTGGAGGCTGGCTCTGCAGTGTCGGTCCCATCACACACAGGTGGCATGGCCTGCAGTTGGCAAGCGTCCCCTCACGTGAGCACCTGCACAGGGAGGCCCTGCGTTAGAGACGCGACTCACAGTTTCTGGTGACACTCCAGACAGTGATTTGTGCCTTGTCCGCAGGACCCTCACTGTCCCCAGGGCCCGGGCCGGGCCAAGCAGCCTCCAGCTAAGCCTGCCTCCTGTGGAAACGGTCCTGGTCTGCAGGATGTGTATAGTTCTCAGTAAGAGAGCAAATAGCGAAAACCAGCTTTATTAGAGGTTAGATGAAAAAATTACCTTGAGCCTTCTCTGTTGGGCAAGTCATCTATTCTAAAAAGAAAGAGAAGCAGCCACCTCTGCAAACCAGATTGGTCTCCATGTCCATGGTTCCTGGAAAGCTTCTCTCCTGGAGATCTAGGTCACAGGCCCACCAAACACGGAGTGGTCACGAGGGGTCCACGTGCCGGTGCTAACCACCAACCTCCGCAGACAGCAGCTCAGAGCCCACCTCTGCCTGGAGATGGGAGCTGGAGGCAAGGGGGCATGAGGGGAAGGGGTGGGCCCCAGGCCACAGCCTCACACGCAGGCCCTGGTCTCCACTAGATCCACTGAATTTAGTAAAACTCCCACTCCAGTGTTCTTGCCTGGAGAATCCCAGGGACAGAGGAGCCTAGTGGGCTGCTGTGTGTGGGGTTGCACAGTTGGACACGACTGAAGCCACTTAGCAGCAGCAGCATAGTCCAGCAAGCTTTGGTGGGCTATAGGCTTTCTCACTGGCTGTTGCTACAGTCTTGTCTTCTACACCTGTGTTCTTTGAGGCACATCTCGCATTGAGAGTGAAACACTGTCCGAGACCTGTTTCTTGGTTTGATTCATCCTGTCAGCCCTCTGTGTCAGCAGCTGACTCATAAGTTTGTGTAAAATGGCATAAGATATACTCTCCTTTTCTGATCTGTGTAGTTGTTAAAATACAGGAAGAGCAGATAATTTGATTAATTTAGGCCACCAGTCTGTCTGTTGAATCAAGCCACAGCCCTTAACTTCAGATCCAAATGAAGATAAAAGCCTTTCGATTGTGAAGAGATATTGAGACAGTCTGAGCCACTGACCTGCATCTGGTGTGACCCCAACCTTCCTGTCCCCGGTGCAGCACGGTGACAGATCACGTGTGCTCAGGGGAGGGGAGTGCACATTCGCCTCCGAAGAAGGGAATTCTTTAGAAGCTTTGGTGTTAGCCCTGAAACAAGCTGCCTCTGAGAAGACAGTGCTGCAGTGCTGAAGGGGCTGTGACTCAGCAGTATTTTTTACATCCAGAGGACACCCGCCGGGGTGAAGGGGCGTGACTCAGCAGTATTTTTTACATCCTAGAGGACAATCACCAACTTAAGGCTACAGAGTTTTATTTCATTCTGAAAAGTCTTCCCCAAAGAATCTCACCCTTTTCTTTCCCTCAGAAATCCTTCTCTTCTTTGCTCTTTTCTGATATTCTAGGTTTCAGCATACTTCCTTCTGAAAATTGGACCTTTCCAAATCTTAAAGCTGATTTAAAATTGTGTTTATCCAGGCTGGTATGTAGTGAGGTTCAGTCTTTGACTCTCATGAACGTGCTCATAGCACATTATAAAGAGCTAGCTGTCAGTATTTCTGAGCTTGTGTGGACAGGTGTCAGGAGAGTGGCCTTATGTTCGGACACTGACAGCTTTCTCGTTCACGGAGTAGCAGCTGTCATCGTGGTGGGCTCCCAGGTTTGCTGGGCTCCCGCACGTGTGTGGAGATCATGGAGAACACACCTCTCATCCCCTCAGGGACAGTTCTTGCTGGTCTTAGGCCCCTTTACATCTGGAAACTGTACTAGAAATTTAAAATGATAAAAAGTTTAAATGTGTATTAATTCATTTAAAAATAAAAATATACCAACTACATGAGAATATTTTTTATTCTCAGTGGAACCTCTGCATTGCCCCCAGAGTTAGAAGAGCAGCAGTTGCTCTTTTGCAGACGCACTCAGTGTCCAGATTTAGGAAAGACGGCCGCCTGTCTGCAGGAGCACGCTGTTCTCTGAGGGGCAGGCCAGCCACAGGCTTGTGGCTCAAGGGCAGGTGGCCCTCGTGGCCTCTTCAGAGATGTGTGGACAGTCTTCCTGGAAACGACCCCAAACTCTTCAGGCGGGAGTTCTCTGACGGCAGCTGCTGTGGAACCCAAACCCCCTCAGTGACCTCGGTGAGTGCATGTGATAGCCGCCGGTCTGCCCTGCCCTCTGGGTGCGCAGGTGTGTGACCAGCTTGGTCATGTGGAAAGCACGGCTCGCTGAGTCCTGCAGCTCTGAAAGCCAGCGCACTCCCTCGCCAGAGACAGCGGCCACATTGTCAGCAGCCCCATCAGCGGTCTCTGTGTGGACAACCTCCAGCAGCTGTGGCTCTCACAAGGACTCTGAATTCTGACTTTTGCTTGAAATCTCGAATTTCATCATTGGCAACAAAACTTTTTGTATTGCTTTCCTGAAATGACAACTTTAGCACCTCTAGAGATGGAACGTGGGAAGAGTTGTGGGGTATAAATTGTAACAAAAGGGCCGAAAGCTCAGGCAGGGCAGCCTGGAGGAGGCTGGATGGAGGGTCAGAGCCCCAGGGCGCAGGACCACGGGGGTGGGGGGGCAGGGTGCCACGTGCGTGATGCAGCCATTCTGTGGGCAGACACGGGCGCAGGACCATGGGGGGTGGGGGGGGCAGGGTGCCACGTGCGTGGTGCAGCCATTCTGTGGGCAGATACGCTGATGTGACACTTGAGTGGGAGACTCTGTCCCCTGGGTCCAGGTAAGACTTGACTCTCCCCCTGTATGTGCAAAGCTGCTTCTGAGCCAGGTAGCCCAAGGGAAGGGAGTGTCCGACTTGGGGCTCAGGACGTGTTCAGAGTAACTGGAATCGAGGAACTTGTGGCGTGTTCTGCTTCCAGGTCACCTTTAGGAAGGGTGGCTGCTGACACCTGCCCTTGGAGCCCTGACACTTGAGACCTGGGCTCCCCAGCTGTCTAGAGTTTCTCAGGAGAGCTGAGTCTTAGAAACGCTATCTGAGAAGCAAAGGTGTCGGAGCCCCTTGAGGTGGGGCTGCTGGGGTCAGGTTTTATCTTCCTTTGCCCTGCAGGTGCTGGGGCCACCAGGGGACTTGCCTCTGAACCTGGCCTGGGCCGTGCGTCCCCTCTGCACTTGAGGCTCGTCAGCTGCAGGGCAGACTTGGCAGGGCCTGTGGGAGTTGGTGACTCTGCCAGGGGCCGTGTCCCCAGGGGCCATGTGCTGTCACGGGGCCGCTGTGTGGGGTTGGCTCTTTCCCTTCGGCCCAGACATGCCCACACTGCGTAAGTCCATTCTGTGGCCCGTGGTCAGAGCCCCCACAGCCTGACTTCTGTGGACAGAAAGCATCAGAACTGAGGGCAAGGGAGGAGCAAGCAGTTCACTGTGGAGGAGACAGAAGGCATCCTGAAACCTTGCCAGCAGCGACCTCAACCACAGGAGCCAAGGAAGGAAGTGGGACGTGAACTCTGGTCTGTTCTCAGAAGGTGACCATCCTGTGCCGCGATTTCCTCTGTCTCATGGTCACGTCGCGTTGGAGCAAATGCAGCCCAAGCTCAGGGACCTTTGATGGGCTGTGAAATGGGTCAGGTTACATGAGAGATCCAGGGCAACTGATTCAGAACCACCTCTGACTTCAGACTTTTACGCAGATAAGTTTGTTGCTAAAAAAGCAGATCAACCATGACCGCCAGCCCTTAGATCCGTCTGGTTTTGCTGCCTTGCACGGGCCTCGCTTCTG
The DNA here is from genome assembly GCA_935064755.1 of Tragelaphus eurycerus. Taxonomy (NCBI): domain Eukaryota; kingdom Metazoa; phylum Chordata; class Mammalia; order Artiodactyla; family Bovidae; genus Tragelaphus; species Tragelaphus eurycerus. The sequence goes on from CAKXYN010000114.1 coordinate 6,043,258, forward strand.
CTTGGAGAGCTCGCCCTCGGGCAGGCATTCTGTCTGGTTGTGGAGGGCCCTGCACCCCTCCACACGGGCCCCTCTCGCCCCAGTGCGGCTGCAACAAGACTGCTTCCTCCCACATGCTGCTGAGTTTAAAGCATTTTATTTGCATTATTTTTACTAGGAATGAATATTAGTAAAATTTTGTGGGTTCTTTTTTTTTTTTTTTGCGAAGCCTAATAACTATTTAAAACAAACCAGTAAGAAAGCAACACATGCTTTTTTTTTCTTTTTTAATTTAAGTGTAGTTGATGTTTGCAATGTTGTTTGCAATGTTAGTTTCTGGTATACAGCAAAGTGACTGTTACATGTTTATATGCATTTTTTATTCACATTCTCTATTATGCTTTACCACAGGATATTGAATATAGTTCACTGTGCTATACAGTAGGATCTTGTTTATCATCCAATATATAGTAGCTTATAGCATGCTTTTAAAGTCAAGCTTTAGTAGATGTGATGGAGTTTACTGAAATCACTGACACTGAGACGAGTTACAAGCGCATGTTGATGGACCCTCTCTCATTGCCTGGTGGGTGTTCAGCTCCCTCCTGCCTCCTGTCTCTCTGTCTCTTTGTTTGAGTCTCCCTCTCCGTGGGGACCACACAAGCCTCCTCTTTACCTAGAATAATTGTGTTATCGTTTATTCTTCTAGCCGGTGGCACTCAGGCCTTCTGACGGCTGCTCTTCCCTGGCCTCTGGCCCATGCAGGGTTCCAGTCCCGGTGGGTTCACCATGGTGGCCAGGATGCCTGAGTTATGTCTGCTTTCCAAAACTTTTACTTCAGTCACAGAACGTCTCTCTTGGTGATGGTCGTTTCCAATTCAGTATCATCTGCACAAATTTTACCTGAAGCTTAGCTCTAGGAACCCTGAGGATGATCACTTGTTCATTCACTCATAATGCCTGCCACTGTAGGAGACGTGTGTTTGATCCCTGGAGAAGGAAATGGCAGCCCACTCCAGTGTTCTTGCTGGGAAGAATGCCATGGACAGAGGACCTGACAGGCTGCAGTCCGTGGGGGTCACAGGGTCTGTGCGCCCCTTGCAGGGGCTGCAGGAGACGCGACCTGGGGCCGGGTGACAGTGTGACCGCTGCCCGGGCTTGGTGGAGGGCAGCCCCCGGGGCCCACATGGCCATCCCAGCTTCACCTCTGCCTCAGGTGGCCCGAGGCATCTCCGGCGTCTGGGTGTGGCCAGTGCGCCCTGAAGGAAGGGCAATTGCTGTAACGCTGCTAGTCGTCACCAGCCATTCTGAGGCCCCTTCTTCCCGGCACAGGGGTATTCTATAAGCCAGGGTGGATAACCTCCCAGAAAGGAGGTTTAATAACCAAATGCAGTGAATGTTTACAAACAGCAGGAGACACAGAATCTCAGGGTCACACGCTAGCTAGTGGCCAAGTGGCTGACCACGTGCTTCCCAACCTTGAGTTTAAAACGTCCCCACAAGGACCTGTCTCTGCCCCACTGCCACCCTGGAAATGCTTCAAGAGGTGTTTAATCCGTCCCCCCACCCTATCCCTAAGGGAAGTGCGTTACTCCTGTAAAGGTCGCAGAACCAGCCTGGGAGGGGCAGGACTATTGAGGCTCTGGGCCCTGGCCGTCCTGCGGCCGGCTCTGCTAACTGAGGCCCAACTGCACACACGGCGCTAATCCCCGTGACGGGGAGCAGAGGAGGAAACGTCCGGTTACCGAGGGAGCGCCACCCCCCAGCCTCCATCTGTGCCATGGCCGGGCTTGCGGAGCATATGCTGCCTGTTGCTCACTGACCATCTGCTCGAGCTGCCGAAGTGTCCCTGTTACTATGACGACAGAGGCCTTGATTGGCGGTGGCAACACAAACACTCCCAGCTCAGGTTTCACTTTTATCTGTGCTCTGGAATGGGGCTGGGAGGGTCAGGCTGCCTCCTGGCCTTCGGCCCCCTCCCCCACCCTCCCCCGTTCCACCTCTGGCCTGCCCCACCCCCACCCCCCACCTCCCCATCCTGTGAGGAGCAGCTACAGTTGGGAGTTAACGAACCTGAGAGCTGGATGGCCGCGAGTTTCTGTTCCCCTGGCACCTGGCAGGTGACTCCAGAGTGGACCGTTCCCCAGATTTCAGGCTGTTGTCTGAGGGTGTGTCTCTGCCCGAGGGAGAGCGCCAGCTGTGGGGACACTGCCCCTCGGCCAGGGAATGTCTGCCACCCGTGCAGTTAGGGGAGCTGGTTTAATGGAACACATGGGTGGGTTTTGTCAGCCTTTAGCAGGACCACTTCATCGGCCCTGTTGTGGGGGCCACGTCCCGCCAGGGCACAGCTGCGGTGCTTCCAAGAGAGTCAGTGCCTTCCCGTGGGACTGAGACCCTGCTGAAGGGAGTACAGGGGTCCCAGCCCCGACAGGAGGCTCGGCCCTCCTCCACCCAGGTATCAGTGCCTGGACAAGAGCCCCCAGCGGGAAGGAGGGGTCTGAGGCAAAACCAGACCTCTGTTAAGTCTCCTAAACTGGGTTCCTTTCCTGATGAGCATTGTGCCAGAAGAGAAGGAAGGATTTCTTACTTGCAACAACTCAGGAGAACACCAGGAACCCTTCCCAAAGCAGCAGAATTGGGGAGCTTTAAGCTAAGTGCCCATGCACCTTTGTGATGCGGCTGGAGCAGAGGAGAGTCCAGCACAGCACTGGGACGAGGGTAGACAGAGGCAGGGCTTCAGCTGACTGGAGTCAGGACGGTCAGCATCATCCCTCAGTGCTCCAGGCTGGGGCCTCAGTCTCTGCAGAGCAGTTCAAAGCCTGCATCAGGTTCTCCCTTACATCTTGCAGGAGGAATGGACTGTTCTATCGCTGGACTGTTGCTTCTGGGCTGCTTTCCCTTCATTCTTACGTTCCCCACCTTCATGAAGATCATTAAATACTGAGACCTGTTCGAAGGCAGGCACTGTGTCCAGGCTCAGATCACAAAAGATTTGGGCCCAAAATGACATCTTATGTGAGAAAGCCTTGCCTGGTTCTTTCTCCCGGGATCCCTGCCTTATCTGCTTGTGCGTGCATGCATGCTAAGTCACTTCAGTCGTGTCTGACTCTTAGTGACCCCATGGACTGTAGCCCACCAGGCTCCTCTGCTTCTCCAGGCAAGAATACTGGAGTGGATTGCCATTTACTTCTCCAGGGGACCTTCCTGACCCATGGATTGAACCGCATCTCTTATCTGCCTGCATTAGCAAGAGGGTTCTTTACCAGCAGTGCCACCTGGGAAGCCCCCCTGTCTGCTTACAGTTACTTTAATTTTTGAGCCCTGAGAACTGAGGAACACCGAGTCGATTATTTTCCCCCTGGCTCTCTTCAGGGACCAGCTCTGGCCTCCAGCTGCTTGTGTCCTCAGGGCGGGCATGTGTGGCCAAGGTGTTGCCACCAGCCCTGCCCAGACCTGCACGTGGAGCCCACCCCGCAGGCTTATCAGAAGAGGGCAGAGTGTGGCAGCCCCTCCCTCATATTCTCTGTGTTGGTGGAACCACTCAGAGCCTGGACCAGGCAGAAGGGCTGCACTAGGTCCACGCTGGGATTTCTGGGGCCCTTCAGTGCTTTATGTGGCCAGATCCAGTGTGAGCAGGAGTGGATGCCCAGGCAAGACCTGGGGCATCTCGTGAGTCACTGGGAAGTTAGGGCCCCCAAGAGAGTCCACACGGGCTAAGGAGAAGCCACCTGTGGGATGAGTGATCTCATGGCCACCCTCATCCCCAAGCCCCTCCCAAAGTGCCTGCCCAGCATCGAGCCCTGGGCTGCCTGGTGTGTACCAGTAGCTGGGGGCAGGGCCCCCAGAGTCGCACAGAATCTGCTGTAAAGGTCCACTTGTGGCCCTAGGGCGTGGCATCCTCTGAGACCCAGGGGCTCGGTGTCACTGCAAGGCCTCAGTACCGGTCGCTTCATCAGCCTGGCCCCCCCGTCACACCGCCCAAGGCTCACCGGCCACGCTCTGACCTGGCCCCTAGCTGCCTCCCTTCAGCCTCCGGTCACCCAACTTCCCCGAAGCCTGCAGCAACTACCCGGTGTGCGACAGCAGGCAAGTCCTGCCGCCTTCTGGACACAGGAAAGCAGGTGCTTGGCTGCTTATAAATTATGTTTTCTTGGCCATTCACCATTGCAGCTTGAGAGCATAGTGTTATTTAAATAAAACTAAAATCTGGCCTTCAGCTTCCAAATTAACTAACAAGTATTACTAGATACCAAATGGCCTTATGAGCAAGTCAAACATGGAATTTTACCCAAAGCAAAACTCCTATTTAGACTTTATTACCTCACCTGCCTTTAAAAATAGAAATCTCTTTGTCATAGCTTGTATACCTTCTAATGTCTAAAAGCTGCACATAGAAGACCCATTTCCAGATTACTTGGGTACAGGGTGGAAAAGGCTAACTCCCACCGTGCCACTTGCCCGTCTGTTCCTACAGTGTTTAAGCCGTCGCAGACATAGGAAGAAAGCAAACACAGCATTGACACCAAAGAGATCGACAAAAGGAAAGCTGTCAACTAATCTAACGTATAAGCAGCAGTGTGAAAATCCTAAATAAATAATCAGAGAACAGAATCCAGCAGTGTGTTAAGAGGATGATATACTAGTGAGTGACTAAGCATTTTTTCCCAATGAAGTAGGAATGGGTCAATACTAGGTCTGTAAATATAAATCACCATTTAGTGGAGCAAAAGATAAAAATAACGTCTCTGTAGATGCTGACAAACGAATGAGATTCACACACACTCTGCTTTTAAAATGTGCCTAATAAAATAGAGGTTGATGAGTATGCCTTTAGTGTCATCAATGCTGTCTCAGCCTGAAAGCTCGCACCCTGGGGACCCTGGAAACAGCCCCCTCCTCCCCCCGCAATATCAGAAAGAAGACAGGCCCACACAATCCGGCGGCCACCTTCACACTGCAGCTCCAGCTCCTGCAGTTTAGTCAAAAGAATGAAACAAAGTACCACAATGGGAAAGGATGAGATAAAGTAATTTCTTATATATTATTTCATTGTATATTTGGAAAACCATAGAGAAGCCGCTGGGAAAAAAATGTACAAAATAAAAGAGAATTTGACAAAGTAATTAGCAGCCTTCCTGTTTGGAAACCACTAGGAACTATGATAGAAAAAAAAAAAAAGGTTGCTTTTATCACAGCATCAAAAAAAAAAAAAAAAGATAAACTATCTGATGCTGTGGTTAGGAAGAGATGAGAAACACAGGGACAGAGGGAGCAGCGCCTGTGCACGTGGGCAAGAGCGCTTGTGGAGAGGTCTGTTGCTGCAAGTTAATCTGTACACATCGTGCACTCCCAACTGAAGTGTTGACCCTTTTTAACTAGACAGGTTAAATCTAAATTTGTATGAAAAAATAGAAGTAGGCAAGACAAACCTAAAAGAAAAAGCAAATAATGGTGGGATTAGTCCCATCCGATGTTAAGACACATTATGAAGTTACATTTTAAACTTCTGTTACTGGCAAATGGATAATTAGGAAGTCCAAAAAACAGACCCAAATACATGTAATTTATGATAAAAGTGTTTGAATCATTGGGCAGCATGATTTTCCTGTAATGATGTCATGTGGGCAAACATAATGGAAAACTAAAAAGGTCTATACCTCATCAAAGTAAATTCCAGAAAGATAACAGTCTAAATGCAAAAGAGAAATAGACATGTACAGAAAGAAACCACAGGAGGATTTTTTTCTGTTGACTTATGGAAGGCCTCCCCTTCATGGATCACAGCCTTGTGGCAAAGGGGCTTATCTAACTCAATGAAGCTCTGAGCCTGCCTTGCAGGGCCACTCAAGACAGGTCCTAGTGAAGAGTTCTGACAAAACGTGATCCACTGGAGGAGGAAACGGCAGCGCACTCCAGGGTTCTTGCCTTGAAAACCCTGTGTACAATATGAAAAGGCAAAAAGGCATGAGACTGGGAGACGAGCCCCCCGGGTTGGAAAGGATCCAGTATGCTACTGGGGAAGAGCGGAGAGCACTTATTAACAGCTCCAGAAAGAATGAAGTGGTCGGACCAAAACGGAAAGAATGTTTAGTTTTGGATGTGTCTGATGGTGAAAGGAAAGTCCAGTTCTATAAAGAACAATATTGTATAGGAACATGGAATGTTAGGTCCATGAATCAAGGTAAATTGGATGTGATGAAGCAGAAGATGGCAGAGAGAAATGGCAACCCACTCCAGTTTTCTTGCCTAGAGAATCCCATGGACGGAGGAGCCTGGTGGACTGCTGTCCGTAGGGTCGCACAGAGTTGGACATGACTGAAGCAACTTAGCATGCATTGGAGAAGGAAATGGCAACCCACTCCATTATTCTTGCCTGAAGAATCCCAGGGACAGAGGAGCCTGGTGGGCTGCCGTCTATGGGGTTGCACAGAGTTGGACACGACTGAAGTGACTTAGCAGCAGCAGCAAGCAGAAGATGGCCAGACTGAACATCGACGTTTTAGGAATCAGTGAACTAAATGGATGGGAATGGGCAGATTTAATTCAGATACCATTATATCTACTACTGTGGATAAGACTTCCTTAGAAGAAATGGAGTAGACCTCATAGTCAACAAAAGAGTCTGAAATGCGGTACTCAGGTGCAATCTCAAAAACAACAGAATGGTCCTCTCAGATCATTTCCAGGGCAAACCATTCAACATCACAGTAATCCAAGTCTATGCCCCAACTGCTGATGCTAAAGAATGTGAAGTTGAACGGCTCTATGAAGACCTATAACACCTAGAATTGACGCCCACACAAAGATGCCCCTTTCATCATAAGGGATTGAAATGCAAAAATAGGAAGTTAGGAGATACCCCCAAAAACAGGCAAGTTTGACCTTGGAGTGCAAATTAAAGCAAGGTAAAGGCTAACAGAGTTTTGTCAAGAGAACATGCTAGTCATAGCAAACACCCATTTCCAAACTCGAGAGACAACTCTACACATGATGTCACTAGATGGTCAACACTGAGATCAGATTGATTATGTTCTTTGCAGCTGCGCTTCAGTCGTGTCTGACTCTGTGCAACCCCATAGATGGCAGCCCACTAGGCTCCTCTGTCCCTGGGATTCTCCAGGCAAGAATACTGGAGTAGGTTGCCATTTCCTTCTCCAATGCATGAAAGTGAAAAATGAAAGGGAAGTCGCTCAGTTGTGTCCGACTCTTAGCGACCCCATGGACTGCAGCCTACCAGGCTCCTCCATCCATGGGATTTTTCCAGGAAAGAGTACTGGAGTGGGGTGCCATTGCCTTCTCCTGAAGATGGAGAAGCTCTAAACAATTAACAAAAACAAGACTGGGAGCTGACTGTGGTTCAGATCATGAGCTCCTTTATTGCAAAATTCAGGCTTAAATTGAAGAACATAGGAAAAATCACTAGACCATTCAGATATGATCTAAATCAAATCCCTAGTGATTATACCAGGGCTTCATGAAAAGGCAAAATGATAGGATACTGAAAGAGAAACTCCCCAGGTCAGTAGGGGCCCAATATGCTACTGGAGATCAGTGGAGAAATAACTCCAGAAAGGATGAAGGGATGGAGCGGAAGTAAAAAGAATACCCAGCTGTGGATGTGACTGGTGATAGAAGCAAAGTCTGATGCTGTAAAGAGCAATATTGCATAGGAACCTGGAATGTCAGGTCCATGAATCAAGGCAAATTGGAAGTGGTCAAACAAGAGATGGCAAGAGTGAATGTCGACATTCTAGGAATTAGCGAACTAAAATGGACTGGAATGGGTGAATTTAACTCAGAGGACCATTATATCTACTACTGCGGGCAGGAATCCCTCAGAAGAAATGGAGTAGCCATCATGGTCAACAAAAGACTCCAAGATGCAGTACTTGGATGCAATCTCAAAAACGACAGAATGATCTCTGTTTGTTTCCAAGGCAAACCATTCAGTGTCACAGTAATCCAAGTCTATGCCCCAACCAGTAACGCTGAAGAAGCTGAAGTAGAATGGTTCTATGAAGACCTACAAGACCTTTTAGAACTAACACCCAAAAAAGATGTCCTTTTCATTATAGGGGACTGGAATGCAAAAGTAGGAAGTCAAGAAACACCTGGAGTAACAGGCAAATTTGGCCTTGGAATACAAAATGAAGCAGGGCAAAGACTAATAGAGTTTTGCCAAGAAAATGCACTGGTCATAGCAAATACCCTCTTCCAACAACACAAGAGAAGACTCTATATATGGACATCACCAGATGGTCAACACCGAAATCAGATCCATATATTCTTTGCAGCCAAAGATGGAGAAGCTCTATACAATCAGCAAAAACAAGACCAGGAGCTGACTGTAGCTCGGACCATGAACTCCTTATTGCCAAATTCAGACTGAAATTGAAGAAAGTAGAGAAAACCACTAGACCATTCAGGTATGACCTAAATCAAATCCCTTATGATTATACAGTGGAAGTGAGAAATAGATTTAAGGGCCTAGATCTGATAGATAGAGTGCCTGATGAACTATGGAATGAGGTTCGTGACATTGTACAGGAGACAGGGATCAAGACCATCCCCATGGAAAAAAAATGCAAAAAAGCAAAATGGCTGTCTGGGGAGGCCTTACAAATAGCTGTGAAAAGAAGGGAAACGAAAAGCAAAGGAGAAAAGGAAAGATATAAACATCTGAATGCAGAGTTCCAAAGAATAGCAAGAAGAGATAAGAAAGCCTTCTTCAGCGATCAATGCAAAGAAATAGAGGAAAACAACAGAATGGGAAAGACTAGGGATCTCTTCAAGAAAATCAGAGATACCAAAGGAACATTTCATGCAAAGATGGGCTCAATAAAGGACAGAAATGGTATGGACCTAACAGAAGCAGAAGGTATTAAGAAGAGGTGGCAAGAATACACAGAAGAACTGTACAAAAAGATCTTCACAACCCAGATAATCACGATGGTGTGATCACTGACCTAGAGCCAGACATCCTGGAATGTGAAGTCAAGTGGGCCTTAGAAAGCATCACTACAAACAAAGCTAGTGGAGGTGATGGAATTCCAGTGGAGCTATTCCAAATCCTGAAAGATGATGCTGTGAAAGTGCTGCACTCAATATGCCAGCAAATTTGGAAAACCCAGCAGTGGCCACAGAATTGGAAAAGGTCAGTTTTCATCCCAATCCCAAAGAAAGGCAATGCCAAAGAAGGCTCAAACTACCGCACAGTTGCACTCATCTCACACGCTAGTAAAGTAATGCTCAAAATTCTCCAAGCCAGGCTTCAGCAATATGTGAACCGTGAACTTCCTGATGTTCAAGCTGGTTTTAGAAAAGGCAGAGGAACCAGAGATCAACTTGCCAACATCCGCTGGATCATCGAAAAAGCAAGAGAGTTCCAGAAAAACATCTATTTCTGCTTTATTGACTATGCCAAAGCCTTTGACTGTGTGGATCACAATCAACTGTGGAAAATTCTGAAAGAGATGGGAATACCAGACCACCTGACCTGCCTCTTGAGAAATTTGTATGCAGGTTAGGAAGCAACAGTTAGAACTGGTCATGGAACAACAGACTGGTTCCAAATAGGAAAAGGAGTATGTCAAGGCTGTATATTGTCACCCTGTTTATTTAACTTATATGCAGAGTACATCATGAGAAACGCTGGACTGGAAGCAACACAAGTTGGAATCAAATTGCTGGGAGAAATATCAATAACCTCAGATATGCAGATGACACCACCCTTATGGCAGAAAGTGAAGAGGAACTCAAAAGCCTCTTGATGAAAGTGAAAGTAGAGAGTGAAAAGGTTGGCTTAAAGCTCAACATTCAGAAAACGAAGATCATGGCATCTGGTCCCATCGCTTCATGGGAAATAGATGGGGAAAAAGTGGAAACAGTGTCAGACTTTATTTTTCTGGGCTCCAAAATCACTGCAGATGCAGCCATGAAATTAAAAGACCTTACTCCTTGGAAGGAAAGTTATGACCAACCTAGATAGCATATTCAAAAGCAGAGACATTACTTTGCCAAAAAAGGTTCGCCTAGTCAAGGCTATGGTCTTTCCTGTGGTCATGTATGGATGTGAGAGCTGGACTGTGAAGAAGGCTGAGCACTGAAGAATTGATGCTTTTGAAGTGTGGTGTTGGAGAAGACTCTTGAGAGTCCCTTGGACTGCAAGGAGATCCAACCAGTCCATTCTGAAGGAGATCAGCCCTGGGATTTCTTTGGCAGGAATGATGCTAAAGCTGAAACTCCAGTATTTTGGCCACCTCATGTGAAGTGTTGACTCATTGGAAAAGACTCTGGTGCTAGGAGGGATTGGGGGCAGGAGGAGAAGGGGATGACAGAGGATGAGATGGCTGGATGGCATCACTGACTCGATGGATGTGAGTCTGAGTGACCTCTGGGAGTTGGTGATGGACAGGGAGGCCTGGCATGCTGTGATTCATGGGGTCGCAAAGAGTCAGACACGACTGAGTGACTTATCTCTGATCTCCCTGGTGGCTCGGATAGTAAAGCATCTGCCTGCAATTCGGGAGACCTGGGTTCGATCCCTGGGTCAGGAAGATCCCCTGGAGAAGGAAATGGCAATCCACTCCAGTACTCTTGTCTCGAAGATTCCATGGATGGAGGAGCCTGGTAGGCTACAGCCCATGGGGTTGCAAAGAGTCGGACATGACTGATCGACTTCCCTTTCCTTTCTAATGATTATACAGTGGAGGTGATTAATCAATTTAAGGGATTAGACCTGGAAGACAGAGTGCCTGAAGAACTATGGGTGGAGGTTGATAACACTGTATAGGAGGTGGTGACCAAAACCATCCCAAAGAAAAGAAATGCCAGAAGTCAAAGTGGTTGTCTGAGGAAGCTTTACAAATAGCTGAGAAAAGAAGAGAAGTGAAAGGCAAGGGAGAAAGGGAAAGGTATGCTCAACTGAACGCAGAGTTCCAGAAAACAGGAAGGGAAGATAAGAAAGCCTTCTTAAGGGTACAATGAGAGAAATAGAGGAAAACAATAGAAGGGGACAGACTAGAGATCTGCTCAAGAAAATTGGAGATATCAAGGGAGCATTTCATGCAAAGATGGGCGTGATAAAGGACAGAAATGGTATGGACCTAACAGAAATAGAAGATATTAAGAAGAGGTGGCAAGAATATACAGAACTATACAAAAAAGGTCTGACTGACATGCATGACCATGATGGTGTGATCACTCACCTAGAGTCCGACATCCTGGAGTGTGAAGTCAAGTGGGCCTTAGGAAGTATCACTGTGAACAAAGCTAGTGGAGGTGATAGAATTCCAGCTGAGCTATTTCAAATCCTAAAAGATGATGCTGTTAAAGTGTTGCACTCAGTACGTCATCAAATTTAGAAAACTCAACAGTAGCCATAGGACTGGAAAAAGTCAGTTTTCATTCCAATCCCAAAGAAGGGCAATGCCATGGAATGCTCCAGCTACTATACAATTGTACTCATTCCACATGCTAGCAAGATCAGATCAGATCAGATCAGTCGCTCAGTCGTGTCCGACTCTTTGCGACCCCATGAACCGCAGCACGCCAGGCCTCCCTATCCATCACCAGCTCTCGGAGGTCACTCAGACTCACATTCATCGAGTCAGTGATGCCATCCAGCCATCTCATCCTCTGTCGTCCCCTTCTCCTCCTGCCCTCAATCCCTCCCAGCATCAGAGTCTTCTCCAATGAGTCAACTCTTCACGTGAGGTGGCCAAAATACTGGAGTTTCAGCTTTAGCATCATTCCTTCCAAAGAAATCCCAGGGCTGATCTCCTTCAGAATGGACTGGTTGGATCTCCTTGCAGTCCAAGGGACTCTCAAGAGTCTTCTCCAACACCACAGTTCAAAAGCATCTATTCTTCGGCGCTCAGCTTTCTTCACAGTCCAGCTCTCACATCCATACATGACCACAGGAAAGACCATAGCCTTGACTAGGTGAACCTTTGTTGGCAAAGTGATGTCTCTGCTTTTGAATATGCTATCTAGGTTGGTCATAACCTTCCTTCCAAGGAGTAAGCGTCTTTTAATTTCATGGCTGCAGTCACCATCTGCAGTGATTTTGGAGCCCAGAAAAATAAAGTCTGACACTGTTTCCACTGTTTCTCCATCTATTTCCCATGTAGTGATGGGACCAGATGCCATGATCTTCGTTTTCTGAATGTTGAGCTTTAAGCCAACCTTTTCACTCTCCACTTTCACTTTCATCAAGAGGCTTTTGAGTTCCTCTTCACTTTCTGCCATAAGGGTGGTGTCATCTGCATATCTGAGGTTATTGATATTTCTCCCGGCAATCTTGATTCCAGCTTGTGTTTCCTCCAGTCCAGCATTTCTCATGATGTACTCTGCATATAAGTTAAATAAACATGGTGACAATATACAGCCTTGACGTACTCCTATTCCTATTTGGAACCAGTCTGTTGTTCCATGACCAGTTCTAACTGTTGCTTCCTGACCTGCATACAGATTTCTCAAGAGGCAGATCAGGTGGTCTGGTATTCCCATCTCTCTCAGAATTTTCCATAGTTTATTGTGATCTACACAGTCAAAGGCTTTGGCATAGTCAATAAAGCAGAAATAGATGTTTTTCTGGAACTCTGCAAGGTTATGCTCAAAACCCTTCAAGCTAGGTTTCAGCAGTACATGAACTGAGAACTTCCAGATGTACAAACTGGATTTTGAAGAAGCAGAGGAAACCAGATATTGAATTGCCAACATCAGTTGGATCATAGAAAAGCAAGGGAATTTCAGGAAAATGTTTATTTCTTCACTGACTACACTAAAGCCTTTGACAATGTGAGCACAACAAACTGGAAAATTCTTAAAGAGATGGGAATACCAGACCACCTTACCTGCCTCCTGAGAAACCTGTATGCAGGTCAAGAAGCAACAGTTAGAACTGGCCGTGAAACAATGGGCTGGTTCAAATTTGGGAAAGGAGTACAACAAGGCTGTACTTGTCTCTCTGTGTGTCACCCTGCTTATTTAACTTCTATGCAGAGTACATCATATGAAATGCCAGGCTGGATGAATCACAAACTGGAATTAAGACTGCCAGGAGAAATATCAGCAACCTCATATATGCAGATAACACCCTAATGTCAGAGAGTGAAGAGGAACTCAAGACCCTCTTGATGAGGGTGAAAGAGGAGAGTGAAAAAACTGACTTGAAACTCAATATTCAAAAAGCTAAGATCGTGGCATCAGGTCCCCTCACTTCATGGCAAAGAGAAGGGGGAAAGTAGGAGCAGTAATATATTTTCTTTTCTTGGGCTCCGAAATCACTGCGGACGATGATTGCAACCATGAAATGAAAAAGACACTTGCACCTTGGAAGAAAAGCTTTGACAAGCCTAGACAGAATATTAAAAAGCAGAGACGTCAATTTGCCAACAAAGATCTATATAGTCAAAGCTATGGTTTTTCCAGTAGTCATGTATGGATGTGAGATTTGGACCATAAAGAAGGCTGAGCACCAAAGAATTGATGCTTTTGAACTGTAGTGTTGGAGAAGACTCTTGAGTGTCCCTTGGACTGCAAGATCAAACCAGTCAGTCCTAAAGGAAATCAATCCTGAATATTCATTGGAAGGACTGAAGCTGAAGCTGAAGCGCCAATACTTTGGCCATGTGATGTGAAGAGCTGACTCACTGGAAAAGACCCTGATGCTGGGAAAGATTGAAGGCAAATGCAACAGAGAATGAGATGGTTGGATAGCATCACCTACTCAATAGACATGAATTTGAGCAAACTCTGGGAAATAGTGGAGGACAGAGGAGCCTGGCATGCTGCAGTCCATGGCAGTCGCAAAGAATTGGACACCACTTAGCAACTGAACCACACTGGAAGGCCTAAATATAACACAAAACCCAAAAGTCATAATGTTAGGAAAAAAAATATTACGTAAGAATAAAAAAGATGCTGCATTAATCAAAATCATCACCATAAGCCAAGCAGAAGATAATGGTAAGCTGTAAAAAATATTTATAAGGCATATCAGAAACAAAGAATAGTTTCTCTGTTGTATAAATCAATAAAAAAGAGACTAGTAGGTCGATAAGGAAAAGGAGGCAAAGAGCTCACCTGAGCTAGAGATGTGTGTTGCCCTTAATCACATGAGAAGATGCCCAGCTTTTCTCAGAAAGTTTCCTGAGTGACTGTATTCCCCTCGGTCACGCTAAGGGCAGGGGGCTCGCCTGCACCTTTGGTACCAGTACAAAATCCATCCCTTCTGAATGGAAGAAAATTTGGTTATGTCCTTCAGAATTCTATTTCTGTGGGTGTAGTCCACAGGTTCAGTCACACAGAGTGGTTGCTTGTGGCTGTGTTGCCCATGGGGCCGCCCTCACTCACAGATATGGGTGCGGTCACCTGCCCACCAAACAGTCCTGCCAAGCGGAGCGCGGAGCCCAGCGTCGTGGCCACCAGAGTCTGCATCTGTGACTCAGATTCATGGATACAGGTGTGAGGGGCTGGCTTGGGGCGGCTGTGACCCCAGAATGCTCAGTGGTTCTGTGAGCCCCGGTCACGGGCCCAGAGCCTCTGGTCACAGGCCATCCGCGAGGGCCTTTCCCTCCAGAGACCCTGCACCTCACATTGGCCCCCTCACTGTCCTGGGGACCTGACCCGGGCCCGAGGCAGTCTGGGCTCAGGGGGCCCATCCACAGGAGCTGAGCCAGCTGGGTGATCACTGAGGACGGTCACGGGTGTGTCCACGTCTCCTCCTTGTTTATGTCGTAAGCAGCCCGGTGGCTGGCTGTGTGTGTTTGCTCCCACGGCCCTGGCACAGAGCAGCACCTGCAGCAGCCCCTGAGAAATGCTGCATTATTTTCTAAGAAAACCACACATAATATGACATGCAAAATGTCACCACCAGTAACGGAATCTCCTCTCTCTCTCCCGCAATACTGTCCCCTGGCTGCCTGCAACTGGGAGCTGTTGGAGCCAACCTGGGAGCCTGACACAGGAGGTGGGGGTGTCCTGCCCATAAACAGAGGTGGCCCCCAAGCCAGTCGGCCAGGGCCTCTTAAGAGAAGGGCTTAAGAGGAATGGTGTGGGAGAGAGACCAGCCCCCAGAAATGTCACTGAGGTTCACAGTGGTTTCCCTGGCCCTATGGGGACAGTATCACAGCGCCTGTGCCCACGAGTCCCCTCAATGTGCCCTGAAGAGGGGCAGACACTGGTGTCATAGCCGGACTGGGAGGAGGACTTGGGGAGAAGGGGCTGAGGGAGTTACCTGCCCCGCGCCCCACGTTCTTACAGAAATGGAGTCAAGAATCAGCCTGGGAGCTCCTATCCAAACAGCGAGAGAGGGCAAGTGCTGGAGAGGGTGTGGAGAGAAGGGAGCCTCCTTCACTGTTGGTGGGAGTGTAAATTGGTACAGCTACTGTGGAAAACAGTATGAAAGTTCCTCTAAAAACTAAGAACAGAGCTACCAGATATTCTAGAAATTCTGGTCCTGGGCATTTATCTGAAGAAAACAAAAACAGTAATTTAAAAATTTATATGTACCCCTGTGTTCATCACAGGTCTATTTTTGTAGAGCTCTATTTCTGTCTTTATAGCCAAGACATGGAAGCAACCCAAATGTCCATCAGTAGATGAGTGGATAAAGATGGCGTGGTATGTACATAAAATGGAATAATACCACTCAGCCATAAAAAAGAAAGAAATTTGCCACTTGTGACGTGGCTGGACTGCGAAAGTATTATGCCGAGCGAGATAAGCCGGATGGGGAAAGATATATTGTGTAATTTTACTCATGTGGAATCTGAAAAGTAAACAAAAACGAGCTCATAGGTACTCATCTGTATCATGACGGTACTTGAGATGGTGAGCACGCCGTAGTGTGTACAGATGTCACATTATATTGCTCTATAGGCGAAACTTGTATTAAAAGCAAAATCAAGATCAGCCAGGCGGCTGCCTTGGCGGGCAACGTGCTCACAGAGGGAGCTGCGGGTAGACAGCGGTGTCCACGCTGCAGAGGACCCTCAGCAGGCCTCTGGGAACAAGGCTGCAGGGCAGGAGGGAAGGGGCCCTCGCCACTGTGCATGCTTTCTTTTTAAACCTGCAAGAGGCAAGCAGATGTTCTCGGACGGCTTTGCTTATACGCCCAAGGTTGTCACCAGGGCCCAAAGCCTGGGTGTGTTTGTCACCAGTACAGGTCTGCACAGAGGGGCCAGCAGGAGCCTAAAGCCACCACCCTACCTGGCACAGCAGGGCTGGCCACCAAGCGGGGCTGCCCCTCCACAGCCTGTCCCCGATGCTCCTGCGTGTGGTCCCTCCTGAAGCAGAGGGCTGGATCGAATGAGCTTTTGAGGTTGCTTCCCTCACAAGCCCCTAAAGTCTGTGCCCTGGAGCCAGAGAAAGGTTCAAAACAGGAGGGAGCTCTGGGGATGAAGGTGTCAAACGGAAGTTTTGGCCTTCGCCCGCCTCCGACTGTGAGAGCCAACAACTGGGCCTGGCTGCTCTCGGCTTCTGGGCTGCTCCCTGCCGCACCTCTGGGAACTAAGCCATCAACAGCAGGCTGAGAAGTGAGGCGGCCCCATCTCAGTGCACAAATGACCCTAAAGAGGGTCTGAGATCAGAGGAGCCACCTCCAGACGGGAATTCACAGCTGTCTGGGGCTGGCCCCATGGCAGGCAGGCACCACCGAAAAGGTGCACGAGTTTGAGCTTTCAAAAGTGGCCTCCAGGAGCCACTCCTAGGACGAGATGAAAGGGGGCCTTCCTGCACAGAAGGTTTTTGTGGGGTCTGCCCTGCAGCGGGCCTGCCTTACAGGTGCTCGGCTTGAGGCTTCTAATCCTTTTCACACACTGTGCCCCCTCTGCCTCCCTCCCCAGCCAGGCAGGAGGGCTGACTGATGAGACTCTGCCAGAAGGAGCCAGGACTTGAAGGATAAAGAGAGACAGGAGGACACATTGGGAGGGAGAGCTGTGGATGCCCCGGCTGCATGGATGCGTGAAAACTTAATCTAGTAGCTGGAGTGGATGCACCTGGACTTGTTTATGTGGCCAGCCTCCCAGAATGTTTCCCATTCAGTTGGGAAACCAAGAACCAGCCATGGAGTGTGTCGATGCAGCCCTGGAGACATGAGCACAGTCACTCAAAACCGCCTCTCAGATGGTGCCCAGAGCGTGGGGCTGGGGGTGCCTGTTCCTGTAGGGTGACTGATCTCTTGGGATCGCTTGCACACACTCCGTGCTCAATAAACGTTCTTTGAATGCATGATTTGATGCTCGACCTTCCTGGGGATTAGCCTCTGTCATGGAATAGTAATTCACCAGAAACTCCCCAATGATGTGCGTTAGTGTTTCTGCTCATTTCCATCACTCTTCTGCAGTGTCACCTGAGTAGCTGGGTTCTTTGTCCCCACAGATGTTCGAGCACTTTTCCCAGAACCAGCAAATAGCAGGCAACTGTAGTTCACCTGAGCCCTGTGGCCCAAATCCTGCAAAAATACTGTTTCAGAAAGAAATTGATTTTTGACTATGAGAAGTGTCTCAACATTGGCTGCTACACACCATGAACTAGTGAGATAGTTGTCAACAAAAAAACCCTTCCTAGAACAGACAATTTTCTATTCAAAATTTGCCAACCTGAAAAATACCTACACAAGATTACTTATTTCTGGCATTTTTTCTAAAGCCTGACTCAGAGCCACACCGTTTACACTTGATCTTTGTTTGTCAAAGGCGGTCTTAGTGATTTGAAGGCCAAGTGGACAGAGTTCCAAACAAGCCCTCCTTCAGCAGTGGATGGAGCGACTGTGCCTCTGTGCCGTTCCCTCGGGGCCCCCGCCTGCATCCCGGGCTAGGTCCCCCTCCGGACAGGCCGCAGGCCGCATGCTCTCGCCTCTGCCCCGGGGAGGCAGCTTCGCTCTGGCCGATGCTCACTAGCTGTTCCTCTGACTCAGGAACAGAACTGATGCGCGTGGGCTGGCAGCCTGCACCCCGGCCCTCGGCCGCTTCTCAGCAGAGGTACCTACCATTAACAGTGGGCACCAGACACTGCTGCCCCTCCGCCCCAAGTGAGACCACCCCTCAGCAAACAGCTGTCGGGCTGGCTGGCCAGATTCCAACAAGGTGGTCTATACAGGTTCAAAGCTCCCTATCCTGTTACTGGTTCCCAGCGCTATCCGATTCCCTCTTCCTTCTTCTGTGAGAACCTGGTTATGAGTAGAAACTTGAATCTGAAGGTGCATCTTCTGTCCTTCCCTCCCATCCAGGAGGACCGCAGACTGCGTGAGTGGACCGGAGCCTGTGGGGCCAAGGCCCCTCCTGCCAGTGGAGGTTGGTCCGAGCTGCCCAACTGGACACCAGGGCTCCTTGGTGATTCAGGCCAAGATGTGGGCAGGGGCTCAGGGATTCCCTTCACAGCCCACCAGGCAAGAGAAAGGACTGAGACGAGGGGTCAGGTGACCCCAGAGGCCCTCATCCCCGACGTTCTACCACCTTCTTGGGCTCGTGATCCCACTCGCACTCCGGTCCCTCCTGGGGCAGGGGCGAGGGGAGGGCAGAGGAGTGCACGGGGCTTGGTGTGAGCCAGCACCAGCTGTGTGCCCTTGGACAAACTCCTTAGCCTCTCTGCCCCTTGGAGTCCTCTTCCAACGCGGGGACACGGCTCCTCTCTCAGAGAGCCCCTGCCAGTGCCGCAGCTGACACAGCAGCTCTCACCCTGGGGTTCACTTCGCAACCGCACCCCCAGCCACGTCCCCACCTCTCTTCACTGTCTGCACCGTGTTTCTGTAAGGATTCATGGGCTCCACAGATGTGCTGAAGTTCTTTAAAGAGACTCTGATAAACTATGAATCCCCTCAGTTTCCTAATTTTAAAAAGCTGAATGGTACATCCAGCAACCTTTGCTACAAACATTACCATGGAATCAAATGGAAAGGTATGTGAAAGTCCTTGAACGGATTAAACAGGACATGGACTTCAGTAATGGTAACGACACACTCACCATGGCGACTCGTTCAGTGTGGCACTTCCTATATTAAATAATTTGGCACAAATTATTATATGTATATATATATATATATATATATAAAACTTCTCTTGTAATTCAGAGAAGTCTTTTTCTTGGTTTTTCAAAACATGGTAGGGGAATGACCTGTATTTGACAACCTGAGAGAAAGAAAAGTAGATAATTGACTCTGGTGTTTTTCTTTTACCTTTTAATTGTTTTGGGTTATTCATTTTGTCTTGTTTTGGTTTTCTTTTCTTCTCTCAAGTGACCATGCCTGAATATGCACTGTGATCTTCAGTAATGGGAGCCACGGGCCAGTTTCAGGGATGTCAACCCCTCTTTCATCTCCCCAGCCAGCCAGGCTCGCCCGGAGTGCACCTGTCCTACTGGTCAGTGACCAGTTGCTGGGGCAGCAAAAAAGGAAGAGGACCATTTGCTCTGGCCTCTCATCCAACTCAGAAACATTCAGAGGAGGCTGCATGGTGATCTGGCAAGGTGAGGCATTCCAGGCGACCCCAGAGAGTGAGAAAGGGAAGTTGGGACTCGCAGACTCACCCCCACCCACCCTGCTGGCAGGTGAGGCCTCACTGCTCAGCCCCAAACTTCAGCTGAAGTTTGAAACACAGTCAGTGCTGCATCAGAAGAAAGGCTGAATGAGAGCCCACCTTGGCCACCTGGCGGGGTGTGTCCCGGGGATGCACTTGGAAGAGATGACCCCGGCACTCAGGAAACCATGGGGAGGGAGGAGGAAGGCATTCTTGACAGACTCAGCACAGCGTGGGGCGTCTACACCCCCTTGGTATGGTGCTGTAGTCAGTTCTTCCCATTGAAAGGTCCTCCCAAGTCCCACTGGAAAAGTCAGGGAGTCGTACACAAGCCCTGTCTGTCTGGCCTTTGAGTTTACCGTGTTCTTTGCATTCACAGGAGCCCTATGGCAGAGCCCTGGATCTGTGAGCCCAAGCACGGTTCTCCACAAGATGCGGTTTGTCTTTTCACAGAGTGTAGTGCTGGTGTGGCTGGAGCTGCACACAGCCCATGATGGCCCAGGATCCAGGGGGGTATTGCATCCTGGTTGAACCAGATGCAGAAGAGGGGTCCTCGTCAGGGGCCTTCTGGAGACCCCAACAGCATCTTCCAGTCCCTGGGAAATTCCCAGACTCCTGTTCAGGTGGCCTGGTGCCATGGTGAACTGGCAGACACTGCTTCCCAAATGAGTAGACTGAGGTCTGAGAAGCTGGTCCTTTGACCAAAATGACACAGCTAACAAGTGGTGGGTTACAGTTCCAAGCCATCATCCAAACCCAGGTCTGTGCTCAAGTGTGCACACATGTGCACACACCACGCATGTGCTCATGGCTGAGGGCAGCTCAAAAGGCTGCCCAGGCATGAAGACCTTCACGTAGGCACAGTGGCCACAGAGCGCGTGTCCAGGTTCAGACTTGGGGTTTCTGGTCCCATCGTGCAGACTCTGCTGCTGTCACTTAGCAGAGGAGCCCTCAGTCCCAGAGTCACTCTTTTTTGTTTAAGAACAGGGAGGGTGGGGACTGGAGAGCCCTGGAGGCAGGCCTTGTCCAGAAGCCCAGAACCACCAGCGCCCTCTCCTGAAGTCTGTGTGCCTGCTGTCATGCGATGCTCCTGGATTCTAACCCTGAAGCTGGGCATGGCTGGGCCAGGAAGCAGAAGTACCAGCTGTCTCACCAGGCCCGTCCTGAAGCAGGAGGTAGGGGCTGTTCTGGAAACGCAGCTTAGAGCCTGCTCTCTGCTTGTGTCGACTATTCTGGAAGTACCATCCCCTGAGTTAAGTCTTAAACTGGCTCAAATAGATCCAGGTATCTGTAGCTGAACTCCGGCACAAAAATTCCCAAACTCTCTCGGTTGGGAAAAAGAAATGCAGAAAGGCAAAGTGGTTGTCTGAGAAAAAAAAAAAAAGAATCTAAAGGCAAAGGAGAAAAGGAAATAAATATATACCTATTTAAATGTAGAGTTCCAAAGAGTAGCAAGGAGAGATGTGAAATCCTTCCTCAGTGATCAATGCAAAGAAATAGAGGAAAACAATAGAGTGGGAAAGACCAGAGATCTAGTCAAGAAAATTAGAGATACCAAGGGAATATTTCATGCAAAGATGGGCTCAATAAAGGACAGAAATGGTATGGATCTAACAGAAGATACCAAGACGAGGTGGCAGGAATACACATGAGAACTATACAAAAAGATCTGTATGACCCAGATAACCACGATGATGTGATCGCTCATCTACAGCCAGACATCCTGGAATGTGAAGTCAAGTGGGCCTTAGGAAGCATCACTACAAACAAAGCTAGTGGAGGTGGTGGAATTCCAGTTGAGCTGTTTCAGGTCCTAAAAGATGATGCTATTAAAGTGCTGCACTTAAAATGCCAGCAAATTTGGAAAACTCAGCAGTGGCCACAGGACTGGAAAAGGTCAGTTTCCATTCCAATCCCAAAGAAAGGCAATGCCAAAGAGTGTTCAAATTATCGCACAAATGCACTCATCTCACATGCTAGCAAAGTAATGCTTAAAATTCTCCAAACCAGGCTTCAATAGTACATAAATTGTGGATATCCAGATGTTCAAGCTGGGTTTAGAAAAGGCAGAAGAACCAGAGATCAAATTGCCAATATCCATTGGATCATAGAAACAGCAAGAGACTTCCAGAGAAACATCTACTTCTGCTTTATTGACTACACCAAAAGCTTTTGACTGTGTTGATCACAACAAACTGTGGAAAATTCTTCAAGAGATGAGAATACCAGACCACCTGACCTGACTCCTGAGAAATCTGTGTGCAGGTCAGGAAGCAACAGTTAGAACTGGACATGGAACAACAGACTGGTTCCAAATAGGAAAAGGAGTACATCAAGGCTGTATATTGTCACCCTGCTTATTTAACTTATATGCAGAGTTTTTCATGCAAAATGCTGGGCTGGATGAAGCACAAGCTGGAATCAAGATTGCTGGGAGAAATATAAATAACCTCAGATATGCAGATGAAACCACCTTTATGGCAGAAAGTGAAGAACTAAAGAGCCTCTTGATGAAGTGAAAGTGGAGAATGAAAAAGTTGGCTTCAAACTCAACATTCAGAAAACTAGAATTATGCTATTTGGTCCCATCACTTCATGACAAATAGATGGGGAAACAATGGAAACAGTGACAGACTTTATTTTTTGGTGCTCCCAAATCACTGCAGATGGTGATTGCAGCCATGAAATTAAAAGATGCCTACTCCTTGGAAGAAAAGCTATGACCAACCTAGACAGCATATTAAAAAGCAGAGACATTACTTTGCCAAGAAAGGTCCGTCTAGTCAAAGCTATGGTCTTTCCAATAGTCATGTATGGATGTGAGAGTTGGACTATAAAGAAAGCTGAGCACCGAAGAATTGATGCTTTTGAACTGTGGTGTTGGAGAAGACTCTTGAGAGTCCCTTGGACTGCAAGGAGATCAAACTGGTCCATCCTAAAGGAAACCAGTCCTGAATATTCATTGGAAGGACTGATGCTGAAGCTGAAACTCCAATCCTTTGGCCACCTGATGTGAAGAACTGACTCACTGGAAAAGACCCTGATGCTGGAAAAGATTGAAGGCAGGAATAAAAGGGGATGACAGAGGATGAGATGGTGGGATGGCCTCACTGACTCAATGGACGTGAGTTTTAGCAAGCTCTGGGAGTTGGTGAAGGACAGGGAGCAGGGAGGCCTGGTGTGCTGCAGTCCATGGGGTCGCAAGGAGTCAGACACGACTGAGTGACTGAACTGACTGACTGGGCTATTGGCCCAATCTCACTGAAGGTGAAGATGAACAAGTCCACCCTTGGGCTTGTTTTGTCTTAGCTATAAAACAAGCTGGTCAACTAAGTTATTGCTCAGCAAGTCCTCACCCCCAACCCTCCCCTTCACAGGAGGATCAGTGTGGACGTGGCACCCTGGACCAGGCCTTGAGATCTCCCCAGGGAACCTGCAGCCTTCTGCCCACAGCCCAGAGCAGGGCTGCCTTTGTGGCCTGCATGCTCTGTGTGAAGAAGGGCACTTACTGTCCAAGCCAGCTGGCACTGAGTAACGGTGCACAGCATTGTCATGGCAGGAGCTGCTTACTACATCTAAGGCTGGTTTTGAGAACAGAACAAGAGATCAGACACTTCCGCTGTTGCCTGGCTGTCTCCGCCCCCCGCCCCGGGCTGGGAACTCCCTCCGGTGGGTTCCTCTCTCCCCTCCACCTGTCTCAGACCTGTCTCGGTGTTGTGCCCCTTGGTCGATTCCCTAGCATTGCTCCCTGCCCTCTGGTGGGGTGGGGCACCCCTAGGACACGGCCCCTGTTGGAGGGGGAATCCCAGAGCCCCAGGAAGCCTTCCTGGGCCGCCATCCTCGCCCTCCTCCGCAGCTGCACCTCGGTGGGCCCTGTGTGTCTGCTCAGCTCTGCAGCTGCGTTCCTATCCAGGCCACATGAAATGTGCTCGGAATCTCCCCTGGTGCCCCCTGCGCCAGTGGGATTTAATCCCCCGCCCAGGGCCCCCAGGGGCAACTCCCCATTGTGGCCTCATGGGCACCCTCACTCCTGACTGACCTGGGGACACACAGCCCCTCAGACAGCGGGCGCTTCCCTTCACCTCTGCACACTGCACTCAGGCCCAACACAAACGTAGTAAGCTTGTGCTCGCAATTTCCTACTTTTGAATTTCCTCCATTGCTTCCCAGAGAATAAGGAGACTCAGAGGGCTGGGGCCAGACAAGCTGAGCAAATCCAGCTGCCCCTGAATCTCCCTGCACCCCAGTTTCCTCATCATAAACTGGGGGACATCCCTTCCAGGAGGTTGTGTGGGATCAGAGGGACCGCAGAAGGTGCCAACGCCTCTCCTCCCCTCTCCCCCTCTGTGTGCATCTCTGCCTCTGCGCCCCTCTGTGTGTCTGTCTCTCTCTCTGCCTCCCTCTGTCTCTATGTCTCCCTGTGTGTCTGTCTTTCTGTCTGTCTGTCCCTCTTCTCTTTCTCTTGATCTCTGTCTCTGCTCCCCCCCAACAGTCACTCTCCGGCTACCTGGCCTCACTGCTTGGCACTGGCGGTCCAGGAGACACACACTGGAGCCCCAGCAGTGCTCACCACCCTTCCTAAGTCATCCCTAGCTCAAGGACCATGTTTGAATCTGCCTCTGGCCCGAGGAAGAAGGCGCGTGGGGCTGGAGGGGAACCAAGGGCATGGCCAGCTTCTCTGCAGGAGCTAGAGATGGACAGGTGGCTGGAGGTGAGCAGCCGAGACCAGAGCTGAGAAACCGACTGGAGGAGTGGGGCTCGGAGGGGTGCAGGGACCAGGTGAAGGGGAGGGCCCAGGTGAGGGGGGAGGGTCCAGGTGAGGAGGGAGGGCCCAGGTGAGGGGGAGGATCCAGGTGAGGGGGAGGGCCCAGGTGAGGGGGAGGGTCCAGGTGAGGGGTGGCAGGTCCCCGCCCGCTCTCCGGAGGAGCCGTGTCCTTGGGGACTGTCCCTCCTCCAAACTCCCAGGGTCTGAGAGCCGCTCGGACCCCCATCCGCAGGAGCCCTGGCACCCGGGTGAGCATCAGGTGAGCCTTTTCCAGGCCTGTGAGGTGCTCAGCTTCAGGCCACCTGCTGAGTCTCCACCTCTTGGCCTCCCCGGTCCTTGGCTTTCCTGGGGGGTCCTGGGAAAGGACTCCCTGGTCCTTTTCACTTCTTCAAAGTGGCTGCACAAATTAGCTTGATGAGTTAATCCCCAAACTTGAGAGAAACGAGGTGCTGCTGGAAGCAGTGATGGCTGTGATCCGCTGCTGCCTCGCTCCCCTCCGCCCAGAGGCTGCTAAGCAGGGACCCTGGACTGGCACAGGTGACGGGCACTAACCGCTGAGCACCTTGCCTGCACCGATTTTTCATCTGGAACAGAGTCTGAGGAGCCCTGGGGAAAGCAAGTTTTATCCTGATGGTATTGATGATAGCTCTGTGAATGTGATAACAATAGTGCTAGCTGATGCTTCTTGGTCTCCAGTTACATATCAGGTGGTTTTCAGTTTAATTCCCACGGCCCCTTGCAGAGATGCTATCACCATCCCCATCGTTTCACAGACGTGGAAACTGAGGCACAGATAGGCGTCTCCCCTGCATCCTCACCCCGGAGCCAGAGCTCCCAACAACCGTTGTGTTTTGTGGTTTTCAGGGAACCGTCTGAAGCTAAAATATCTGTAACCTTTTAGGCTTAGAACTCAGCTCGGACCTCTTTCCATTACCAGCTGCTGTGATTCTGGAGAAGGATTTAAGTCCTCTGAGTCCCAGGCTTCTCTGTGTGACAAAGCACTGGCTGCCTTCAGGATAAATGGAGTGAATCTTCGCAGAAGACAGGCCCTCTGGTCAGTGCCGAGGCTCCAGGCTAAGAGGAGTTGACGAGGGACTGTGAGGACCCTAACCCTCTGGCGGCCCTTGTCCCCTTGGACGTCACCCTCCTGCCTCCACACCATCCAGTGTCTGGACCCACTTGTTCACCAAAAGTACTTGCTGAGCACCCTGAGTGCCAGGCACCCACCTAAGCAAGCAAGACAGGTGAAGGTTTACCTTTTGGCTGCAGTCAGTAAGGGGACAAGATTATAACCCACAGACACTGCAAAGGCGCCACAGCAGGAAACAAGGGCAGAGGGGTGGTCCTCTGGAAAGAGACAGGGGACCCTCTTTTGCAAACTAGTAGCACACATAGGGCATCACACAGTTTCCAGCCTGTTGGCAGGAAGCTGGCTCCTCACTCCCCCAGCTTGCCGAGTGCGAAGCCTACCCTGTATTTCTAGCCCAGGCTCTCTGAGTGCCTGCTGTTTACAACAGAGCAGGAAATGGACCAGGGTCCTCCCAGAAGGGGGACAGGGGCCTGGAGCCTGGCAGGTGCTATGGACAGAACGCTCAGTGGGAAAGATGATATCTGGAACAGTCCTCTAATCTGCAGGCCACAGAGAGTAAGTGTGTCAGTTTCCAGGGCCCCAGGAAGGGAGAGGGCAGTAACCCCGCTTATCTTCAGGTTTTTTTGTGCCTTTCGTCACTATCATTGCCACATTTGTGAATACCTAGATTCCGGAGAAACACGGCACTGGCTTAGATCTCTAGGAGCTGGGTTCATGGGCACACTTTTTTTTTCCTCTAAAAGAGGTAAGTCTAGGGCGTCTCTGGTGGTCCACTGGTTAAGAAGCCACCTTGCAATGCAGGGGACGCTGGTTTGAAACCTGGTCTGAATATTCCACATGCCTTGGGGAATGGGCCAATTAGGCCCCTGTGTGACAACCACTGAGCTCCGAGTGCTCCAGAGCCTGTGTACCCCAACAAAGAGCAGTTCCCACTCACCACAACTAGAGAAAGCCTGTGAACAGCAACCCTAACCCAGCACAGCCAAAAATAAATAAAAATAAGACTGTTAAATAATATAAAAGACAACACAAAGTTCTGGACACGTGACCTGTTGAAGCTAAAAGAAATGAAGGTTTCTTCATGTGGAAAGGCTTTGGGGGTCTCCACCGCGGGAGATCATGATGACCCACGATGGTGTGATCACTCACCTAGAGCCCGACATCTCGGAGTGCAAAGTCAGGTGGCCCTTAGGAAGCATCCCTGCAAAAAAACCTAGTGGAGGTGATGGAATTCTAAATAGGCTATTTCAAACCCTAAAAGATGGTGCTGTTAAAGTGCTGCACTCAACATGCTAGCAAATTTGGAAAACCCAGCACTGGCCACAGGACTGGAAAAGATGTTTTCATTCCAATCCCAAAGAAAGGCAATGCCAAAGAATGCTCAAACTACCACACAATTACTCATCTAACATGTTAGCAAAGTAATGCTCAAAATTCTCCAACCTAGGTTTCAACAGTACCTGAACTGAGAACTTCCAGATGTTCAAGCTGGATTTAGAAAAGGCAGAGGAACCAGAGATCAAGTTGGCAACATCCATTGGATCATAGAAACAGCAAGAGAATTCCAGAAAAACATCTGCTTCATTGACTACGTTAAAGCCTTTGATTGTGTAGACCACAACAAACTGGAAAATTCTTCAAGAGATGGGAATACCAGATCACTTTACCTACCTCCTGAGAAACCTGCATGTAGATCAAGAAGCAACAGTTAGAACCGGACATGGAACAACGGGCTGGTTTAAACTTGGGAAAGGAGCATGTCAAGGCTGTATATTGTCACCTTGCTTAGTTATATGCAGAGTACATCATACAAAATGCTGGGCTGGATGAAGTGTAAGCTGGAATCAAGATTGCCAGGAGAAATATCAGTAAACTCAGACATGCAGATGACACCACCCTTATGGCAGAAAGCAAAAAGAAACTAAAGTGCCTCTTGATGAAAGTAAAAGAGGAGAATGAAAAAGCTGGCTTAAAACTCAACATTCATAAAACGAAGATCATAGCATCTGCTCCTATAACTTCATGGCAAATAGATGGGGAAACAATGGAAACAGTAACAGTCTTCATTTTATTTGGCTTCAAAATCACTGCAGATGGTGACTGCAGCCATGAAATTAAAAGATATTTGCTCCTTGGAAGAAAAGCTATGACCAACCTAGACAGTATATTAAAAATTAGAGACATTACTTTGCCAACAAAGTCTGTCTAGCCAAAGCTATGGTTTTTCCATAGTCATGTATGAATGTGAGAGTTGGACTATAAAGGCTGAGCATCGAAGAATTGATGCTATTGAACTGTGGTGTTGGAGAAGACTCTTGAGAGTCCCTTGGATTGCCAGGAGATCAAACCAGTCAATCCCAAAGGAAATCAGTCCTGGATATTTATTGGAAGGACTGATCCTGAAGCTGAAGCTCCAATACTTTGGCCATCTAATGCAAAGAGCCAACTCATTAGAAAAGCCCCTGATGCTGGGAAAGCTTGAAGGCAGGAGGAGAAGGGGATGACAGAGGATGAGATGGTTGGATGGCCTCACCGACTCAATGGACATGAGTTTGAGCAAGCTCTGGGAGATGGTGATGGACAGGGAGGCCTGGCGTGCTGCAGTCCACATGGCTGCAAAGAGGTGGACACGACTGTGCAACTGGACAACAACAGCAGCCATGGGAGACAGAGTGCAGCGGTGCTCGTGCTCAGACATTTCAGCCGTTGGCCGCAGCTGTGAAGGTTTGTTGTGCTGTGCTGTGTTGCTTTTCTCACTTGCCTTTGTCTCTGGGAGGTTGTGCATCTCCGGTCTTCTCCTCCCTTGGAATTTTTTAGCAAGTGGACAAATTCACAAGTACGAAATCCATGGGTATGAGTGTACACGTATGTACACATACCTGTAGTCTGGGGATGTACGTGTGAGATGGGCATCAAACACAGGCTGCACCGAAGCTGTCAGTGTGTTTTGTGCTGCTTCCGTGTGCCCTGTGCACTCCAGGCACTGGGACTGAAACACTGGAAGGCTCACAGCTGCTGCCTCCAGAGGGTTTGTTCTCACAGCAAAGACTGAGTAAGACTGCCCTCTTAGAGAAGTCAATAGACAATCGCAGACTACGCTAGTTACTAGGAACAATTTAGTCAGTTTGCTCTGAAGAAGAACAAACACTCAGACAGGGTGGATCACAAGGATGACAGCCAACCCCCAGAGAGCTGAGGGAAGCTCTCCCTAACAGCGTGAAGATGTCTGTCTGGGGAGGGGGAGGCTGCAGGGGCTGGCGGAGCCCCAGGGCTGGGATGTGGTCAGTTATGGAGGAGAATGGGGCTGGTGTGAGTACTCAATGGAATTTCGACTCTTTATGTAATGGTGGATTTTAAATGAAAAGATATATTGAAGTAGCATAGTATAATCACAAAAATCTTAAATAAGAAAAGCACATCCAACTTTCTTCAAGAGTGGCTTCTAAAAGCCCTAAGAAACGCCCACAGCCAGAACTTGGATAGAGAATGAGAAAGGATCCAGGGATCCAAGAGCCAACAAGCAACTAATGAAATAAAACACTCCAGAGAACTCAGCATCACAAAGCATAGACAGGCAAAAGGAAGTGTTCCAAGCAAGGGATCTCTCTTAGATTTGGCCAAAAAGCGTTCGTGCTGCCGTGACAGGAGTGCTCCGGCGTGTCAGCGTGCATGAGGGCGCGTGGAGGGAAGGCTCAAGCAGTGTTTACGGAGCGTGCTTGGGGTGAGTTGGCTGCAAACAGACCCAGGATAATGGAACAGCAGCTGGACAGGAGGAGGAGGCCAGGGAGCTTCTCCCGTTTCTTTACATGGGGACCCTGCAGCACAGCTGTTCAGCCATAAGGACGACCAAGTGTGATCAGTAGTTCAGGATGAAAGAGGGGTGATGGGAGGAGAGAAGCCTGGACAGTGAGAGGCGATGGTGGAAACACCTGTGAAATAACTGGCCTTTGTTAGGAGGGAAGACCTTCTCCAGCTCTATCTGGATGCAGTGAAGAGAGAAAGGTCCAGATGGGAGCACAGACCTGGGAAGATGGACAGTGACCTTACTGTGCGCTTCCATTCCAGTGTGCGTGAAGCCAGCAGGCAGCTCCCTCAGGGAAGGTGGGGCTGGAAACAAGCAGGGCCAGTGTCCAGAGACCTCTGTGTCGTTCCCTTCAACTGGGTTGAGTCTATGATTACCTCAGAGTAAAAAGCTTAATTATAAAATGAGGCTACTATACTGTGAAAGTGAAAGTAAAGTCACTCAGTCGTGTCCAACTCTTTGCGACCTCATGGACTGTAGCCTACCAGGCTCCTCTCTCCATGGGATTCTCCAGGCAAGAATACTGGAGTGGGTTGCCATTTCCTTCTCCAGGGGATCTTCCCAACCCAGGAATCGAACCCGAATCTCCCACATTGCAGGCAGATGCTTTAACCCTTGAGCCACCAGGGAAGCCCTTAAAATACTTATTTGAGCCCCTTTTTTTTGGAGGAAGCGGGGCAAGAATACTGGAGTGGGTTGCCATTCCCTTCTCCAGGAGATCTTCCTGACCCAGGGATTGAACCCGGGTCTCCCTCATTGTAGGCTTTACCGTCTGAGCCACCTGGGAAGTCACCTCCATTTATATGATATTCTGGGAAAAGCAAAATTGAACCGAAAACAGATCATTGATTGCCAAATTCACAGGGGATTTGGGGGGGTGGGGAGTCGAAACAGCTAGTCTACACCTTGACTGTGGTGGTGGCAGTTACCAACTGTGCACATTTGTCAAAATACATAGACTTGCACTAAAAGATAGGATTTTGTGTTTGTCTTGTCTTGTTATTGAGCCATAGTTGATTTACAATGTTGTGTTAGTTTCAGGTATATAGCAAAGTGATTCAGTTGTACATAAACATGTATATGTGTGCATGTACTCTCTTTCAGATTCTTTTCCCTTTTAGGTTATTACAATATGTTGATTATAGCTCCCTGTGCTATACAGTAGTTCCTAGTTCTTCACCTATTTTATATATAATAGTGTGTATCTGTTAATCCCAAATTTATCTTCTAATTTATATCCCACGAGAGTTACTTTTATGTATTGAATATAAATATTCTTAAAGTGAATAAAAAGCAAAAAGCAATAAATAATTTTAAGGACGGAACTGGCATGGTCAGAACTGCATTATAGGAAGATTACGTCTGTTGTCTGTGGAGGGTGGAAAGGACCAGGAAGGACGTGGGGGCCCAGAGATTGGCATGGAGACCCCAGGAGTCATCCAGGTTCAAGACAAGCAGGAACTAGGAATTAAGTTTCAATGGATCTAGGGAAGAAAAAGCAGTTTCAATAAGTCTTATAATTATTTTAGAACTGAGAATACAGAGATAGATGTGGTCTTTCCAAGAAAATAGATTTTTTTTCCATAGAAGTGTGTGTGTGTATGTGGTGTGAATTCTCCCATCCAGCCAATCAGAATATAAAAAGCCATGTGCTTGGGAAAAATTGATTTTATGAGATGCAGAATAGGATTTTATAATTTAAATACAAGGATATTAAATACCAATGAAAATAATTTTTTCATTAAAATCTTTAATTACAAGTTAACTGGTAGGGAACTTGAAATGGGTAAGAAATAATAGAAAGATGTGTAATATGGGAGGAACTCAACCACTAAGATTAATATACTATGCCTTCCAGCCCTCCATCTCTGCGAAAACTTAGCTAGAAATGTTTTCTCCACTTTGGAATTGGGTCTAAGAGCCAGGACTTCCCCTGAGCTGTCTTGAAACCAGAGCTCCCATCTGCAACCTGGAGGAAGGTGCGGTGAGTTAGCAGGGCCACACAGCAGCATCGCCCAAGCACCTTCTGCGGAGGGTAGGGCCCTTCACAGAGGCAAGCTCCTTTTAAGGGTGAAAATGCTGCACAGTCTTCACACACAACAAGTCTTGGCTGACTCTCAGGAGGGCCCATGAAGGACTCATGGGAGAACACGGGCACTCGCGGTCCAGTGTGAACTTGGATATCTGAGCACTTGGGCAAGACCAGCTGGCACTGTGCATTCTGCACAGAGAACATCACAAGGCCTCCGAGAAAAGACGTGGAGAAGAGTCAAGAGGCAAACAACTGAAAAGACACTAGTGCTTTGCAATGTGGCTGCAGGTCCTAGTATCATCCAGAACTTATGCCACAGACACTGTTTAATAACATCTATGTATTTTTCTACTTCACGCCCCTAAGCCTGAGGCCAGGAGCGGCGGGCAGGAGGAGCAACCCCACGCCCGAGGCCAGGGGTGGTGGCTGGGAGGACCAACCCCATGCCGTGGCTGCATGGGCACAGGAGGGCCTAGAGGAGCTATCCCACATTGAAGGTCAGGAAGGGCGGCAGTGAGGAGATACCCCTCGTCCAAGGTAAGGAGCATTGGCTGCGCTTTGCTGGAGCAACTGTGAACAGATATCCCATGCCCAAGATAAGAGAAACCCAAGTAAGATGGTAGGTGTTGCAAGAGGGCATCAGAGGGCAGACACACTGAAACCATACTCACAGAAAACTAGTCAATCTAATCACACTGGGACCACAGCCTTGTCTAATTCAATGAAACTAAGCCATGCCCGTGGGGCAACCCAAGACGGGCGAGTCATGGTGGAGAGATCTAACACAATGTACTCCACTAGAGAAGGGAATAGCAAACCACTTCAGTATTCTTGCCTTGAGAACCCCATGAACAGTATGAAAAGACAAAATGATAGAATACTGAAAGAGAAACTCCCCAGGTCAGTATATGCCCAATATGCTACTGGAGATCAGTGGAGAAGTAACTCCAGAAAGAATGAAGGGATGGAGCCAAGGCAAAAAGAATACCCAGCTGTGGATGTGACTGGTGATAGAAGCAAAGTCTGATGCTGTAAAGAGCAATATTGCATAGGAACCTGGAATGTCAGGTCCATGAATCAAGGCAAATTGGAAGTGGTCAAACAAGAGATGGCAAGAGTAAAAGTTGACATTCTAGGAATCAGCGAACTGAAATGGACTGGAATGGGTGAATTTAACTCAGAGGACCATTATATCTACTACTGCGGGCAGGAGTCCCTCAGAAGAAATGGAGTAGCCATCATGGTCAACAAAAGACTCCAAGATGCAGTACTTGGATGCAATCGCAAAAATGACAGAATGATCTCTGTTCATTTCCAAGGCAAACCATTCAGTGTCACAGTAATCCAAGTCTATGCCCCAACCAATAACACTGAAGAAGCTGAAGTTGAATGGTTCTATGAAGACCTACAAGACCTTTTAGAACTAACACCCAAAAAAGATGTCCTTTTCATTATAGGGGACTGGAATGCAAAAGCAGGAAGTCAAGAAACACCTGGAGTAACAGGCAAATTTGGCCTTGGATACGGAATGAAGCAGGGCAAAGACTAATAGAGTTTTGCCAAGAAAATGCACTGGTCATAACAAACACCCTCTTCCAACAACACAAGAAAAGACTCTATACGTGGACATCACCAGATAGTCAACACCGAAATCAGACTGATTATATTCTTTGCAGCCAAAGATGGAGAAGCTCTATACAATCAGCAAAAACAAGACCAGGAGCTGACTGTGGCTCAGACCATGAACTCCTTATTGCCAAATTCAGACTGAAACTGAAGAAAGTAGGGAAAACCACTAGACCATTCAGGTATGACCTAAATCAAATCCCTTATGATTATACAGTGGAAATGAGAAATAGATTTAAGGGCCTAGATCTGATAGAGTGCCTGATGAACTATGGAATGAGGTTCGTGACATTGTACAGGAGATAGGGATAAGACCATCCCCATGGAAAAGAAATGCACAAAAGAAAATGGCTGCATGGGAGGCCTTACAAATAGCTGTGAAAAGAAGAGAAGCGAAAAGCAAAGGAGAAAAGGAAAGATATAAACATCTGAATGCAGAGTTCCAAAGAATAGCAAGAAGAGATAAGAAAGCCTTCTTCAGCGATCAATGCAAAGAAATAGAGGAAAACAACAAAATGAGAAGAAAAAGGGAAAGACTAGGGATCTCTTCAAGAAAATCAGAGACCCAAGGAACATTTCATGCAATGAAAATGGGCTCGATAAAGGACAGAAATGGTATGGACTTAACAGAAGCAGAAGATATAAGAAGAGGGGGCAAGAAAAAAAAAAAACTTAAAAAAACCGACCCAGATAATCACGATGGTGTGATCACTGACCTAGAGCCAGACATCCTGGAATGTGAAGTCAAGTGGGCCTTAGAAAGCATCACTACGAAAAAAGCTAGTGGAGGTGATGGAATTCCAGTTGAACTATTCCAAATCCTGAAAGATGATGCTGTGAAAGTGCTGCACTCAATATGCCAGCAAATTTGGAAAACTCAGCAGTGGCCACAGGACTGGAAAAGGTCAGTTTTCATTCCAATCCCAAAGAAAGGCAATGCCAAAGAATGCTCAAACTACCACACAATTGCACTCATCTCACACGCTAGTAAAGCCAGGCTTCAGCAATATGTGAACCGTGAACTTCCTGATGTTCAAGCTGGTTTTAGAAAAGGCAGAGGAACCAGAGATCAACTTGCCAACATCCGCTGGATCATCGAAAAAGCAAGAGAGTTTCAGAAAAACATCTATTTCTGCTTTATTGACTATGCCAAAGCCTTTGACTGTGTGGATCACAATCAACTGTGGAAAATTCTGAAAGAGATGCGAATACGAGACCACCTGATCTGCCTCTTGAGAAATTTGCATGCAGGTCAGGAAGCAACAGTTAGAACTGGACATGGAACAACAGACTGGTTCCAAATAAGAAAAGGAGTACGTCCAGGCTGTATATTATCACCCTGTTTATTTAACTTATATGCAGAGTACATCATGAGAAACGCTGGACTGGAAGAAACACAAGCTGGAATCAAGATTGCCGAGAGAAATATCAATAACCTCAGATATGCAGATGACACCACCCTTATGGCAGAAAGTGAAGAGGAACTCAAAAGCCTCTTGATGAAAGTGAAAATGGAGAGTGAAAAAGTTGGCTTAAAGCTCAACATTCAGAAAATGAAGATCATGGCATCTGGTCCCATCGCTTCATGGGAAATAGATGGGGAAACAGTGGAAACAGTGTCAGACTTTATTTTTCTGGGCTCCAAAATCACTGCAGATGGTGACTGCAGCCATGAAATTAAAAGACGCTTACTCCTTGAAAGGAAAGTTATGACCAACCTAGATAGCATATTCAAAAGCAGAGACATTACTTTGTCAACAAAGGTTTGTCTAGTCAAGGCTATGTTTTTTCCTGTGGTCATGTATGGATGGGAGAGTTGGACTGTGAAGAAGGCTGAACGCTGAAGAATTGATGCTTTTGAACTGTGGTGTTGGAGAAGACTCTTGAGAGTCCCTTGGACTGCAAGGAGATCCAACCAGTCCATTGTGAAGGAGATCAGCCCTGGGATTTCTTTGGAAGGAATGATGCTAAAGCTGAAACTCCAGTCCTTTGGCCACCTCATGCGAAGAGTTGACTCATTGGAGAAGACTCTGATGCTGGGAGGGATTGGGGGCAGGAGGAGAAGGGGACGACAGAGGATGAGATGGCTGGATGGCATCAGTGACTTGATGGACGTGAGTCTCAGTGAACTCCGGGAGTTGGTGATAGACAGGGAGGCCTGGTGTGCTGCGATTCATGGGGTCGCAAAGAGTCGGACATGACTGAGCAACTGATGTCATCTGATCTGATTTATTTTTCCTAATGTCTTTGCTTACTTATAACATAGTACAGATTAGCAAAAAGGAGGGACTTCCCTAGTGGTCCAGTGGGTAAGAATCTACCTTACAATGCAAGCAACACAAGCAACACAGGTTCGATCCCTGGTCAGGGAGCTATGATTTTACATGCCAGGGAGCAATTAACCTGTGCTGCAACTACTAAGATTGAACACAGGCCCTGGGAGGGAACAAAGCCCCACCCATCAACATAAAATTGGATTAAAGACTTACTGAGAATGGCCTTGCCCACCAGAATAAGAACATTTTACCCACAGCTAGTACCTCCCATCAGGAAGTTTGCACAAGACCCTTATCCTCATCTATCAGAGGACAGACAGAATGAAAACCACAATCACAGGAAATTAACTAAACTGATCATATGGATCATAGCTTTGCCTAACTCAGTGAAACTATGAGCCATGCTGTGTATGGCCACCCAAGATAGACGGGTCATACTGGAGAGTGCAGACAAAATTGGAACCAGTCTGTTGTTCCATGACCAGTTCTATAGGAACCTGGAATGTTAGGTCCATGAATCAAGGTAAATTGGAAGTGGTCAAACAGGAGATGGCAAGAATGAACATGAACATTTTAGGAATCAGTGAACTAAAATGGACAGGAATGGGCAAATTTAATTCAGATGCCCGTTATATCTACTACTGTGGGCAAGAATCCCTTAGAAGAAGTGGAGTAGCCCTCATAGTCAACCAAAGACTCCAAAATACAGTTCTTGGGTGCACTCTTAAAGACAACTGAATGATCTCTATTAGTTTCCAAGGCAAACCATTCAATATCACAGTAATCCAAGTCTATGCCCTGACCAGTAATGCCAAAGAAGCTGAAGTTCAACGGTTCTATGAAGACCTACAAGACCTTCTAGAATTAACACCCCCAAAAGATGTCCTTTTCACCATAGGGGCCTGGAATGCAAAAGTAGGAAGTTAAGAGATAACTGGAGTAATGGGCAAGTTTGGTCTTGGAGTACAAAATGAAGCAGGGCAAAGGCTAACAGAGTTTTGCCAAGAGAACATGTTGGTCATAGCAAACACCCTCTTCCAACAATACAAGAGATGACTCTACACATAGACGTCACTAGATGGTCAATACTGAGATCAGATTGATTATATTCTTTGTAGCCAAAGATGGAGAAGCTCTATACAGTCAGCAAAAACAAGATTGGGAGCTGACTGTGGCTCAGATCATGAAATTAGTATTGCAAAATTTAGACTTAAATTGAAGAATGTATGGAAAACCACTAGACCATTCAGGTATAACCTAACTTGATTCCCTTATGATTATACAGTGAAAGTGACAAATAGATTCAAGGGATTAGATCTGATAGACAGATGCCTGAAGAACTACAGATGGAGGTTTGTAACATTGTACAAGAGGTGGTGATCAAAACCATCCCCAAGAAAAATAAATGCAAAATGGTTGTCTGAAGAGTCCTTACAAATAGCTGAGAAAGGAAGAGAAGCAAAAGGCAAAGGAGAAAAGATACATCCATCTGAATTCAGAGTTCTAGACAATAGCAAGGTGAGATAAGAAAGCCTTTTGAAGTGAACAATGCAAAGAAAGAGGGGAAAAGAATAGAATGGGAAAGACTAGAGATCTCATCAAGAAAATTATAGATATCAAAGGAACATTTCATGCAAAGATGGGCATAATAAAGGACAGAAATTGTATGGACCTAACAGAAACAGAAGATATTAAGAAAAGGTGGCAAGAATATACAGGATAACTATACAGAAAAGATCTTAATGACCTGGATAACCATGATGGTGTGATCACTCACCTAGAGCCTGACATCCTGGTGTATGAAGTCAAATGAGCCTTAGGAAGCATTACTACAAACAAAACTAGTGGAGGTGATGGAATTCCAGCTGAGCTATTCCAAATCTTAAAAGACGATGCTGCTAACGTGCTGCAATCAATATGCCAACACCTTTGGAAAACTCAGCAGTGGCCACAGGACTGGAAAATATCAGTTTTCATTCCGATCCCAAAGAAAAGCAAAGCAATGCCAAGGAATGTTCAGACTATCGCACAATTGCACTCATCTCACACACTAGTAAAATAATGCTCAGAATTCTCCCAGCGAGGCTTCAACCCCAGTATGTGAACTGAAACTTCCAGATGTTCAAGCTAGATTTAGAAAAGGCAGAGGAACCGGAGGTCAAATTGCCAACATCCATTGGATCATTGAAAAAGCAAGAGAGTTCCAGAAAAACATCTGCTTCATTGACTATGTTAAAGCCTTTAACTATGTAGACCACAACAACCTGTGGAAAATTCTTCAAGAGATGGGAATACCAGACCACCTGACCTGCCTCCTGAGAAACCTGTATACAGGTCAAGAAGCAACAGTTAAAACTAGACATGAAACAACAGGCTGGTTCAAACTTGGGAAAGGAGTACTTAAATTTTATGCAGAGTACATCATGTGAGATGCCAGGCTGGGTGAAACATAAGCTGGAATCAAAGTTGCCAAGAGAAATATCAATAACCTCAGATATACAGATGATAACACCTTATTGGCAGAAACTGAAGAGGAGCTAAATAGCCCCTTGGTGAAAGGGAATGAGGGGAGTGAGAAAGCTGGCCTAAAACTCAACATTCAAAAAACGGAGATTATGGCATCTGGTCCCATCACTTCATGCCAAATAGATGGGGAAACAATGGAAACAGTGGCAGACTTTATTTTCTCGGGCTCCCAAATAACTGCAGATGGTAACTGCAGCCATGAAATTAAAAGACTCTTGCTCCTTGCAAGGAAAGCAATGACAAGCCTAGACAGGGTAGTGAAAAGCAGACATTTCTTTGCTAACAAAGGTCCATATAGTCAAAGCTATGGTTTTTCCAGTAGTCATTTACAGATGTGAGAGCTGGGCAGTAGAAAAGTCTGAGCACCAAAGAACTGATGCCTTCAAACTATGGTGCTAGAGAAGACTCTTGAGAATCCCTTGGGCAGCAAGGAGATTAAACCAGTCAATCCTAAAGGAAATCAGTCCTGAATAATCATTGGAAGGACTGATGCTAAAGCTGAAGCACCAATACTTTGGCCACCTGATGGGAAGAGCTGACTCATTGCAAAAGACACAGATGCTGGGAAAGATTGAAGGCAGGAGGAGAAGGTGATGACAGAGAATGGGATGGTTGGATGGCCTCACGGACTCAATGGACATGAATTTCAGCACACTCTGGGAAATGGTGAAGGACAGGGAAGCCTGGCATGCTATAGTCCATGGGGTCCCAAAGAGTTGGACATGACTAAGCAACAACAATGATATAAATGTAGAACCAATACAGAATATTCAAAATACAGGGCCCACAGATAAAATCAGATCTGTAGATATTCAAGCTTCAAGAACTCAGAGTCACAAATTCACACTATATCCTTTTTTGGGGGGATCTCAGTTCCCTGACCAGTGATTGAATCTGGGAACCTGGGCCCCAGCTGTGAGAGCCCTGAGTCCTAACCACTGGACTGCCAGGGATTCCCACACAAACTCCTATTATAAGCGGGAACTCTTCTGACATGCTGCCTCATAATCACTATTAAATTTTAAACTTGAGGTGAAGATGGCAAGTTTGGTTTGAGTTTTGTAAAAATATAAAACATACAGGCTGAAAAGAAGTAAATAAAAATATTGAAAGTTGGAGTTGATAGTGGATTTTTTTCCCTTCCTTTTTGCTACTGTTGTTGTTCAGTCGCTCGGTCGTGTCCAGTTCTTCGTGGCCCCTTGGACTGCAGCATGCCAGGCTTCCCTGCCCTTCACCATCTCCCAGAGCTTGCTGAAACTCATGTCCGTCGAGTCGGTGAGGCTGTCTAACCACCCCATCCTCTGTCGCCCCCTTCTCCTCCTGCCTTCCGTCTTTCCCACCATCGGGCTGTTTTTCAGTGAGTCAGCTCTTGTCCAGTCCTTCTAGTGAATTGTCAGGGTTGATTTCCTTCAAGATTGACTGATTTGATCTCCTTGCTGTCCAAGGGACTCTCAAGAGTCTTCTTCAGATAGCCCATATTTAAAAAAAAGAAAAGAAAACATCATAAAATATGATTTAATATTTGTAACTTTATAAAACTTCTTGTATAAAACAGTTCACAAATCTGAGATCAATCTTAGGTTGACAAACTCAGTTTGAGGGTCTGAAAATATAGTTACCGTATCATGCCAGGTCATTTATAAAATTTTGCATAAAGTATGAACTGCCAAGCAGCAGAAGCGAGAGGATCTGGTCCCAAATCTGAGGGCCATTTACAGCAAATTGACCCCAAGGTACCTTGAAGAGTGTCCGGGGACAGCAGGCTAGTCCTCAGGAGGCCAGCAGGGGCGCACACCCGGCAGAGAGGATGGGGTCGACAGAAGGCCCTGGTCAGCTGCAAAGCCCTGCACCCTAACCTTGCCCGGCAGCTGCTGTCGCCTAAGCTCAGAAACAAGTGCTTAGTTTGGAGTCAAGCTCCCAGTGGGATGGGAGAAGAGGCCAATGCAGTAGCTCCTCAGACTTCCTACCACCAAGAATTCTTTTTATCTTTTCCACCCCATCCCCTCATTGACCCCCATCCCCACAACACCCTATGTTGGGAAGATTTTTTTCTTACAAAATTGCATTTAGTAACAAAGAATTCTTCAAGAATCAAAGACATTTATAGCTTCCAGTGAAAGTTTTATGCAAGAAAGCCCTGAGTTAGTTTAATTAATTATTTTAACAAGTATGTATTCAGCAGTAGTGATAGACATGGATGGAGAGACAGAGCGCAAAGGGGTGAGGTCTCTGCCCTCCAGGGCCGCAGCTGGAGGTCACCACGCAGTGAGCAGTTACCCTTCACAGAGCAGAGCTACTGTGCAGGGGGAGATGCAGTGAGATGAGGGGAGGGAGGAGGCCGGAGCAAGGCCGGGTGGCTTCCCAGAGGCACCCTGAGCCGGAATTTGAAGGGTTTGAAGGACACGTAAGAGTTTCTAGGCGGATAGACGGGGTAGGGCTGTGGGCCCTCCGGAGAATGGAACAGCCTGAGGCTTAGTCACAGGTGTAGACGGGGGTAGGGCTGTGGGCCTTCGGGAGAATGGAGCAGCCTGAGGCTTAGTCACAAGTGCGACTCACTGAGAACTTGCTGTGCAGCAGGCTCTGGGCTAAGTACTCACCAAGTACTTACTTAGCAGGCTAAGTACTCATGTCACCTGCTCCTCTTTGGGAGGGAGCACTAACATTTCACACATTTCACAGGTAAGGACGTCTGAGCCACACGGCTGGGAAGTGATGGAATGACCCCAGAAGGCAAGACACTTGATTTCTGCCCAGAAACTGATGTCACTTGGGCAACACGCAATCCCCCAGAGGATCCCATCGGAAGGTTAGGGTGACAATGAGCTGGTGTCACTGGGCCTCCCTGAGGCACGTTCACAAGTGGGTGTGACACGTCACCTGCCACCCAATTCCAGATCAGAGAGACAAGAGGGCACTCTTGAAACTTAAAGATGGTTTTAGTTTAAGGAAAATAAGAGAGAATAATCAGGTAATTGTTTGAATTTAATTGCTCTTCAGAGTGGCACAAACAAATACAAATAGGTTTACAAAGGCTTTACATAGACTGTGGATGACTGACTCATGGCTGGCTATTAAGGAAGCTCAAGATGACCAGGCTATTTTGAGTCCAAGCTCTGGGAGGCACCCTCTCTCTCAAACCATTCCCTTGGCGCTTTCAGAGAGAGGCCACCTGTGAAGCCCACTGCCTGACTCTCCTTTTAAGGCCATGAGGGATCTGAGCCCTGCCATCAAGGAGCAGGCGGCCAGCTGGAGCTCAAGGAGTCACCACTGCAAATAGCTGGACTTAAGTTTCTAAAAAGGAACCTTATCACCTAGGCCTCTAGTAAGAGGTACCAGTCACACGGACTCTCTACCCCCGCGCCCGGAGGAGCCATCTTCATGAGCCGGAACAGACACTCAGACGGTAGGTTCCCTGAAGCCCGCTCCCCAAACAGCCCAACAGGGACAGTGAAGGTGAAGGCAGAGGGGGCACCATTCTGTCACCCACCGAATAACATGCAGATGAAGCTGGTGACCACAAGCAGGCATAGGAGGCCGAGTGTGGACGCAGGGACTGAACTGTAAGAAGATTCACAAGAGCAGGCCAAGCACCCTCAGTCCAGGGGACTGACTGTCCAGGGAACAGACAGTCTGGGAAGTTCGTTCAACAAGCAAGTGATATTTACATTATTAACACAGAGCAGGGGAACATGAGAAAAACCCTGTTTAAAAACAAAAAACCAACAAAAAAACCTTGAAAGAAAATGCACTGCCCTGAAGGAGAAATTGCGATGTTGTGATGGAGCTTCCTGTGGCCCAGGGGCCAGGCTCGGTGGGTGAACTCCCACTGCTGGAGCAGTTCGTACAGAGACCAGGTACCCTTCACCCCAGGGCAGGTGGAAAGAAACATCTGACCTGCACAACAGAAGGCTTTTGAAGGTCTGCCCAGTCTGAGTTTGAGATCTATGATTGAAAGAAGGCTGTGGCTTTTTTAGAAACTGGAATTTATCTTCCAATGGCATCAACAAAAGCAGTCAGTGACACTCAGATATTTCATCACAGTAGATTATTATTTAACTAATAGCGACAGGTCAAATTTGCCAATCTAAGCAATGGTAAGATATATAAACTTATCAATAGATTACTCTGTTGATGAAAAATTGAACTGAATGTGATCAAGCTTCTAAATCTAACCGCCAATTTATAGGAAAAGACAAAAACATAAACTATAGGAATTCAATCAGCAATCACCAGAATGTGGGGAACTCTGCAGGACAAATCACCCAGTTTCTGGACAATTGAATTTCAAGAAACTGAGAAAGAGACTGAAAGAGACTGATACACAGAGAGAGACATCGTCGAGAGAGGAAGATTGGAGAGACTGGGTCCAGATTTGAAACAGGTATTTTGAACATAGAACAATTGAGGAAATTTGAACACAGACTGGAAATTTGGTTGAGAAGTTGTACTTAAGAGTCTTCCCAGGTGGAGCAGTGGATAAGAATACACCTGCCAAAGCAGGGGTCCTGGGTTTGATCTCTGATCTGGGAAAATTCCACATGCCACAGAGCAGCTGAGTCTGTGGGCCACAAACACTGAGCCCTCCCTCAAGAGCCCCCGAGCCGCAATTACTGAGTCCACGTGCTGCCTCCTGAAGCCTCAGGGCCTAGAGCCTGTGCTCCAGGAGAAGAGCCGCCACAGAGAGCAGCCCAAGCCCCACAGCAAAGAGCAGCACCAGTTAGTGCGCGCAAGGCAACGAAGACCCAGGACAGCCAAAAATAAAAAAAATGTTTAAAGAAATTATATTTAATCTTTAAAAATGTGATTATGAAACTGTGATTATATTTTAAAATATGATCATTATCTTTTCAGTTCAGTTCAGTTCAGTCGCTCAGTCATGTCCGACTCTTTAAGACCCCATGAACTGCAGCATGCAAGGCCTCCCTGTCCATCACCAACTCCTGGAGTCCACCCAAACCCATGTCTATTGAGTTGGTGATGCCATGCAACCATCTCATCCTCTGTTGTCCCCTTCTTCTCCCGCCCTCAATCTTTCCCTGCATCAGGGTCTTTTCCAATGAGGCAGCTCTTCGCATCAGGTGGCCAAAGTATTGGAGTTTCAGTCCTGCATCAGTCCTTCCAATGAACACCCAGGACTGACCTCCTTTAGGATGGACTGGTTGGCTCTCCTTGCAGTCCTGCATCAGTCCTTCCAATGAACACCCAGGACTGATCTCCTTTAGGATGGACTGGTTGGCTCTCCTTGCAGTCCTGCATCAGTCCTTCCAATGAACACCCAGGACTGATCTCCTTTAGGATGGACTGGTTGGATCTCCTTGCAGCCCAAGGGACTCTCAAGAGTCTTCTCCAACACCACACTTCAAAGGCATCAATTCTTCGGTGCTCAGCCTTCTTTATAGTCCAACTCTCACATCCATACATGACCACTGAAAAACCATAGGCTTGACTAGACAGACCTTCGTTGGCAAAGTAATGTCTCTGCTTTTTAATACGCTGTCTAGGTTGGTCATAACTTTCCTTCCAAGGAGTAAGCGTCTTTTAATTTCATGGCTGCAATCACCATCTGTAGTGATTTTGGAGCCCAGAAAAATAAACTCAGCCACTGTTTCCCCATCTATTTGCCATGAAGTGATGGGACCGGATGCCATTCTCGTTTTCTGAATGTTGAACTTTAAGCCAACTTTTTCACTCTCCTCTTTCACTTTCATCAAGAGGCTCTTTAGTTCTTCACTTTCTGCCATAAGGGTGGTGTCATCTGCATATCTGAGGTTATTGATATTTCTCCAGGCAATCTTGATTCCAGCGTGCTTCCTCCAGCTCAGGGTTTCTCAAGATGTACTCTGCATATAAGTTAAATAAGCAGGGTGACAATATACAGCCTTGATGTACTCCTTTTCCTATTTGGAACCAGTCTGTTATTCCATGTCCAGTTCTAACTGTTGCTTCCTGACCTGCATACAGGTTTCTCAAGAGGCAGGTCAGGTGGTCTGGTATTCCCATTTCTTTCAGAATTTTCCACAGTTTTTTGTGATCCACTATCTTTTAGAGGGCTGAAAAATTTACAGATGAAGTTTTAGGGCTTCTGGGATTTGTTTCAAAATACTTTGAGGTGTGTGGGGTTGGGGAGAGGAGGGAATGACATAATGGTGGTCAGGAATAATTACTGGAGTGAGTGAAGTATACATAGGGTTTCGTAATACTGGTCTCTCAACTTCTTTTGTATGCATTTGAAATGTCCCATAATAAAATACATGAATGAATGAGGCATTTGAGGAATTCAAAGAAAAAATAGTTTGTACCTTGTAATAAACCAAAGCGTGCTGGCACTATTGAGGCTAACCCCTCTGGGGAATTACCAAATTCAGGCAGCAGCACCCATACCCATGTCAAATAGAAGACCCAGAACAGGAGGCACCCGAGTGCCAAGAGGGCTCAAAGTGAAAGTGAAAGTGAAGTCAGTCGGTCGTGTCCAACTCTTTGCGACCCCATGGACTGTAGCCTACAACACTCCTCCGTCCATGGGATTTTCCAGGCAAGAGTACTGGAGTGGGTTGCCATTTCCTTTTCCAGAGGATGTTCCCAACCCAGGGATCAAACCCGGGTCTCCCACGTTGTAGGCAGATGCGTTACCATCTGAGCCACTGGGAGGACGCAAACCTGCTGTAAAGTTTGAGCAAATGAAGAGCTCAGATCAAAGTTTGTCCAGTATAGAATCAAAAACTCTTTTATTACAAAATTATGAGGGAAATGGAACAATAATCTTCACCAAACTTCCTGATTAGTTTAGATTAGTAATTGTTTCCTCTGATTGTGAAAATCATAAAAAAAAAGTTTGTTTCTTGTTTTTGAAGTGTTGATGTTTGACGTTACTACAAATTCCCAGTGGAATAAAGAAAGGCACTGGTGACTTCCCCTGGAGTTTTTCTTTAATTTTTGTGTGGCAGACATGTTGCCTGTCAGCATTTATTACCACGTTTTTTGAGTGAAACTCTACACTCTTCAATATCATTTCCTT
Source organism: Tragelaphus eurycerus (assembly GCA_935064755.1). Taxonomy (NCBI): domain Eukaryota; kingdom Metazoa; phylum Chordata; class Mammalia; order Artiodactyla; family Bovidae; genus Tragelaphus; species Tragelaphus eurycerus. The sequence continues at coordinate 6,087,889 of CAKXYN010000114.1, forward strand.
TATTAGAATTTCGTAACGTGTGCTCAAGGTTAAAACTCGTTTCACCTTTGCGAAGCTTGAAGGAAGTCAGAATTTTCTGTGATTTTCTCCAGACAACCAGAGACTTTGTACACATCTTTCCAAAAAGGCTGGGGTTTCAGCTCCATAATTTAACAGATAAGACTAGTATCCTGGCCATGCCATCACCTAACTGCCTGAAAATCCTCACATACAGCAGGTATGTGCTCTGCAGTTAGCTCCATCCTGGGCCTATCTACCCCCCGCCCCGATATTTACGGCTCTTGAAAACAACAGTCTTTATTAGATACTAATCAGGGAATGATCAGGTATATCTATTGATGTCAACATGGTTGGCTAAAAGTGAGATTCTCTGTCAAACAAATTTTTTGCCAGCTCAAACCAAGTTACTGAGTAGATTTTTTTCACTAGGTATGTTATTAGGTAGCATCCAAACTCAAAATATTTTGAGGAGGTTGGCAAAAATGGAAAAGGAATCATTACACATGGAATTCTAGATTTACAAAACTTTGACCTCAAACTTATTCTTAATGATAAATGGTCATTATGGAGGTCTAAACATTCACAAGGAACCCACCAATGGGAAACGCCCTATGGCATTAAAGCCTTTCAGAGCCCCCAGTCCAGGAACACGATGGCTGGCAGGTCTCCTGGAGGTCTCCATGTCTGCAACCTGCTCCAGAGATTTGTACATAGCACTCCTCCCAGGAAGTAGTGATAGCAGAGCTGGACTTCGAGATGATCTCCCGAGAAGCTAACCGATGCTTCAGAGTTTGTGGGTGAGTGCTCTTAGCAGCCTAAATGAAGAGGGAAAGCAGCACATCATTATGATCCGGCCTCTAGGCCAGTCACATGGTTCTGCAGTCAGTTCAAAAGTAAATAGACTATCAGAAGGAAGAAAACGAATCCAGGTGCAGTTTTTGAAAGAGTTAAGAGTTAGGAAAGAAAAACAAAACTAAATAGATACTCTTAGAGCTTTTATTACAAGTGCTAATATTTGCAAGACAGCCTTGAACTGAACTATTTGGTCAGACCCTACATTACAGCATGTTTCAACCTTTGGCTTAGAAAATGTGATCATTATAATGGCAGACTTTCCTTTTCTCTTTTTAAACTTTTTCCAGTTAAGGCAGGTCAGCCTCAGGGTTACTAGGCTTCTCTCTGAGCAAAAGAGAAGAAAGGCAAAATTACCTGTGATACTCAAGGAAAACAGAAGTGCTCCTTGCCAGTGGCAAAGGAAAGCAGTATAGGCCAACTCTTATTAAACCAAAGGCATTAAATTAAATGCAAGAAAAGCAAGTCTTCTCTTGCATTTTCTTGGGGGTGTAGTTACTACTTGAAGTAAGCAGACTATTTGCTGGGATTTAGAACTTCATTAAGGGGAGATTGTGCTCATGACTTTGTGGGTATTTTCTACCATGAGCACCTACACAAACTCTTCAACCAAGGGTCTCAGCAGAATTGGTAGACTCAGGTCCTCAAGAATGTCATCATATCACAGTCCATTTGAAAGAACAGACTCAAGTACAAGAAATAAAAGGATTTGCTGGTGGCAGAAAACAAAGAAAACCCAGAGAGGGCCCAGGAGAATAAAACGAATGCTGAGTCTTAATTTCAGTTGTGCCACCAGACAGCTGCCTGAGTAAACCCCAGAAGCTCCCATTTCCAAAGAAGCTGTCTTTTGATGTTTTCTCCCTCCCACCCACACACCTTGCCCAGGACCTCCAGTACAGATCACTACTTACCAACTTTCGATTTATCTCTGCCAGTACAAATTACTACCAACTGTGCTGGTTTATTGGAGAAGGCAATGGCACCCCACTCCAGTACTCTTGTCTGGAAAATCCCATGGGCGGAGGAGCCTGGTAGGCTGCAGTCCACGGGGTCGTGAAGAGTCGGACACAACTGAGGGACCTCATTTTCACTTTTCACTTTCATGCATTGGAGAAGGAAATGGCAACCCACTCCAGTGTTCTTGCCTGGAGAATCCCAGGGACGGGGGAGCCTGGTGGGCTGCCGTCTATGGGGTCTCACAGAGTCGGACACGACTGAAGTGACTTAGCAGTAGCAGTGCTGGTTTATCTCCTGTTTTTCCACTTTGATATGAGGACAAGCCAACCCTCCTTCCAGGTTATGAAAAGGATTTACCATCAGGCCCAGGGCCCTCATAGGAGCTCAGCAGTCTTAATTGGGAGATCTTGGACCAGCAACCACTTCCTTACAGAACACCGGGCCCCCAGCTGTGCGATACCCAGCCGGACAAGACAACACTGCCATCCGGTGGCCTCAGAGAGTGGCCTGCAGATCTGATGTCCATTGAAGAGTGAGAGTCTCACAGCCTCCCTGGACCACAGCCAACTCCTCTTCCAAACGCACAGGGCCCCCCGGAAGCGTCTCGCTGCAGAAAAGGCACAGGCTCTGCGTCTGCTTGAGGACAAGGTGTGAGATCACACCCTAGGTCACCTTCGCTTTCCCAGTCAGCCTTGTGGTATCCATTCACACCCCATGTTTGATTCTGTTGTTTTCATTTTCCCAGGCTGTTTTCTTGAATAGAGATGTTCTCATTATAGAAAAAATATTTTCAAAGATGAATACATACTCCATGGAGCCACTCAGACCAGGGGGAGCCACATGGGCAGCTGGTCTTACGTAAGGAGAGAACAGACGTCTTAGGAACAGACACCGGCATCTGCTCAGAGAGGGCCACGGTGGCCAGGGTTATCAGGGCCCCTTCCTCCGCTGGATGTACTGAGTCGCTGTAGAGACACTGGGGCCCCTCTCTGTCCAAGGGAGAAAACAAGCCCCAGGAGGCTAACAGTTCTCTTCTACCCTCTGTCCTGACCTGCAGCTCTCCTTGCCTTTAGGCTCCCTGTGGTCCAAACTGTCCATAGGCACAGTTGCCTCCTCCTCTGTGGGTGGAGCCTAAACGTCCTTCCCACCTGCCAGGTGGGGGCCTGCGACTGCCACCTTGGGCAGATGGGCAGTGCCGTCTTCCTTCTGTGCGCCTCTGATGGGCACGGTGGTGCCTTCAGCTCTGCCAGACCCTCTCCAGCTGCTCCTAGCTGCTGTGCTGGGTGTAGGGAACTCAGCCCCTTGCAGCCATTGCTAAAGAGAGATCTGGCGGTGGTGAGGCTGGTAGGAATGCCCTCGCACCCGTTTGTAGCTTCCAATCCGGCTGAGTTCCCTTTACACCCATTGTTCCTTCCCAGGAGCCTTTGCTGCACTCGGACTTCAGGCTCCAGCACCAAACACTCACGGGTCATCTAACCAGCCCCTTAACTGCACAAGGTCAAACCTGTAGACAGTCCCTTATTAAAAGTCTCCTAGGGCTTCCCTTGTAGCTCACTTGGTAAAAACTGTGTTAAGTGTCACCTGGGTATTAGCTAATATAACCATGTGGGTATTAGTTTTCTAACGCATATTTTCAGGTCCCAGTTCAAAAACTAGGCCAGTATGTCTGGGGTGGACTCAGGAATTAATTATTAACAAGTGCTCTATGTAATTCTAATATGTTGTTGTTGATCAGTTGCTGAGTCACATCCAAGTCTTTGGGATCCCATGGACTACAGCACACCAGGCTTCCCTGTCCTTCACTATCTCTGAGTTTGCCCAAACTCATGTACTGAGTCGAAGATTCCATCCAACCATCTCGTCGCCCCCTTCTCCTCCTGCCCTCAATCTTTCCCAGCATCAGGGTCTTTTCCAGTGAGTTAGCTCTGATATACGAAAGCATTAGTCTTGAAACTCACAGAAGGGATGGGAGATCCTGGAGTCAGAAGAGTTCTCCTAAATAACAGGTACAGAAAAAGAGCTGGAACACCCTTCAGGGAAATGACTGAGACATTTTAGAAATAAAGACCATTTTGCTCCAAGTAATTCATACTCCTCGCACGTAGGCTTGCATGGTCACTGTCTCAGCCTGCTGCCTTCACAATTACAGCAGGAAATGTGGCCCCTGCTCGTCACAGGCTCAGCTTAGCCAGCATCACCCCACTGGGCAATCCCTGTCGAGCAGACTGCAAAAAAGCATCTCTGCTCTGACAATGAAAAAAAAACAAACGTGTACATAACATTCCAATTCAGCCTATGTGAATCAAGCCATGGCCGATGCCTCCAGAGTAAGTGCTGTTTCCCAGCAATCTCTAATATTATCAGATTCTTTCAATTCTGTGCTGCAGGCAGGAATGTAACTCATCTATAAAGTCAAGTCTCAACATAATTGAGCTTTCTCACTGGAATCTTGCATGCATGCTACATTGCTGTTGTGTCTCTTTGCAACCCCATGGACTGTAGCCCTGGGACTGTAGGCTCCTCTGTCCATGGGATTCTCCAGGCAAGAATACTGGAATGGGTTGCCATCTCCTCCTCCAGGGAATCTTCCCGACCCAGGGACTGAACCCACATCACTCATGTCTCCTGCACTGGCAGGTGGGTTCTTCACTAGTGTCACCTGGCACTGGAATCTTAAGAGTCTGGCTAACTGTAAAAGCAAATTACTCCCCCAGCCTATCAAAGGCTAAATGGGGCCTTTTTCAGGTGAGCACATATAACTGAATAAAATATAAAAGCCACTCAAACAACTGGAGTCAGAGGTAGCTCTAGATGGTTTCACGTCTAGCACAGTCTGGACAAGGCCTTCAGGGAAACCACGTTTAGTCTAGAGGAATATTAGGCTAAAATACTTTGCACGTGATGGTTGGGGGAAAATGGTTCTAAAAACCTTGGGAGGTGAAGACCTAATAGAAAAGTTTAGGCACAAATTTATGTAAGTAGTGAAAAATTAAATCTCAAACCAACAAAATCCTTTGAAACAAAAAATAAAATATACCTATAGCTGACAATTTTAATGGCTAATTTTATGTCAACTTGGCTGGATCACAGGAGTCCTAGATATCTTGCTAAGTATTATTTCTGGGTGTCTGTGGGGGGTTTCTGGATGAGATTAGCATTTGAATTGGATGAGTAAAAGGTTGCCCTCCCCAATTTGGGTGGGCATCATCCACTAGTTTTCTCTTCATGTTGAGCTGGGACCACAGTCTTCTCTTGTCCTTGGGGACAGGGTCTCACACTCATCAATTCTCTTGGTCTCAGGCCTTTAGACTTGGACTGGAATTCATACCCACATCCCCTGGGTCTTGAGGCTGCAGACAATGGGTAATGGGAACTTCTCAGCCTCCAGAACCATGTGAGCCAGTTACTAATAATAAATCTATATTCTATTCTTCTGCTTCTCTGGATAACTGATATAATAAAGATGACAAATACATTTTGAATGGAAGAGTCTGGTTTTCAGTTGTGATGTTGTAAGAGAAATGAATGAGATGGCACCACTGCACTCTGCTGCCGAGGACAGAGATTCAACAAGTGTTTCTTGAACAAAATTTCAAATATGCATCCACTAGGGGTTTTTGATCATTTAAATTAATGGAAAGTCAACAGTAAAATTCCATTTTTCTTAGCCCACAAAGCAAATCACACCCTCTACAGTAATAAATAATTTGTTCGACATCAAAAAAATTACTCCAACATTATATGTAATAGAGTTAAAATGTACTTAATAGTTCTAAAGCAAAAACTTTAGCTCTATCCAAGTTTAGCTCTCAATTTTTACATTTCTTATTAATTGTTTATAACAATTACTACAGATCGCTGGCAAAAGTCCATATAAAGGGCTATTTGCTTTTCTAATTTTCTTTTGTTTTGGTTGACTTGAAGATTTTCCTCCAAAACAGCCATTCCAGGGATGATAGATCTTAGCATACTCTACTTATATTAACTAACATCTCAATGAAACTGAGACAGTTAAAGGTACTCTGTCCATCAAGGCAAGCTAGGTGGACTAAATAAATTCTAAACAGGTTTTTTGTACGATGGGCTGACTACCATGAGATGATAAACTGACCAAAAGAGTCCGCTCAGCTTTGGATGACAAAAAATACAAGAATGAAGAAAATGAAAGGAAAAGGAAATTCTATTTCCTAGTTCTGTCCTGGAAGAAGACAAGTTATAACAAAATAAGTGCTTGGGGTTTTATTTTTTAATAAAACAAGTTAGTCCAACAGTTTCAAGGTACAAACTGGGCCAGTTTTGAGCTGATCAGTGACAAGGGCGCAGAAGTCAGTCCTTCCGCAGAGGAACAGTCTCCTCCCTGATGCCGTCCTTGGTCACGATGCAGATCTTGAGTGCGTCCCCAGTGTACACATCTCTCTCAGCAGCAGAAATGAAGACATCTTTCACAAGCCGCATGGCTCTGTCCAAGGACAGCGGGACATGTTCCACATTCTGCATGTTCTTAAAACCAACCTAGTGGGACAGGAGACTTGGATGAGGCATCCTGTGATCATGCAAAGGAGGTCCAGTCTCCCCCAAAGCTTTCACAGGTCTCAGAAGTCAAAATGAAAACATCACACAAACTTAAAATGTCCCCCAAGTGAAATGTTTCTAGACCTGGCTGAATTACCCACCTGACACCTGACAAGCATCCACTAAGACAATGTCCCCCCTTCTGAGAAGCACACGGTAGAGGGGTAGACACACGAAAGCCAAGTATGGTTATAGAATGTGCTGAGACTAAGAAGAAAACAGAGCCAGGAGAGCCTCCTGCAGGAAATGTATTTGAGTAGAGGAATCCTAACAGATAAACTGGAGTTAAAGGATGGAGTCACATTCCAGATGGAGGCGTGGAGACCGATAGGCACATCATTTCAAGGATCTGAGTGGAATACAGAGCGACAGGAACTGTGGTAGACAAGCAATAAGCAGATGTAACTGCACACATTTCAAACAAGCAAGGAGGAGGAAACAGGGAAGTAAGCTAGGAGGCAAAAAGGATGTTAGGAAAGTAACACAATGATCCAGGCAAGATGCCATGCAGACATGAATGCAGCCAGCAGTAACAGAAAAGGGGAAAATTTAAAAATATACATAGAAGTTAGAATACAAAATGAGGTGACAGAAATGGAGAGACTGGGGGAGAAATGCATTTTCATGATCTCCACATAAAAATGGCAAAAGGAGAAGTGAAAACATGGACCACCCACTACAGACAGAAGCACCCCGAAGTCACGAGAACAAGGAAGAAGCTGGAGCCGTGGAAGTGAGTGGCCACAGGAGAACCAGCAGAACAGAGACAAGAAGGTGGGCGAGGCCAATCAGCCAAGAAAGCTCAGCAGTAAATTACAAAAAAAGCCTTGATTTCTCGGCTCCCCTAGCTAATGAAGAGAAGGCAAAGGAAGGCACTTTGGGTTCACCCATCACCGCCTGCATGCGGTCTCCTTACCTGGTTGTCAAGCAGGGGCTGCAGCATGGCACTGGCTGAGCCTCCAGCCTTGAACGAGTCTCTCTGGTAGGACCCTACCGGGTCAAAGCTGTACACGGCTCCCTTCCCTTAGAGAAGAAAAGTCTCCGTAAGAGTGCGTCCTGACAACATTCCCAAATTATGGTAAGATAAACCTAATCAAAGTATGACACAATATGGACTATCAACTTGGCTAAAATTTAAGAAGTGTGGTCTGCTCCTCCCCTCCCCTCAGAACGCAACCGGAGGCCCTCCTGCCCACAACAGCATTTGCCACAAGGAATTTCATACTCTTCAAGCTGCTGTCACCGACTACCGTGATGGGGCTCCCTGGGCCCATGGGGTGCTAGCAGTCACAGCTGCTCTAAGTTCTGCACCAAACTCCTCACAACATTTCTAGAAAAATAACTGGTGCAGCTGCAGTGAGGAAATGCATTTAAAACTTCTCCTAGTGCTAAATATAAGCAGAAGCACAAAACACTTATTATGTGTTTTTAGACTAATGGTACGCACACTCTTTACCATCAGTACCATTAAAAAAATCAATTTAATAAAGAACAAATTCCAGAAGAACATAAATGTCACATGTAAAACGCTAGATTTGCCTAAAATGTAATCACTTGCCTTATACTAGCAGTATAAAACACTAGAATTTTTTGGGGGTAAGAAAAACAGAATCTGAGTACACAGATTCTTATCATGACAGTTACAGAGACCTGTCAGGGGGTAGGTAAATGGGGTTCTCAGGCTCTCCTGAAGTAAGTATAAACTGTCATGCCACTGGAGTCAGAATCCACCAAACTATAAAAGTACGTAGCCTATGATCCAACAATAATTTCACTTACAGAATTCAAATTTACCTACAAATAATGCTTACATAAACACACAAAGCAGTATGTACGGGATCATTCATTTATCTCTGAAAGATCAAAAACTTTCAAGTAACCTAAAATCCATTAGCAGAAAATGTTATGTCCACACGGCAACGTCAGCCTAGGAAGAAGCTGGGACACATCCACAGGACATGCCACAGGAGGAGCTCTGCAGTGTGTGTAGCAGTTTCATTTTCACTTAAAGGCATTAAGTAAACAGCACCCACATTTATACAGGTACACAGAAGTGTACACAAAGATTAATGAACTGTACTTATTCATCTTTGTGGGATTACAGATGAGGAAAGGGAATCACTTTATAAGCTTTGGTACTGACTTTATTACAAAGAACACATGTCACTGTAATTTTTAAAGAGAACTTTTAAAAACAACTGTGTTCTGAGTGTGAGAACTCATGAGTCATTTATAAAGTATGACTTAAAAACTAACAGATTCATGCAGAATTCTGCAGAATTATATAAACATAACCCTAAGCCTAATAACCCCACCAAGAAGGCAGCATCTGAGAAAACCTGAAGACGTGTTCTGCTAGAAGTAAGCTTGGAACAAGAACCCAGATTGCAGCAAGCAAGCTCACCAACTTCAACACATAAGGAAAGGGCTATAAAGGACAAAATCAAAGGATAAAGGATAAAAAGACAAAGGATAAAACCAAAACTTGTGTTATCTTTCACAAGGCCCAGAGGCCACAAGTAAAACAAGGCCCCCAAAATTTCCCCAAGGGTAGGGGGCTTTCTCGGGGGCTCAGTGTGAAGAGTCCTCCTGCCCGTGAAGGAGACACAGGTGTGGCCTCCCCTCCTGTCCGTGAAGGAGATGCAGGTGTGGCCTCTGGGCCAGCAGGACCCCACATGCTGTGGAGCAGCCAGGCCCGAGGGCCACACTGCTGACCCTGTGCTGCAGAGCCCAGGAGCCCCTGTGCCCCAGGGCCTGTGCGCCACGCAAGAGAAGCCACCACAGTGAGAAGGCTGAGCACAGCAACACAGAGCAGCCTCCACTCGCCACAACCAGAGGAGAACCCACACAGCTACAAGGACCCAGCAGAGCCAACGTCACATGTAAATATAAATAAAATTATATATATGTAAAAAGATTTACCCGAGGGAAGCCAACCTCAGAAAACCACACCCAACAGCTTTGAGGAAAACGAAAAGAGTAGAATATGTCCAAGACCACCGCTTCCAAGACCCCTTAGAAAAAGCAAGAAACATTTGTAACGTAAGCTGAAAACGGCTGTTATAAATCAGCAAGAAAAAGACTAACCTGTGCGCAAAGGAACAAGCAATGACTAACACATGGGTCAGTCTCCAAAAAAGAAATGAAAAGGGCAATAAACATGAAGACATCCAAACTCAATAAAAACAGAGAGTATGTATAAATTATAACAACATATTTACTAGGCAAGGCCTTCAAAATGTGTTAAAATTCTGATACTGGTTAGGACGCCAAAGCAAAACAACAAAACCCCAAAACAAAACACAAAAATGGTACTCTCACCCCTGCTGGTGAGTGCAGGACCCTTTCTGATGGGCAAGCATGTGGTATCAGCACAACGGAAAACACAGACATTCTCTGACCTAGAAACTCATCTTCCAGGAATATTTTCCAGGGAGATAAGCATAATAGGAGAAGTACACAAAATTTTATGTACAGGGAGGCATAATATTGTTTCTATTAAGGAAACTGGAAACAATGTAAATGACTCTCAGAGGATTAGGGGGGAAACTCTGATGCAGCTCTATCCCACGGGTTGGCCATAAAATCATCACCCACGTCTTTATCCACCAGCACAAATCTACCGCATGATAATACATCCACTGTACAGTCGAGGAAAAACATGCGAATTACGGCCTACTTACACAGTGCACAAGCATATACGCATACCAAGAAGTTTAACAGTAATTACCTCTACGGACAGGCTTTGGGGGATTCCCACTTTTATCTTTGTATCTTCCAATACGATTTGACTACTGTGTAGATCACAATAAACTATGGAAAATTCTGAAAGAGATGGGAATACCAGACCACCTGATCTGCCTCTTGAGAAATCTGTATGCAGGTCAGGAATTAACAGTCAGAACTGGTCATGGAACAACAGACTGGTTCCAAATAGGAAAAGGAGTACGTCAAGGCTGTATATTGTCACCATGTTTATTTAACTTATATGCAGAGTACATCATGAGAAATGCTGGACTGGAAGAAACACAAGTTGGAATCAAGATTGCTGGGAGAAATATCAATAACCTCAGATATGCAGATGACACGACTCTTATGGCAGAAAGTGAAGAGGGGCTAAAAAGCCTCTTGATGAAAGTGAAAGTGGAGAGTGAAAAGGTTGGCTTAAAGCTCAACATTCAGAAAACGAAGATCATGGCATCTGGTCCCATCACTACATGGGAGATAGATGGGGAAACAGTGGAAACAGTGTCAGACTTTGTTTTTCTGGGCTCCAAAATCACTGCAGATGGTCACTGCAGCCATGAAATTAAAAGACGCTTACTCCTTGGAAGGAAAGTTATGACCAACCTAGATAGCATATTCAAAAGCAGAGACATTACTTTGCCAACAAAGGTTTGCCTAGCCAAGGCCATGGTCTTTCCTGTGGTCATGTATGGATGTGAGAGCTGGACTGTGAAGAAGGCTGAGCGCCGAAGAATTGATGCTTTTGAACTGTGGTGTTGGAGAAGACTCTTGAGAGTCCCTTGGACTGCAAGAAGATCCAACCAGTCCATTCTGAAGGAGATCAATCCTGGAATTTCTTTGGAGGGAATGATGCTAAAGCTGAAACTCCAGTATTTTGGCCACCTCATGCGAAGAGTTGACTCGTTGGAGAAGACTCTGATGCTGGGAGGGATTGAGGGCAGGAGGAGAAGGGGACGACAGAGGATGAGATGGCTGGATGGCATCACTGACTTGATGGGTGTGAGTCTGGGTGACCTCCGGGAGCTGGTGATGGACAGGGAGGCCTGGCGTGCTGCGGTTCATGGGGTCGCAAAGAGTCGGACACGACTGAGCGACTGATCTGATCTCTGATAAGCATTATTGTTTTCATTATAGAAAAACCAAAGTCCTTGTTAACTTGGGCAAAGATTCTTTTAAAGGGGTCATGATCCCAACTGGAGAGGTGAAGGTGCGGAAGTCAAGCAGCAGCTGCCGGCTGTGCTCAGTCAGCTGTCGCCCCGCGTCCTGAGGGTCTCCATCAGGAACACGGCCCACCTCCAACACAAAAGACAGGAAACAATCTCACGACTCAGCAGAGGCTCTGGGCTTGGAAGCACGAGGCTTAGGCACAGAGTAAATTCAAGAACAGAAGTGTTAAATGGAGAGCTGATGTGCCACTCTACCACATGCCTTTATGACCAAATTTTGATTATCACTCTTCATTACAAATGGACAGCCAAAATCAAAAGAAATTTGAAGGAAGCCTCCAACATAGAAGACCACAGCCAAAATAAACAAGACCGAAAAAGCAATCTGATAAAATGCAGAGAACCTTTCAAAGGAAGCACCCCAAAAATCTAGCAGTAACAGCATACTCATAAAAAAAATAAAGGAGCTAGAAAGTAAGAAAAAGCTCCTGGAAATTAATGATGGAGGAAACAGAAAGAGTGCAGTGAAGAACGAGGCACTGAAGTTGATAAAATCTTCAGAGCAGAACAAAAAAACCCCCAGCTAGACAACATGTGGGGGAAGGTTTTTTTCTATAGCAAAAAACAGTAGGATGGAGAAAAGACTCTACAAGCAAAGACTCAAAAAGGTCTCCTGATATCTTTCTTCAGAAATTTCTCTAGCAATGCACTCCACTAAACAAGTAAATAAACCAAGAAAGAGGAACAGATGGGAGTGAAAGCACTCAAGAGTGTCCTGGGAAACAGGAAAAGAAGGCAAAGGACTACTTCACTACACACAGAAATTCCTCTTAGGAATAAAGATCAAATTAAACCATCAAGATTAGGAGAAAGAAAAAGGTTAGAAAAGCCTGAGAATACCACCAAAGCAAGCTAGAATGTTGGCACGTGGAAATCAAAGCCTAGGGCTCTGAAGTCAAACAGATCCAAAGCTGAGCTCTGCCAGTCAGTATACACGAGGTTTCTCAAATCAGTGACACTGAAAACCTCAAAGGCTGTCTGGCCTGCTGAAATTCAATAGCAGCTATTATTCATGTTGGTAAAATCTGAATTTATTAGCCTGACATTCAAGTCAGACATAACTTAAGTTAAAAAAGGCACCAGAGGAGATTGTGCATGTTCAGGGAGAGTAACAGAAACACACATTACCATACGCAAAACAGACAGCCATCGGGAATTTGCTGTATGACTCAGGGAGCTCAACCCTAGGCTCAGCAGTAGCCTAGAAGGGTGGGAGGGATGTTCAAGTGGGAGGGTAAGGGGTAAATGTTGATGTTTGGTAGAAACCAACGGAATACTGTAAAGCACTTATCCTTTGACTAAAAATCAGTCCAAAAAAAAAGGTACCAGAAGCATGCTGGGTGTTAGGCAAGCTAACCTGTGGCTAGAATCACTCAGGTTAAGGGTAACTAATTTCTATTCACAATTTCTGTGCTTTATATTTTCTCTGTTTTTACGTATGAAAGCCTGAGAACGCTGTGTCAACCTAAAGTGACCCGAACACTCCCATACATCATATAAGGGGTGGGGTTGAGAGCGAGAGGGAGAACAAAGAAAAACACCTGTGAACGGGAATGGACAGGAGTAAAAACTAGAGAGAGAAGATGAAAAGAACCTGACTCCTTCTGACCCAGAAACCTTCCCTCTCGGAAAGACAGACTTGGGTTTCCCTGGTGGTTCAATCCCTGATCCAGGAAGATTCCACACGTCCCAGAGTAACTAAGCTCATGTGCCAAAGCTACTGAACCTGTGCTTCAGAGCCTGGGAGCCACAACTCCCGAAGCTCGCACACCCTAGAGCTGGTGCTCCGCAATAAGAGAACCCACTGCGATGAGAAGCCTGTGCACCACAGCGCAGAGCAGGCTCCACTCACTGCAACTACAGAAAAGCCTGCACAGCAACAAGGACCCAGCACAGCCAGAAACAAATAAAATTTTTTTATAAAAATAAAGACACAGATATTTCAGCCACGCTCTCCACAGACGTCTCTGTCCCTTCTTTTCACAATCTCCGTGCCGTGCTTAGTCTCTCAGGCATGTCCGACTCTGCGACCCCGTGGACTGCAGCCCACTAGGCGCCTCTGTCCATGGGACTCTTCAGGCAAGAACACTGGAGTGGGTTGCCATGCCCTCCTCCAGGGGATCTTCCCAACCCAGGGATCGAATCTAGGTCTCCCACATGGTAGGCGGATTCTTTACCATCTGAGCCACCAGGAAAGCCCTTTTTACAACGGACTAGTCTAAACTACTCCCAGGACACACATCTGTCCTGGGACACTGTATTTGATTTTTAGAAGCAACTAAAAGTTCACTCAAATCACATCTGGTGAAAAACACTGCTGCCTTTTCTGGGTAACATAGCTTTAGACCAAAACGAGCATGAAAATGTCAAGTAACAATGCTCATTTTCCCTGGCCCTCCTGGTCCAACTCTGACAGAAAATTAAAGAGGTGTTTCAAAAACGATCCAAGAACACTGGTGGAAAAGCATTTCTTTTACACATTACTTTCAAAACAACTTTTTGAAATCAAATATGCTTGTTACTGAAGTGTCACTTCTTAAAATCATATTTAGGTCAAGCTTCTCCAAGTGTCTTTCTCTGAAATTAAAATGCTAAATATCTACTACTGAACTCATGCAAGGTCTTGAGAAAACACCTGTAAAAGAACCGAATGCCCAACATGCATTTAACACACGATGTGCTGTGTCTCGCTGGATAATCCTTTACTTCCCTTTTAGCTTCAGTTTCTTCACTGCCTTAATTACGAGAAAATAAAGTTGCTGGGCAAGATGGTATCCAGATTTTATCAGCTCTGGATGGAAATACACGTAAGAAATGCTACCCACTCCATCACCCACAAAGGAAACATCCTACCTTCTTCATCAAGCCCCCCGATGATGTTGTACACATAGTAGGGGAAGAAGCGCCTGGAGTACAGGATTGTAGACAGCATCGCAGCGATCGCCCCGGTGGTCATGGCCTTATTGTTGGAATGCTTGTACATCTGCGATTATTAACAAAATCAACAGGCATGTAGAGGCAGAATATACTTAAGACTAGAACAACGAACAGCAAATAGAAAAGAATGAAAGCCTTTCCTGGTGAAATGGGAAAGGACGCTTGTTCCTTTCATGATTAAACAACACAGTAATACAAAACAAAATAGTATTTTATTATGTCCTATCGTTGTGGGGGCTACAGACATTTCTCAAGGAGAGAACACCAAGTTGCCCTCAGCTCTCCAGTTCGGAGGCTCCCTTCCATGCCAGCCTCATTTTAGGCCCTCTTAACTCAAGAGCAAATACACACAAACAGATCACATGAGGCAACCTAGAGACGATATGCCAAACTCAGCTCTCCACTCTGCAAACTGACAATCATCAGGAAAATACAGCCCATGGGCCAAATCCAGCCCTACACTTGTTTCAGTGAAGTTTCACGGGAACACAGTCTTGTTCACTCATGAGATATTGTTAGTTTCTGTTTTTGCACAGTTCAGTCGCTCAGTTGTGTCAGACTCTTTGCAACCCCAAGAACTGCAGCACGCCAGGCCTCCCTGTCCATCACCAATTCCCGGAATCCACCCAAACCCATGTTCAGTGAGTCGGTGATGCCATCCAACCATCTCATCCTCTGTCATCCCCTTCTCCTCCTTCCCTCAATCTTTCCCAGCATGAAGGTCTTTGTAAATGAGTCAGCTCCTTGCATCAGGTGGCCAATGTATTGGAGTTTCAGCTTCAACATCAGTCCTTCCAATAAACACCCAGGACTGATCTTTAGGATGGACTGGATGGATCTCCTTGCAGTCCAAGGGACTCTCAAGAGTCTTCTCCAACATCACAGGTCAAAAGCATCAATCCTTCGGTGCTCACCTTTCTTAATAGTCCAACTCTCACATCCACACGACTACTGGAAACACAACTACTGGAAAAACCACAGCCTTGACTAGACGGACCTTAGTTGACAAAGTAATGTCTCTGCTTTTTAATAAGCTGTCTAGGTTGGTCATAACTTTCCTTCCAAGGAGTAAGTATGTTTTAATCTCATGGCTGCAATCACCATCTGCAGTGATTTTGGAGTTCAAAAAAATAAAAGACTATTTCCCATCTATTTGCCATGAGGTGATGGGAAACAGATGCCATGATCTTAGTTTTCTGAATGTTGAGCTTTAAGCCAACTTTTTTACTCTCCTCCTTCACTTTCATCAAGAGGCTTTTTAGTTCCTCTTCACTTTCTGCCGTAAGGGTGGTGTCATCTGCATATCTGAGGTTATTGATATTTCTCCAGGCAATCTTGATTCCAGCTTGTGCTTTTTCCAGCCCAGCGTTTCTCATGATGTACTCTGCATATAAGTTAAATAAGCAGGGCGACAATATACAGCCTTGACGTACTCCTTTTCCTATTTGGAACCAGTCTGTTGTTCCATGTCCAGTTCTAACGGTTACTTCCTGATCTGCATACAGGTTTCTCAAGAGGCAGGTCAGGTGGTCTGGTATTCCTATCTCCTTCAGAATTTTCCACCGTTTATTGCTATCCACACAGTCAAAGGCTTTGGCATAGTCAATAAAGCAGAAATAGATGTTTTTCTGGAACTCTCTTGCTTTTTCGATGATCATGCAGATGTTGGCAATTTGATCTCTGGTTCCTCTACCTTTTCTAAAACCAGCTTGAACATCTGGAGTTTCACCGTTCACATATCACTGAAGCCTGGCTTGGAGAATTTTGAGCATTACTTTACTTGCGTGTGAGATGAGTGCAATTGTGTGATAGTGTGAGCATTCTTTGGCATTGCCTTTCTTTGGGACTGGAATGAAAACTGACCTTTTCCAGTCCTAGTTTAGGGAAGATTAAACAGTTGCCACAGAAACCAAATGGTTGACTCCTGATTAGACTCAGACAAGCCTCTCTTTTCAGAGAGGGTATCTGTGAGAGACTGGGGCAGCTCTACTTTGTATGAACCCAGCAGAGGGCAGGGTCTTAATCCTTAGAGCATCTACCACGAAGAATGGAGCATCCAAAATGGCACCTGACACAGTGATTTCTGATCCCAGATTCACTACATCCTGACAACCCTCAATTATCCAATAAAGTAAATGTAAGTTAACCGATTTGTCAGCCACAGCCAATGTCTCTAAAGAGAAACCTAAGAACTGCTATAAAATCTAACAATGACAAGATTATAAAGAAAATTCATTTCATTTCAAAACCAAGCACCAATATTTATTCACCTCACCATTTATATACCAATATGTGAAATAAGATTTTAAGTACTGTGTACTGAGTTGAGCTCACTGTACCTTTTTGAAATTTTATTAACAAAATACTACTTTCCATGTCAGGTTTATTTTTGTCCTCTAAATACCATTTACAAAATATGCATTAGGAGTCATACAAATGTCAATATATAAGTCACTATGGCTTTCAGTATCAATAGATTTTAAACAAATGTTAACAATTGGTAAATACTCAATGAAATAACTTCTACACGTTTAAAAAGGTAAGTGTCAGTTAAATTCATCACATGACTCCAGTAACCTTACTCATAATCTTAAGGGCTATCCACAAGCAGGCAAAACAGAACATGAACCCTGCTAACCTTTTCATGTACCAGCTGAACTTACCAACTACTGAACTAAATATTACAATATATAGCCTAGAAAATTAAATATGAAAACTAAGAAGATATAATACTGATACTGTAAATATCATCAATAGGAATTTAAAAACGTCACCAAGCTATGTAACTAAGAAAGAGAGCTACACTTCTGAGTATTGACACGGTGACTGAGAACCCTACCCTAATCCTGCACTTTACGAACTAAGAAGAGAGTCATTACTGAAACATCTATGAGTGCAGCCCAAATTACTCCTATCCTATTCTCCCTGAAATGATCTGAAGCATATGCTGCAAATACACACAGGCCAGAATCAACATCTAGACCTGCCTCTGCTTCTGTCAAGTCAGCTCCCTTGTTCTTCAACCCCCGCTGCCAGAGACACGCGCGGGGCGCAGCGTCAGCCCTTCTGCAGACTGCACTGCAGGTTATAGTTATCTCATTCTCTGCCTCCTCCCTCACCCTACCTGCTCTCTTCCACTCCCATCCACCTCGTGTCACATCTCCTTCCTCAGCCGGCTGTCAACTAAAGACGGGTGAGGGTCAGGTGAGAATGACTGTGCCTCTAGTCCAAGCAGCGGGCTCGTCCTTCTGCTCATGCTAAGAGCTCACTGCTGTCAGGAGAGCACGTTGTGTTGGCTGATGGTGTTTCACACCAAGCTCCGGTGTAAAAGCCCGCCTCCTCTGCAGAAACTGATTTGTTTCATTTCTGAGAAGAGTATCTTCAGAAGAAACCCCTTCCAGTCTACCTTAAAAAGGAGAGAGAATCCTTCGCTTCATATTGTACATGTATTTTAACAGAAAGGAACTTGCCGTCATTTTATATTCTGCTACTCTGATGATGGCTGTATTAACAAGATCGTGTCATTTGTAGTGTAGGTTAAAGTTTCACCCGCTAAACTAGTTCTTCTCTAGCTAGCGACAGCCATGATGGATGCTTAGTATTAGCATTAGTCGCTCAGTCATGCCCGACTCTTTGTGACCCCAAGGACAGCAGCCCACCAGGCTAAACTGTCCATGAGATTTTCCAGGCAAGGATACGGGAGTGGGTTGCCATTTCCTTCTCCAGGGGATCTTCCCAACCCAGGGTATGTATGCTTAAAATAATCTAACGAACTTTTGTTATTAGCTTTCAACAGTGTAAACATGTACAAAAGCATCTACCTTTAGTCTTGCTTCAATAATTTTGGTCAGGGTAAGACAATCTCCATGAAAACCGCTACATCCAATGACTGTTTTGTCTGTTCTGTTAAAAAAAAACAAAACAACACCACCACATTTCAGGAAACAGTTGGTTTAACAGTAAAGCAAAACATGTCTTTGAGTAATTTTAAATTTAAAACTCAAATATGATCGAATTTTTTAAATAAGGTTGAGGGCAGCCAATTTACATATAATACAACCCAATGCCCACACAGAAAGTTTCACAGGTTTGACTGTGTAAAAAATGAAAACTTCTATAAAAATATGATAAATTAAAAATATATATATACACGACCAAAGTCTACTTTTAATTTCCTTATTCTACAAATAGTTCCTAAAAATATGAAATGCATTAATAGCATAATAGCTCTTGGGGATAATGTGCATAGTTAATAACATCGTACTGTATATTTAAAAGTTGCTGAGAGTAGAGCCTGTAAGTTCTCATCACAAGAAAAAAAAATGTTATAACTTGTGTGGTGACAGATATTAACCAGACTAATTGTGATCATTCTGCAATATATACAAATATGGGATCATGATGCTATATATGTGGAAGTATTAAAATGTTATATGTCGATTATGTATGCATGTGCTCAGTTGCTTAGTCATGTCCAACTCTTTGCAACCCCAAGGACTGTAGCCCACCAGGTTCCTCTGTCCATGAGATTTTCCAAGCAAGAATACTGAAGCAGGTTGCCATTTCCTACTTTAGGGGATTTTCCTGACCCAGGGATCAAACCTGCATCTCTTGCACCTCCTGCATTGGCAGGTGTATTACTGCTGCACCACCTGCTGTTAAGTCGCTTCAGTTGTGTCCGACTCTGTGCAACCCCACAGACGGAAGCTCACCAGGCTCCCCCGTCCCTGTTTCTCCAGGCAAGAATACTGGAGTGGGTTGCCATTTCCTTCTCCAATGCGTGAAAGTGAAAAGTGAAAGTGAAGTCGCTCAGTCGTGTCCGACTCTCAGCGACCCCATGGACTGGAGTCTACCAGGATCCTCAGTCCATGGGATTTTCCAGGCTAAAGTACTGGGGTGAGGTGCCATGAAGCCCCTAAATGTCAATTATACCTCAATCCAAAAAACAAAAAAACCAAAACACCCCACGATGGAAAGATAGGTAAGTTACACGAGAGTGAGACTTTTAGTGCTCAGTTGTGCTCAGCTCTTCATGAACTCACAGACTGTCGCCCACCAGGCTCCCCTGTCCATAGAGTTCTCTGGGCAAGAATACTAGAGTGGGTGGCCATTCCCTTCTCCAGAGGATCTTCCTGATCCTGGGATCAAACCCAGTCTCCTGAAGATTCTTTACTGTCTTAGCCTCTAGCTGCTGCTGCTGCTAAATCACTTCAGTCGTGTCCGACTCTGCGTGACCCCAGAGATGGCAGCCCACCAGACTCCCCTGTCCCTGGGATTCTCCAGGCAAGAACATTGGAGTGGGTTGCCATTTCCTTCTCCAATGCATGAAAGTGAAAAGTGAAAGTGAAGTCGCTCAGTCGTGTTCAACTCCTAGCAACCCCATGGACTGCAGCCCACCAGGCTCCTCTGTCCAAGGGATTTGCCAGGCAAGAGTACTGGAGTAGGGTGCCATTTGAGCCACTAGGGAAGCCCCTAAATTATATGAAAGTCATGTAAAAAGACATAGGTCACCATAAACATATAAAAGAGCCTCCATGCCACTCATAAATTAAAATCTTAAAAAGACACCATTACAGCCTAGTAGAATAATAATGCTTAATGCTAGTGAGGTTGTGGAAATCAGGTACTCTCAGAAACTGGGAAAGAGTGTACACCAATCCAACTCTTTAGAAAGGTTGTTTGACAGCATCTACTAAAAACTTAAATGCACATCACTTTCACTCAAAAATTCCACTGCTACAAATATACTCATGCAAGTCTGCAAAGATAAACTCTAGGTGCACGTGTTAAGTATACATATTATTTTAATGATTCTCCAAAACAAAACAAATACTACCCAAATGCCCACCAGAGA
Source organism: Tragelaphus eurycerus (assembly GCA_935064755.1). Classification (NCBI taxonomy): domain Eukaryota; kingdom Metazoa; phylum Chordata; class Mammalia; order Artiodactyla; family Bovidae; genus Tragelaphus; species Tragelaphus eurycerus. The sequence goes on from CAKXYN010000114.1 coordinate 6,108,034, forward strand.
GTACTTAATAAAATTTTTGTGTATCTTAGCCGACATAGGTCCGTCTACTCAAAGCTATGGTTTTTCCAGTAGTCATGTACAGATGTGAATTGGACCATAAAGAAAGTTGAATGCCAAAGAACTGATACTTTTGAACTGTGCTGTTGGATAAGACTCTTAAGAGTCCCTTGGACTGCAAGGAGATCCAACCAGTCAGTCCTAAAGAAAATCAGTCCTGAATATTCACTGGAAGGACTGATGCTGAAGCTCCATTACTTCGGCCACCTGATGTGAAGAACTGACTCAGTGAAAAAGATCCTGATGCTGGGAAAGACTGAAGGTAGGAAGAGAAGGGGACAACAAGGATGAGATGGTTGGATGGCATCATCGACTTGATGGACATTAGTTTGGGCAAGCTCTGGGATGGACAGAGAGACCTGACCTGTTGCAGTCCATGGGGTCGCAAAGAGTTGGACACGACTGAGCAACTGAACTGAACTGATGCCTCAAAAGTTAATTCTTAACTCTTGATATTTATAAGGAAACCTAAACCCATCTCATCAAGAAATGATCAGCAGAGGCCCTTTCTTTCAGAAATAAAAGAATGATTCACACAAATGTACCTGTTCAGCTGGGGAGACCACTGATACTTCTAGGGTCATCACCAGCATTTCCTGATCTCTCTATAACCAACCTCACTGCATTGAGCCAAACCCCAATATACCTTAAGGCTTCACTGCCTATACTACCAAGAATGGCTGATAGAACCAGGAGGGTAAGACAAAATCTGAGCTTTGAAATGCTTTTGCCAAATATCCAGGTACCTAAATGAAGAAGAGTTTTTCTGAAAAGAATAAAGAGTAAATATAAGTTTCAAACAAGTGGGGGAAGAGGTAGGCTAGACTCTAGGTCAGCCCCAAAGGGCATGGGATCGGGAGCATGCAAGCAATTCATGTGTGACCCAGTGCCTGTAATGCATGACGGGAACACAGAAGTGATACTGTTCTCTCTATATATACCTGAAGTATTTCATTAAAAAAAAAAAAAGAAAGAGTACTCACTCAGGAGGCATACAAGCTAAAACAGAACGTTACAAAGATGAGCAGAATCTTGTACAAGGACAGTATCTATAACATTATGTATTTAAGTTTTATTCATGATATTTACTACTTTCACTTTATAAAAGTTACATCTTAAAAGACAAAACTTGTTGCATGGGTATGCTACAAGGGCTTCCTTGATAGCTCAGTAGGTAAATCATCTGCCTGCAATACAGGAAACCTGGGTTTGATTCCTGGGTCAGGAAGACGCCCCTGGAGAAGGAAATGGCAACCCACTCCAGTATTGTTGCCTGGAGAATCCCATGGACAGAGGAGCCAGGCAGGCTACAGTCCATGGGGTCACAAGAGTCAGACATGACTTAACAACTAACTCACCACCATGCTACAAATCAGAGAAGAGAAAAGGGTATCAAAAGATGGACGCAGACAGAAAGGGAACTGGGAAGATGAAGACAAGCTTACTGTTCTTTAGGCTGTGGTGTAGGCTGGGCCACGCCCTGCAGCACACGGCCCACCCAAAGGACCTGAACCTCATCAGTCCACTACTGATAGAATTCAGGATTAAGAAGTGTTTGTGTAATAACCTAAGAGTAACCACCATTTCCAACTGTGTCCAAAAATGTTAAATACAAACCACTGTTAACATGTAAGGTGCATTCAGTTAGTAATTCATGCAGATTCCCCCCACCCCCGGTACACATGACTTTATTTTCTTATGTTTTAGAAAAAACATAGCCACCTATTAAAACTGTGAGCCATGGATATAAATGCTTAAGATATGGGTAAATTAAATGTTTTAGGTTATTTTTTTAAAGGTGCAGATTAAAAAAGAATCCAATATATTAAAGGACCCATTATATTAAACAAGGATTAAAATATATACGATAAAGTAGTAACAATAAAATGCTGATAAGATCTACACGATAGTATATGAGCACTGACTACAGAATTGTCCTACCTTTGTTGTATATTTGAAACTTTTTATAAGATGTTGAGTAAAAAATATTTAAGTTACCAAAAACACTGTTGGTACCTAAATATGGCAAATATTACGAAGACTACATACTGAATTACTAGAAAATAATTTTCTAACAAAGATACAAGCTAAGCTCCAAACAGGCAATCTAAAAATTCATGAAACACATCATTTAAAACCTGAATCTCTCACAGCATTAAATCATCACAAGGTGCTGAAAACATGAAATATTTACTTACAATTTGTAACATTTGGGGCTGTCCCGTGTGTGAATTGAAAACCCTTCACTTAATCTAGTGTCAGAAGCAACAATAGAAAAATCTTCTCCAGCAATTGCCAATACAGTACTGAGGGGGAAAGAAGGAAAAACAAAATTAATGAATTCTTCTGGACATTAATAACACCTTTCCCAATATGAGAATGCTCCATAGCACATACTGAGATAAAATCTACTAGATATAATCAAGTGCAGGATTCAGATGGAAGAGGAAACGATCAGGGGAAAGGATCCCTGGCTACCACTCATCTGGGAAAAAAAAAATTTAAGAATTCCCTTAAAAAGACAAGTCAAATCAGACCAAAGTTTCCTTAGCAGAAGATTATGGAAACATCCAGCTTCCCTTGTGGGTCAACTGGTAAAGAATCTGCCCGCAATGCGGGAGACCTAGGTTCGATCTCTGGGTTGGGAAGATCCCCTGGAGGAGGGCATGGCAACCCAGTCCAGTATTCTTGTCTGGAAAATCCAAACAGACAGAGCCTGATGGGCTACAGTCTAAGGGATTGCTAAAGAGTTGGACATGACTGAGCGACTAAGCATAAACATCACTAAATTATCACCATCATCAAAAAATTAAACATATTATTATGTATCATTAAACAATTACTGATGCTATAAAATGGCCAAAGGCCATGGCCTTGCCTGCTGGGGGAGTTATAGGTAGTGATACAACACAAGATATCTGAGCTCAAGAAAGAGGGGCTTAATGTGTTTTTTATTATTTTTTATTTTTTTATCACGCCACACAGCATGTGAAATCTGTTTCTCTACCAGGGATCAAACCTGTGTCTCATGCTTTGGAACGGCAGTCTTAACCACTGGACCACAAGGGGAGTCCCAGGGCTTAATGTTTTTAATTTCTTTATATCCAAGTCCTTGTAAAACTGTCTTGCACTTAGGAGACACCCAACCATCTGTTGGAAAATGGACCAACAAAGAACAACCTTTTCCCTCTGTGGCTCTCTGTTCAGTGGAGGGCAAGAGGATGAGCTCTAAAAGCAGACTGTGTGGGTTCGAAGTCTGGTTCTCTTGCTTAGAAGATACGAGATAGTGAACTGCTTAACTTCTCCAGACCTCGATGTCCTCAAACACGTATCAGGGATCACAACAGTAGCTACTTTATTTGGGTGTTACAAGCATTAAACGGACTAAATTGTTAAGCCTTATACCAGTGCCTGAAATATAACTGGTCCTCCAGTTAAGTGTTAGCTATGATCCCTCTGGCATAAGTATGATTACCGAGAACCTGGACTCTGAAGTTACCTGAAACCTGTCCATGCCATAACAGCTCTGTGACCTTGGACAAATTATCAAGTTGATATTAGCAGATCCTGTATTAAAGGTTGACTGAGTTAAACGGCATAATCTTAAAGTACTCAGTGACAAATGCACAGGCTAATCACTTGGGGTTTAACCACATTCAGTCAGACTAGAAAGACACAGGACTAAGTCTTATTTTGTAGAAGCAAATGCTGCCCAAGAGCCAGCAATAAATGTTAAAGGAAAAGAACACAGACTAAGACAAGGTAATTTAATATCAGAAAGCCATAAGCACTAACTTTAGAGCAGTAATTGGATTACAAAGGTTAGAAAGTAATAAACACTGAATACCTTGTAAGTCTCAGGCAGAATCTGCAACTGTCTCATGAAATGGGTCTAATAACTAATTTTGTGCTCCCACCACTTCATTAGTTGTCACAGGAAATATTTAAAAGAGCAATGATAAAAGCATTCATAAACTTCATAGCAACAGATATGGATTCAAGTCCTGGGGTTCAACTTCACACCAGCGCTATGACTAACAAAATTTAACGTCTAAGAGCCCAAGTTCATTTGTAAAATTGAGGTTTATATTATCTAACAGTCAGTCATCATGAGGATTAAAAAGATACCAGCTTTCAATCTACAAAATGCTCCTCTTTTGATTCTTCTCTCAAACAATGACTAGCTAAGGAAGATAAGGAAATCTGGGTTCAAGAAGCTGAGAGGTACATACCAAAGACCACACTCCTCTTCAGTGTCAGAGACAAGGCTAAAATCACAGACTTCCACCCTCTTTGCAAATACCCTGAAAATCTACACTAAAATTTCAAACCCATAAGGACCTGAGTAATTAATTTGGTCACTGGATGGTCCTTAAAGATTACCAGATTAATTAATTGGGTGTGTACGTTTCAAAGTACAAAATTTGGTCGGCAAACTATAAACGATACTTAAATACACAGCTCTTCGCAGTTAGGAGTCCTAAAGAGAGTGTCTTTCCACAACCCTAGTTCTTTTAGTGCGCTATCAAGGAAAAGTATTAAGATAAAGCTGGTAAGTTAAAAAAAAAAGAAAAACTTACATACAACATGCAAGAATACACATATTCAAAGGCCCCCCCTTCTGAGTATTTTTTTCCTGAACTTATGACAACCCTTAAACACTGATCGATCAATGAAACTAAGTCTTCGCAAGTAATCATTCCTGCTATTTAAAACAACTCAAAATGGTGATGTGATTAAACCTTTTAGCTAAACAACTACATCTAATCACATGGCCAATCAACCATCAACTTTAATCTCAGATGCTCAACCTGCCCCGTGCCTGCTGGCTCGAGAAACACGTTCAGACAGATAGGAAACGTTAGGTCCATTTTTAAAGCTCTTCCAGAGCGGAGGTCAGGTGTCAATTTCTATCTGCTGTCTACGTAAAGCTGGCCGTCCACATCGAGATCCAGTGACCGGCCTGAAGAACAAGACCTAGCCGAGCAACCTCGGAGAGAGAGGCCTGAGACTGGACGGGCAGCGCCGGGCAGACAGGCTTAAGCAGGGATATTGAGGAAGAAAGAGAAGGCGGCGGCTCTGCGGGTTTTACCCTCCGTTGAAAGCGTAGGGCGAAAAGCGCAGCTGCAAAGGGCCCACGGAGCTGTGAGGTTCCATGGCCAAGTCTCTGCCCGCGCCTGAGTACGCGGCAACGGAGGACAACATTCCGTGGCTCCGCTCCTGCTGTCTCACGGCAAGATGGCTGCCTCGACCGGAAATTGTGCCGCTTCCGGTTTCCGCGGCGCTGCCTCAGTCCGCTCTATCTCGCGCTAGTCGTTGCTCCTGGAGGCCAGAGCCCTCGCCTTCCAGTCTACCAATGGCCAGTCGGTAGCCATTGCCGGCTCCTCGTAGAGACGTAGCAGTGAGGTACAGGCTTTCTTTTCCAGGCAAACATTCGAAATCACTCGTGATGGATAGAAATTTTAAAGTTTGAGCTTACAAAGACATTGGAAAAACTATGGAGCAACGGAAAGTCGAAGACTCCCTTGGAGTGTAAATTAGTACAGCCGTATTTCGAAAAGGGACTGGCATTACTTGACGTTGTTGAAAATACACACACATCATGACCCAGCAGTTTCATGCCAAGGTATGTACCCTGGCCAGAAGACATGCAAGAATGTTCATAAAAATGTTCTTAATGGCCCCAAACTGGAAATGAGCTAAATGTCCATAAAGTGCAGAATGGATAAAGTAACTGAGGGATGTGCCAAAGCAAGAAAATTAACTGACTTTGGCTAGAGGGAAAGGTCCTGCTTGGCTAGGGATGGGTTGGAGGTTGTAGTGCTAGCAATACTGGGTTTCTTTACTTGATTTAATGCTTGCCTGCTCAGTTGATCAGGCATGTCCGACTCTCTGCGACCACATGGACTATAGCCCACCAGGCTCCTCTGTCCATGGGGTATTTACAGGCAAGAATACTGGAGTAGGTTGACATTTCCTCCTCCAAGGGATCTTCCTCACCCAGGGATCGAACACCCATCTCCTGTGTCTCTTGTACTGGCCGGCAGATTCTTCACCAGTGAGCCACCAGGGGAACCCTTTGTTGCTGTTGTTCAGTTGCTAAGTCGTGTCCAGCTCTTTGCAACCCCATAAACTGCAGCCTGATAGGTTTCCCTGTCCTTCACTATCTCCCAGAATTTGCTGAAACCCATGTCCATTGTGTTGATCACATCCAACCATCCCATCTTCGGTTGCTGCCCCCTTCTTTTTCCTCCTGCCCTCATTCTTTCCCAGCATCAGGGTCTTTTCTAATGAATCAGCTCTTTGCATCAAGTGGCCAAAGTATTGGAGCTTCAGCTTCAGTCTTTCCAATTAATATTTATGGTTGATTTCCTTTAGGATTGACTGGTTTGATCTCCTTGCTGTCCAAGGGACTCTCAAGAGTCCCTCCAACACCACAGTTCAAAAGCATCAATTCTTTGGCACTCAGCCTTCTTTATGGTCCAACTCTCACATCTGTACATGACTGCTGGAAAAATCACAGCTTTGCCTATTCAGACTTTACCAGCAAAGTGACGTCTCTGCTTTTTAATACATTGTCTCAGTTGGTCATAGCTTTCCTTCCAAGGAGTAAGCGTCTTTGAATTTCATGGCTGCAGTCACTGCAGTGATTTAGGAGCCCAAGATCAAATCTGTCACTGTCTCCACTTTTCCCCCATCTATTTGCCATGAAGTGATGGGACTGGATGCCATGATCATCATTTTCTGAATGTTGAATTTAAGCCAGCTTTTTCACTCTCCTCTTTCATCCTCAAGAGGCTCTTAGTTCCTTTTTGCTTTCTGGCATTAGAGTGGTATCATCTGCATATATGAGGTTGTTGATATTTCTCCAGGAAATCTTGATTCCAGCTTGAGGTTCATCCAGCCACACATTTTGGATGATGTACTCTGCATATAAGTTAAATAAGCAGGGTGACAGTGTATGGCCTTGATGTACTCCTTTCCCAATTTTGAAACTGTCCATTGGTCCATGTCTGGTTCTGTTGCTTCTTGACCTGCATACAAGTTTCTCAGGTGATAGCTAAGCTGGTCTGGTATTCCCATTTCTTTAAGAATTGTCCATTGTTTGTTGTGATGCACACAGTCAAAGACTTTAGTGAAGTCAATGAAGCAGAAGTAGATGTTTTCCTGAAATTCCCTTGCTTTCTCTATGATCCAATGGATGTGGGCAATTTGATCTCAGGTACCTCTGCCTTTTCTAAATCCAGCTTGTACATCTGGAAGTTCTTGGTTCATGTACTGCCCTTATTTGATTTAATCCCATCTATTAATCTGTACACATGTTTACATACTTCTTTATATGAATATCATATTTTACAATTTAAAAATGTTAATAAAAAAAGCAAGCAAGCCTTTGACTAATATAGAATGGAGTGCCTGATATATACATGCAATTCTGGAAGCAGAAAAAGATTTTTGAAAAGTACTTTTTTAATTAAAACTTTTCCTATACTTTACTGTAAAGGGTAAAAGAAAGGGTTTTCTTTGATGGTTATGGTCAGAGAAGTATTGTATTTATTCGGGTACTGTCCTGGATAAAAAAATTCTGTAAAATCTTTCCTATCCTTAAGGAGGACACAACCTCATTGATTATGTGAAGCACAAAGGAAGCAAGCTAACAAACATTACAACCTGCGATTATGCCTAAACAAACCATAGGATATTAGAGATACCAAAGGAACATTTCATGCAAAGATGGGCATAATAAAGGACAGAAATGCTATGGACCTAACGGAAGCAGAAGATATTAAAAAAAGGTGGCAAGAATACACATAAGAACTATACAAAAAAGATCTTTATGACCCAGATAACCAGAATGGTGTGATCACTCACCTAAAGCCAGACATCCTGGAATATGAAGTCAACTGGGTCTTAGGAAGCGTCACTACGGACAAAGCTAGTGGAGGTGATGGAATTCCAGTTGAGCTATATCAAGTCCTAAAAGATGCTGTTGTGAAAGTGCTGCACTCAATATGCCAGCAAATTTGGAAAACTCGGCAGTGGCCACAGGACTGGAAAAGGTCAGTTTTCATTCCAATCACAAAGAAAGGCAATGCCGAAGAGTGTTCAAACTACCGCACAATTGCACTCATCTCACATGCTACCAAAGTAATGCTCAAAATTCTCCAAGCCAGGCTTCAACAGTACTTGAACTGAGAACTTCCAGATGTTCAAGCTGGATTTAGAAAAGGTAAAGGAACCAGAGATCAAATTCCCAACATCCATTGGATCATTGAAAAAGCAAGAAAGTTCCAGAAAAACATCTATTTGTACTTTATTAACTAGGCCAAAGCCTTTGACTGTGTGGATCACAACAAACTGTGTAAAATTCTTAAAGAGATAGAAATAGCAGATCAACTTACCTGCCTCCTGAGAAATCTGTATGCAGGCCAAGAAGCAACAGTTAGAACCGGACATGGAACAATGAACTGGTTCCAAATAGGGAAACGAGTATGTCAGGACTGTATGTTGTCACCCTGCTTATTTAACTTATGTGCAGAGTACATCACATGAAATGCCGGGCTGGATGAAGCACAAGCTGGAATCAAGACTGCGGGGAGAAATCTCAATAGCCTCAGATATACAGATAACACTACCCTTATGGCAGAAAGTGCTGCAGAGGAACTGAAGAGCCTCTTGATGAAAGTGAAAGAGGAGAGTGAAAAAGCTGGCTTAAAACTCAACATTCAAAAAACTTAAGATAATGGCATCTGGTCCCATCACTTCATGGCAAATAGATGGGGAAACAATGGAAACAGTGACAGACTTTATTTTCTTGGGCTCCAAAATCACTGCAGATGGTGACTGCAGCCATGAAATTAAGACATTTGCTCCTTGGAAGAAAAGCGATGATTAACCTAGGCAGTATGTTAAAAAGCAGAGACATTACTTTGCCAACAAAGGTCTGTCGAGTAAAAGCTATGGTTTTTCCAGTAGTCATGTATGGAGAAGGCAGTGGCAATCCACTCCAGTACTCTTGCCTCGAAAATCCCGTGGACGGAGGAGCCTGGTAGGCTGCAATCCATGGGGTCTGAAGAGTCGGACACAACTGAGCGACTTCACTTTCACTTTTCACTTTAATGCATTGGAGAAAGAAATGGCAACCCACTCCAGTGTTCTTGCCTGGAGAATCCCAGGGTCGGGGGAGCCTGGTGGGCTGCCCCACCTATGAGGTTGCACAGAATCGGACACGACTGAAGTGACTTAGCAGCAGCAGCAGCATGTATGGATGTGAGAGTTGGACTATAAAGAAAGCTGAGCACCGAAGAATTAATGCTTTTGAACTGTGGTGTTGGAGAAGACTCTTGAGAGTCCCTTGGAATGCAAGGAGATCAAACCAGTCCATCCTAAAGGAAATCAGTCCTGAATAGTCATTGGAAGGACTGATGCTCTAGCTCCAATCCTTTGGCCACCTTATGGGAAGAACTGACTCATTGGAAAAGACCCTGATGCTGGGAAAGACTGAAGGCAGGAGTACCGGAAGATAGAGAATTAGATGGTTGAATGGCATCCCCGACTCGATGGACATGAGTTTGAGCAAGCTCTGGGAGTTGGTGATGGACAGGAAAGCCTGGCGTGCTGCAGTCCATGGAGTCACAAAGAGTCTAACACGACTGAACTGAACCGAACCATAGGAGAGGTCCTCTGGGGTTCAACTTTACCTACAGTTCTTGTGACAAATGTGAAAAGACTTCATAAGATGGCAGCAGGCTATCTGTTTTTTGTTTTGTTTTGTTTTGTTTTTTTAATAATTCCACATGTTTGAGAATAGCTAACACCGCCTACCGCGCGCCAGGCACTGTTCATGCATTTCCTTAATTCTTCTCACATAGTTCTTAGAGGACAAGCGGTACTACCATTCCATCCTATACATGAAGAAACTGAGGTGGAGCGGTCTGGTAACTTGCTCAATGTCACACCGCTAGTTGGTTTAAACAGTCAATATTTAAAAATCAATATCTTGTCTACATCCAGCAGCGACCAATCAACATACTTTGGTAGGGTGGCCTCTCCCGGAAGCCAGAAGCGCTCCGCCCCGCCTCTTGTTTCTCCAAAGTCCAAGGGAGTCAGAGGAAGTCACACGGCGCTCACACTTACCGCGGCCGGCGCCCCTCGCGGGCAGCTTGCTAAAGCGGAGGTGAAACTGGCGGAAGTGACGTTATCAACGCGCGCCCGGAGTCCTGTGGGATCGGGAAGGGTCGCCGTGGCGGGCGCCTGGGCCGCTGGGTGCTGAACTTCGTTTTCTCTGACCGGTGGTTGTCTCTGCAGTGACTCCAGGTAACCACCCTGTTAGCTTCTTTCTGAGAATTACTGCAGAGCGGTCACTGCAACGACTCCTTGGGGGTGATGGAGCGGAGGGGCGCGGAATGGATCCGGAGACCGCGGGGGCCGTTCCTCTGGCTCGCGCTGCCGCCCCTTCGGCCTGTGCCGGCCGTGGCTCCCGCCCGGCGCCCTCTGCGGTGGTTCGAGAGCGGCTTCCCTGTACGAGCGCTGGCTCTGGGTGGTGGTGAGGCCTGAGGCAGCACAGTCCTGCTCATCCAGGACTCTGCCATCCCTTAATTGTCTTTATTGAAAGGCATATTTTCCCTGGCCTGTGCCCACCTGTCTTGCTACCGACAGGGGTAGTTTTATAATAAAGTTGCGCTTGAGACTTTTTAACGTTTTGTCAGAGGCCGGAGCCTTCAGGCACGTTAGGACATAATACACAAATACAAAGGTGTCCTTGTCTAGGCCCTGGACAGTGTGGTTTTTGCATGTAATACTCTAGCTAGGCGTCTCAGAAAAGATTATTCTTGATTGAGGTACGCAGACACGAGGAGACTATGCAGAGTTTATTGATTCTTTTCCCTTATCAGTGATTATCTCCCCAAAATATCAAATTGGACGTGTCAGTTACCAAAAAATGAGGAGATGCTGCAAAGAACTCTTTTCTGAGGATAAGTTAGTGCAGTAATAACTGGGCAGCTTTAAGGACACGGGAGGAAGGATGGTCAGTACCATCACGTCGAATTAGAGATGAGCTCTAAACAGTGGTAACATTAGGCCTCAACTACTTCCTCAGATTTTTTCTCTAGACTTAGTTTGCAGAACGGGGTCCGGAGCCACCAGTTTCTGGATCAATCTGTTCGTATAAATGAGTGGTTTCAATCCTGCCCTCATTGTCTCTTGCCTCAACCATAGCAGTGACTCTTAAACCGAACTTCCTGTCTCCAGTTTTGTCTCTTAGAGTTCATTCATACTCTTGCTACAGTAGATCTACTCATGGTGCACTTAAAAACCTTGTTACTGCTTGTATTGCTTATGTAGTATAACGTGACCCCACTTACATTTGCTGTCTCATCCCCTGCAGGAACAGTCCATGCAGTCATGCTTGGTTTGTTGCTTGCATGCTCTTTCAGTTTTTGTCTCTTTGTGCTTAACCTTTCTTCTGCCTGAAATGCTGAATGTAAATTACTACTCACCTTGCTAGAACCAAGTTAGATGGTCCTTGCTTTATAAACACACTCTTCTGAACACTTTGCAGTTCACACTACTTTCTTTTCTCTAGCATGTATGCATTCATTTGGGGCCTTCCGGGTGGCTCAATAGTAAGGAATCCACCTGCAGTTGCAGGAGACACCAGTTTGATCCCTGGGTTGGGAAGATCCTCTGAAGAAGGAAGTGACAACCCAGTCCAGTATTCTTGCCTGGAAGATCCCACAGACAGAGAAGCTTGGTGGACTATATAGTCCATGTGGTTGCAAAAGAGTCAGACATGACCTAGCTACTAAACAAAAGCATACATTCATTCATAATCAACATATTATATGTCAGACACTGTACTAAGTATAGAGATTACAAGAACATATATTCCTGGTTTCTTCACTCAGGGGGCTTAGCATAGTGTGTATCTGCTATTACAGCACTGAAGTTTTGCAGTGATTATTTGCATATCCTCTACAAATTGAACTCTTTGATGCCAGGGACTATATATATATATATATCCTCTTAATTTTTATATTTGCAGCACTGTGTTGTAATAGATTAACAGTGTCCAAAAGAGCATAATTTTCTTCTATGTCTCTTTTCAAAAGCAGCTTTCTCTGTGTTTGGTCTGCTTTCCCCTGATGGGTATGTAGGATATATAGTCTTTGGAGTCCTTTGTCCTTTCAGAGTCACCGCCAGATCCTGAGTGCTTTTTTGTACAAGTACATGCTTGAGGTATATGTGCGTCTTTGACATATAATTTGTAACTTTAAGATCTATATGTTCTGTGTTAGAAAACCTTACTAGATTGGTAACATTTAAACTGAAATCTAATAGTAATAGCTGACTTTTATCCTGTGTTTACTGTGTTATAACTGGATGCTGTTCTTAAGGTATTAATCAGTCCTATTTGAATCAGTCAGTTCTCAGCAACCTTGAGCACAGGAGTCCATATGAACTAAACTGAATAAAAGGTCTGTCATTAGTCACTCATTTCTTTAACCTAAAAGTAATTTCAAATGTGTAGCCAGTAAAGAGATGATTTAAGGAACGCCAGGTACAGGCATCGGAGAAGGCAATGGTACCCCACTCCAGGGTACCATTGCCTGAAAAATCCCATGGATGGAGGAGCCTGGTAGGCTGCAGTCCATGGGGTTGCTAAGAGCCGGACATGACTGAGAGACTTCACTTTCACTTTTCACTTTCATGCATTGGAGAAGGAAATGGCAACCCACTCCACTGTTCTTGCCTGGAGGATCCCAGGGACTGGGGAGCCTGGTGGGCTGCCATCTCTGGGGTCGCACAGAGTCAGACATGACTGAAGTAGCTTGGCAGCAGCAGCAGCAGGTACAGGCATATTGGTATTTGTGTGCTCTGAAGAGGTAAAGGTATTACATATATAAAAACATGATGTCTTATTTTTATGTCTGTACAGCTTCTATCCCAGTATGTTATTTAAGGTAGTTTCTCAATAAATGATCATGCCAAAGTGTATTGGATACAATTCAAAATTTACTAAACTTAATGCCCAAGACATTATAGAGGATAGAAAACTGAATGAAGTATTTAAAAACTTTAGTACCATGTATACAGTGCATAATAAATATCTCTACTCAGATATGACAGTTTCCTTAGGAATTCATTTTCCTTGGATATTTTTTTCCCAAAAGTTTTGAATGCTGTAAACATTCAAAACGTAACATTTAACATTATAAGACTATAAATTGAACACATAAAAAAACAATTTTTGTCCTGTTGACTGTTTTGCACGCAGTCATGAAAAACATGGAAGGAGTAAGAGTTCAGCTTTGTAAGGTGAAAAGGAAGTGGATTCCAGAGTAGCTTGATTGGGTTTTTAAATTTGTTTTTTGTATAACCGTGAAACTGATTTATATGGCTGTATGGCTTACCTGTATTCTTACATTAAACTTCAAATCTTTTCAAAGCAGCACCACTGTTTCTTGGTGTGCACAAAGGTAACCCACAGAGCCGAGGAAGTCGCCAAGAGTAGCGTGCTGGGGATGCTCTAGGAAAAGACTGAATGCTGAGGCAATTTCCAGTCCAGAGGTTTTTGATTTGCCAAGAAGGTGAACGTCATGGATCAGAACAACAGCCTTCCACCCTATGCCCAAGGCCTGGCCTCCCCTCAGGTAATGCAGTGGAGGGAGGGTGCGTATAGGACAGAATCTGCATTGTTAGAGGTACTGTAAAAGGGAAGGAAGGGAATTAAGCTATCTGTTGTTGAAAGTGGACTTACATTTTTTTAAGTCTTCTTTATTTCATTGATAATTTCCTTCAGATTTTTAATAGGCGTGATAATGTTTAATTTGGGAAGTCTGGAAGCTAAAATATATATTTGTCTATAAAACTTAATCTTTTGATAAACACTTATGAAAGTGCTCCGAGTAATTATAGAGTATTTGATTTCGTAAGTAACCTAATTACTTTCTAGCTTTATCTTTTCCTTTTTATGTTTAAAGTTCCAAATAACATATCTGCTTTTAAAATTTTTAAATAACTTCTGTTTAAAAATACCCAGTTTAAGTGTGTGTTTTGATAAGTGTATGCACCTTTGAAAGTTCTGAAACATTTCAGTTAGCCTAAAAATCCCTCTCTGCCCCTTTACAGTTACTCCCCTAGGCCCAGGCAACGGCTGATCCACTCTCCAGACGTAGAGATGGTTTTGTCTGTGCTAGAATATCATGCAGGTGGCATCATACCAGTCAGTATGTGCTTTTTGTGTGTCTGTCATCTTAGCCCAGCAAATGTTTGCATATATCAGCAAATTCCTTTTTATTGCCAAGTGGCCCTCTTGTGTGGATGTACCACAGTTTGCTTTCCAGTTGCTGACATTAGGGCTGTTTCCAGGTTGAAGCAATTATGAATAAAGATGCCAGTAGTCTTGCCTGGAAACTTCCATGGATGGAGGAGTCTGGTAGGCTGCAGTCCATGGGGTCACTAAGAGTCGGACATGACTGAGCGACTTCACTTTCACCTTTCACTTTCCTGCATTGGAGAAGGAAATGGCAACCCACTCCAGTGTTCTTGCCTGGAGAATCCCAGGGACGGAGGAGCGTGGTGGGCTGCCGTCTGTGGGGTCGCACAGAGTCGGACAGGACTGATGTGACTTAGCAGCAGCAGCAGCAGCATCAGCTGTGTGTGTATATTCTTCATGTCTGCTATGTTTTTATTTCTCTTGGGTAGATAACTTAGGAATGGGATTGCTGGGTCATTGTGTAAGTGTGTGTTTAATTTATAAGAAAGTGCCCTGCATGTTCTCAAGTCCTACCAGCAGCGTGTGAGAGTTCTCATTGCTCCACACCCTCACTAGCACTTCTGTTTTCACTTGAGTCTAAATGTAAAGGTGTTTTCCTGTTGACCTACAATCTTGAGCATTTTGTCAACTGCTTATTAACTGTTTTTGTATCTTCATTTGTAAAATGTCCTTAACATCTTTTGCCCATTTTTTTATTGGTCTGTTTGTTCATCTTTTATTGCATTTTGATCTTTATTCTGGATACAAGTTCTTTCTCAGATGTATGTATGGTAGATGTTTTCTCCTAATCTGTGGTTTAATTTTTAATTTTCTTAATGATATCTTTCAAAGAATGGAAATTCTCAATTTTTTCAAAGTCTTAGACCATTGTTATCCTCTAGAGCCTGAAGGGTTAAGCATCTTCCTAAATTCTCACGTGTTGTTTGTTGAATTTCACACCTAGGTCTACTTCCACATCCTAAGCTCTTACCTACTATGCTGCTATGCTGTGTTGAAGAAGAAAGTGATGTGTGTGAGATGACGGCTTAATAGCCCCATTTGTTCTCAGATGGTGCCTGTCTTTGCACACCTCACGTGCAGTTCTACCAGCCGAGTTCTGCAGACACTTGACACCAGCCAATCTAACCCATTGTTCTCTAACTGTCCACAGGGTGCCATGACTCCTGGAATCCCTATCTTTAGTCCAATGATGCCTTATGGCACAGGACTGACTCCACAGCCTATTCAGAACACCAACAGTCTGTCTATTTTGGAGGAGCAGCAACGGCAGCAGCAGCAGCAGCAGCAACAGCAGCAGCAGCAGCAGCAGCAGCAGCAGCAGCAGGCGGCAGTGGCAGCCGTCCAGCAGTCGACGTCTCAGCAGGCAACCCAGGGGCCCTCAGGCCAGACACCACAGCTCTTCCACTCACAGACTCTTACGACTGCACCCTTGCCGGGCACCACTCCCTTGTATCCCTCCCCCATGACCCCCATGACCCCCATCACCCCTGCCACGCCAGCCTCAGAGAGCTCTGGGATCGTGCCGCAGCTGCAGTGAGTTCTCCTTGCGTGTCCTGTCCCTGCCCTGGAGGGAACCCCCCCGCAACTGCGCTGCTGTTCTTTGTTCTTAGATGGATTGATTTATTTGTGTGGTATTAATGGTGATCATGCATCAAACGGAGAAGGCGATGGCAAGCCACTCCAGTGCTCTTGCCTAGAAAATCCCATGGATGGAGGAGCCTGGTGGGCTGCAGTCCATGGGGTCGCTGTGAGTCGGACGCGACTGAGCGACTTCACTTTCACTTTTTACTTTCACACAATGGAGAAGGCAATGGCAAGCCACTCCAGTGCTCTTGCCTGGAGAATCCCAGGGACGGCAGAGCCTGGTGGGCTGCCATCTATGGGGTTGCACAGAGTCGGACATGACTAAAGCGACCTAGCAGCAGCATGCATCAAAGCTTGCTTTATCTTACTTGAGAAAGGGAAAGAAAGCTGTCTTAGTGAGTCACTTACCCCAGTAAAGGTCTCTTATGACATCTTCAGAAATTTGGTAGCTGTGCTTATATGCTTGGGCCAGTGAAGTCCAGTTTGGATTGCATTATTGTTGTCAACATTTCGCTGTAGCTGATTAACCAGATCAAGCCTTATATAGTCTCCCTTCCTATTGGTATTATAAGTCTTTGAAAGGATTAATTGCAAAGTCACAGAATCATCATCGTTCATAGTGGTCCTTGTTTTTCTTCATTGTTTATTATAAGGGCTGCATATAAATCTTTGAAGAGTTGTGTCCTTCCCACGAGTTGAGGATGGCTCTTCTTGCCCTAAATGGATTTTTCTACCTATGTGAAGTGGGTCCTGTATATAACAGAAAAGGGGTAGGGGAAATTTCTTCTCCCTGGAAAACAGATATCCTCATATCTGTCAGTAAGAATTATATAGCTTTTGCCATTAGGAAGCTTATAACCACATGAAGGGTTATTTGTAATAAATACATCACCCAGTTTTCATGCAAGTCATTCCTAATCATTTTTAGAACTAAGTAATGTTTAATCATGGGTCATGACTGTTACACGGAGACCTAAATCTTGCCCTGGGTGTTTGTTTGATCTGAAACAATTAAAAAAAACAAAATAATTGTAATGATTTTAGAAAGATAAGCACTTATTAGTTCACCTTTGTAAATACCATATGCTGTTGTCTTGCACAGTTACCTGGCTCCTATGCCCATTTAAGTTTACACCTTTGGTTTAAATTGTAATTTATACTCAGTTCAGATGGGTGTTTATTTCTTGCTATCACCTTAATATTTCTGGTATTCCCCAAAGCATCCCCCAAAATTCACAGAACTGTGGAAATTAAATAACATACTTTTAAACAGCCAATGGATCAGAGATCACAGGGGCAGTTAGAAAATAGTTAAGACAAATGAAAATGAAAATACTGTATAGGGCTTCCCAAGTGGTGCTAGTAGTATAAAGAATTGCCTGCCAGTGCAAGAGGTGCAAGAGATGTGGCTGGATCCCTGGGTCGGGAAGATCCTCTGGAGTAAGAAATGCAACCCACTCCAGTATTCTTGCTTGGAAAATTCCACAGGCAGATAAGCCTGATAGACTTAACGGAAGCCTGATGGAGCACAAAACATATTTGGGATGCAGCAAATATGGTACTAAGGGTGCAATTTATAGCTGTAAATGATCACATTAAAAAATAAATATTTTAAAGCAATAACATTACAACTAGAAAAAGAGCAAACTAAACCAAAAGCTGTAAGAAGAAAGGAAATAATGATTAGAGCAGAGATAGATGAAATAGAGAAAAAGAAAACTATAGAGAAAATCAGTGAAACAAAAGATTGGTTCTTTGAAAAAAATCAACATGTAGTTAGACTAACGAAAAGTGAAGACCCAGAGTACTAAAATCAGAAAGGACAGTAGGGATGTTGCTACCAATTCTATGAAGTAAATAAAGTTACGTGAACTTCTGTACATAAAATTGATTAGAAGAAAACAGATGTATAAGAATATTAAAAAATGAAAAGGGAGTTTTTGTCTCCCGCCTGCCATACTGTGGGGCGCAGGCACCTCAGCACAGTTATGGAGGTGCTGCTCCAGAATACCAGTTGCCCCCTGACATCAGGGGGAGCAGAGGGCGGTGGTGGGCGGGGAGGGGGCGTCAAAGAGAGGAGAAGAGAAAGAAAGTTAAAAGAGTTCATTGGACCTATATAATAAATATTGATGTTTGGTTTTCTTGATCTACTGAGAGTAAATTGGAGGAAAAAGGTTTCCTTCCTTTGTCAGAGATGATTGAATTTTTGTTTGTCCAAGATACTTATTTTGAAAGAAGTGAGAAAGTCATACCTCACTTAGGAGGCTTGTATATACAGAGCAGTTTCTTCATCTGAAGATGGCAATATTAATAGGTATTACTTCATGCTGCTGCTAAGTCGCTTCAGTCGTGTCCAACTCTGTGCGACCCCATAGAAGGAAGCCCACCAGGCTCCCCTCTCCCTGGGATTCTCCAGGCAAGAACAGTGGAGTGGGTTGCCATTTCCTTCCCCAATGCAATGCACTATTACTTCATAGTGTATTGTAAATACTAAGTGAGGTTATCAGTGTATTATATTGGCATGGTGTTTGGTACTTGTTTAAACACTTAATGTCAGCAATTAAAAAATTTGTTTAAAAAAATTAGGAAAGATTGTGTTTTTCGGATAATTAACAGTAAATAATCATTCTTTCTTTTCAAATTTCTTACAGAAATATTGTATCCACGGTGAATCTTGGTTGTAAACTTGACCTAAAGACCATTGCACTTCGTGCCCGAAATGCTGAATATAATCCCAAGGTCAGAACAATTGTATCAAATAATAGTGATAACAGAATTTTCTTCCAAAGGTCTATAGATTAAAAAGAATATATTGTGTTTAAGTTTGTTGACACCAACAAAAGAAGAATTTAAAGCAAAATACATAGCGTTTTTGTTGAATAACTGCCAAGTAAGAGACTGTAAGAATATAGCAGTCCATAGGATGAAGTTTAATGTACTTATTGTAAGGGGATCATGTAAAGTTACTGAACAAAATATGTAGTGTGATCTCATTTATTTTTTGAAAACTATATAGAATAGAATGCCAAACTACTTGGAATTTACTTCAATATGATACAGTTGGAGAATTGGGAAAGGGGCATATGAATGAGACAAGATTAGCCAAAAACTAGTAATTGTTAAAGTTGGATAATAAGTACAAGGAAGTTTAATATATTTTTCTACCTTTGTATAACGGCCAAGTTTTTATATATATATATATAATAAAAAGATTAAGAAGAAAATACCTACAAATTTTCAGATTTTAAGATAGCAACCTAATGCATATGGCAAATCCATATGAGTGTAGCATTATAAGAATTAACCTTTTGTCTATCATAATTTTATTAATTTGAATACATAATTTTACATATTTTTTTTCTAATGAAATAATAGTAGTTATCCAACCAGTAAAACTGGTTAAAGGAATTTATGAAATGTAAAAAACTATAGAAGGAATTTAGAAAATGCAAAATAATTAGACATTTCCTGGGACTTGTATAAACTAGAATATAATGTAGCATTTTTACATGGTGGCAAAGTTAGAAGGAAGACAGACTGTAGTTTTTAAATTAAAATTGTTAAAACTATCTAACTTGTCAGAGTCATCTTCATTAGAAATATGTGACTTTTTTGTGTGTAATAAGCAGATATTACATTTTTAGAGAGGCCATTGCATTTATATAAATGCCAATATATCAGTGCAGTTTCAAAAAGTCTACAGGAACAGGGAGGTCACTTCACTGTGTGTTGATATGCTTGTAATCTGATATATTCCTTCTGGAGGTGGAAAGGTTTGTAAGTTGATTTGCCTAAAAACTCATTAATAAAACAGAAAATGTACAGTTAAAGTTTTGCAAATGTTATTTATCTTCAGTTGTTGGGATGTGCATGACAGAATACACACATCTTGGTCCAGCTGCCTCTGTTGTCACAGTTTACGTGTTTGTTTCCTATGCAAAAGCATGTGTGCCACTTGGTGATGGAAGGGAGTCCTGTAAGGAAACACACGACAGGTTTCGTTACTGTCTCAGTACCAGGTCCTTCTCGCTATTTGGGATGTTTTTGTTGGTCTGCAGTTCTCCTGATGGAAGTCAGCAGTCTGACCTCATTAACTGTTGTCTCTGGCTCTTTTAGCGTTTTGCTGCTGTAATCATGAGAATAAGAGAGCCCCGCACCACTGCACTGATATTCAGTTCTGGGAAGATGGTGTGCACAGGAGCCAAGAGGTGGGTTTAAAGGAGTTCATTGTCCTGGTCTGCATGTTACAGAGAGATGGCTGTGTCATGGTACCTAGATGTTAGGCTACTACTTTAATACAAATACAGTGTTATTGTTGCTTTCGTATTAAAGTAGTTGATTCTCATCACCTTAGACAGTGGTGGCTTCATTTTCTTAAAAATAGGCATTAGTTTAGGATGTGTGTTCCTACCTGATTTCTGTATAAGTCAGCATGTGTGCGTGCCAGACTTTTGTCATTCGTGACCCTGCACTTGAGAGCCTTTTGTCAACAATGATGTTACTGCTTTTGTTACATAAGCCCAGCACTGCTAAGTCATATTTTATCCAACAAGCGAGTTCTAGGAATGGATAAAGAAAGACATGACATAAAAGAGCAATTAGTGTATGCATTCTTTGAGTATAAATCTCATCAGTATTTTCCTATCAAAATGACACTTGTTGGTTTTTATCTCAGTAGCAATTTGTGGGCTTAAATACAGCAAGATTAATGATAATGGTGATGCTGATATTATACTTCATATCCATGAAATCTGGGGCTATTAATAATTTGGTGAATTGAAAGGTATTCATTTGGTAGGCCTACAGTTTTATGTCAAGGCTGTGGGGAAGTTTCTCATCTAAATAATTGTGTTAGCTGACTTTGAGTATGAATAGCTCACTTTTTCTTTCCTAGTGAAGAACAGTCTAGACTAGCAGCAAGAAAATATGCCAGAGTTGTACAGAAATTGGGTTTTCCAGCTAAGTTCTTGGACTTCAAGATTCAGAACATGGTGGGGAGCTGTGATGTGAAGTTCCCTATAAGGTTAGAAGGCCTTGTGCTTACCCACCAACAGTTCAGTAGGTAAGTCTGAAATACATGGTGGTTGCTTTTGTCAACAATTTTAATTTATAATTTAAATATTGTTCATGATAAAACTTAAGCAGAATAATTAGTTCAGTTCAGTCGCTCAGTCGTGTCCGATTCTTTGCGACTCCATGAATCACAGCACACCAGGCCTCCCTGTCCATCACTAACTCCCGGAGCTCACTCAAACTCAGGTCCTTCGAGTCGGTGATGCCATCCAGCCATCTCATCCTCTTTTGTCCCCTTCTCCTCCTGCCCCCAATCCCTCCCAGCATCAGAGTCTTTTCCAATGAATAATTAGTATGTAAGAACAAATGATATACTGATAGGTATATTTATTGTTGAAGTGTCTTCCTGATTTCTTTGGTAATACCTACTGTTCTCACCAGCCTCCTACCTCTCTACTTTTAACTCAATGACACCTAGAACTCCCCTTTACTGGCATGAAATTGATTCCCTTCTGTATGTTTCATCATTTTATTGCTCAATAAATACATTTTAAATGAATAAATGAAACCCACAATCTCTTGTATCAGTTTTCCCCCCAGTTGTTTGAGTCTTTTGTTCTACTTCCTGAAGAAGACTTCAAAGGCAGGTGGTCCCTGATCACCTCTCACAGCTTTTCTGCTCACAGAAGCCCCACGGCTTATCATGCCCCTCTTGCACCAGGACCCTTGCACATCCCACTTTTATCCCTGGCACACTCTTCTGTCACTTTTTACTTAAGAAACTCCCACTGGCATTTCATGTATCCATCCCATCATCTCCCTTCCCCAGAGAAGCCTGCCTTGAATTTTGCAGTAAGTTAAATGCAGTCATACATCCTATTTTCAATCTGACAAAGTGAGATTACTAGGATTAGAACAAAACTACACCAATAGTGCATTTAGTCAGATAACTGGCACCTCACTCCAGTACTCTTGCCTGGAAAATCCCATGGATGGAGGAGCTTGGTAGGCTGCAGTCCATGGGGTCGCACAGAGTTGGACATGACTGAAGCGACTTAGCAGCAGCAGCAGCAGCAGCAGCAGACCAGTAGTGCATTTAGTCAGATAACACGGGGCAAGGTTCGGTCTCCAACCAGTGTCTTTGCTGTCACTTTGGTTAAATTGCCTGAGCAAACGTGGCGGCTAGAAGATATGTCACTTTAAGGAGATGAGATGTGAATGATTAGAAAATAAACTGTGTGACTGGCAGATCTTACAGATGGATAATTACTGGGCTCTTATAAGTTGATATTTTCTGGGCTGATAATTTCTAGGCTCCAAAATCACTGCAGATGGTGACTGCAGCCATGAAATTAAAAGACGCTTACTCCTTGGAAGGAAAGTTATGACCAACCTAGATAGCATATTCAAAAGCAGAGACATCACTTTGCCAACAAAGGTTTGCCTAGTCAAGGCTATGGTTTTTCCTGTGGTCATGTATGGATGTGAGGGTTGGACTGTGAAGAAGGCTGAGCGCCGAAGAATTGATGCTTTTGAACTGTGGTGTTGGAGAAGACTCTTGAGAGTCCCTTGGACTGCA
Source organism: Tragelaphus eurycerus (assembly GCA_935064755.1). Taxonomy (NCBI): domain Eukaryota; kingdom Metazoa; phylum Chordata; class Mammalia; order Artiodactyla; family Bovidae; genus Tragelaphus; species Tragelaphus eurycerus. The sequence goes on from CAKXYN010000114.1 coordinate 6,130,548, forward strand.
AGGAGATCCAACCAGTCCCTTGTGAAGGAGATCAGCCCTGGGATTTCTTTGGAGGGAATGATGCTAAAGCTGAAACTCCAATATTTTGGCCACCTCATGCGAAGAGTTGACTCATTGGAGAAGACTCTGATGCTGGGAGGGATTGGGGGCAGGAGGAGAAGGGGACGACAGAGGATGAGATGGCTGGATGGCATCACTGACTCGATGGATGTGAGTCTGAGTGACCTCCGGGAGTTGGTGATGGACAGGGAGGCCTGGCGTGCTGCAGTTCATGGGGTCGCAAAGAGTCGGACATGACTGAGCGACTGATCTGATCTGATAAGTTGATATAAACTTGTCCAGAATGAAACTTGATAAAGATCAGAGACTATAGAACATATTTATAAAACTCTTGTTCTTATGTCAGGAAATCCAGATTCATTGGAAACAGAATTAGTTGGTCTTCAAGTGCTAGTGACAGGCCGGCCTCAGTGGCTGCGGAATTGGGCTTCAGCCCCTCACTAGTTTGTGGCTAACCCAGTGCTTTCCATTGTTCATGTCCTCATTTTTTCTAAAGGCATGAGCAGCTGTTAATTTAAACTGTTTTTGCTATTTTCCTTCTAGTTATGAGCCAGAGTTATTTCCTGGTTTAATCTACAGAATGATCAAACCGAGAATTGTTCTCCTTATTTTTGTTTCTGGAAAAGTTGTATTAACAGGTAAGTTGTAACAGAAAGTAGTGGTTGAAGTTTTGAAAGGGTCGAGAATGGCATTTTCTAAGTACTTAGAAGAAATATCACAGTGTTGGGACAGTTAACTAGTGACTTGCAGAGGAGCTTTGCCCCTTTCTCTCTTCCCCAACACTGACGGGAAACATCCACCAGAGGCGGTGAGCTGAGTAAAGTCAGATCACAGACTTGCTGATTGAAGCATCACCTTGGTGGGAAAGGGTGGAGGTGAGCATTACATTGCACAATAGATGGTGTTTTAAGTTGGGTACCATTGTCTAAAACTTTGGTTTTCCTCAGCATTATCATTCTGCCTCAACAAAGGTAGATTCAAAGAGCTTGGTTGAAAGCAGCAATTGACAGAGTAAGACTCCATCACTCTCAACTGCTGCCCTGCTGGGCTCTGCCCTGGTGCAGAGACCAACAGCTGTCAGTGGGCAGACTGCAGGCCTGGAAGGTGGGGTCATCTGTGTTGTTGCTTTGGTAATTTTTTTTTTTTTAAAAGCCAAATTAAGAAAATACCACTTTAAAAACAAAAATAAGATTTTGACAAGGGATTCCATTGTTAATGTTTTAATGCCTGCATCTGTCTTACTGGATATGTAGAGAATTGTGCTTTTGTGGTTTTGTTAAGAAATGCCATTTCAGACTCTTTTCTACTCCACTTTTCTTTGTAGGTGCTAAAGTCAGAGCAGAAATTTATGAAGCCTTTGAGAACATCTACCCTATTCTGAAGGGTTTCAGGAAGACAACGTAATGGCTGCTGTGTTCTCCTGCCTCCCCCACCCACTTTTTTTTTTTTTTTTAAACCAGTCAGTTTTGGTACACTCAGTGATGTTGTGGTCAGCCCCATGTGGTAGAGGAAGGACGTCTGGTTGTAGGGTGCAGCACCAGGTGAAGCTCCCTTCCACGCGTACCCCCATGGGGTGCCGGAAGGGGTGTTATTTCTGCACAGAGAACACCGGAGCGTCACTGTAAGTGGCTCAAATTGTGCTGCTATACGGGCAGTGCTGCCTGTTATTTATATTTAGATTTTAAACACTTACTGCTGTTGACAAGTTGGTTTAAGGGACAAAACTAAGTGTTAAAGCCACCTCAACAATTGATTGGCCTGTATTTTGTTTAATTTCTTCCCCATAAACCACAGTTTTTATATTTCTACCAGAAAAGTAAAGCTCTTTTTAAAAAAGTGTTCTTTTCTAATTTGTAACTCCTGAGGGTTATTTTTGTGCCAGACACATTCCGCCTTTTCAGTATTGCAGGACAGAATAGAAATGTATTAATAAATGGCTGTACATATTTTTCTTCCTTCAGAGTACTCTGTACAATAAATGCTGTTTATAAAAGTGTTAGATTGATGTTGTAAATGAAACTTTGTAAGATTCATGTGATCATACTGTTAAAAAAATTGTATTTTAGATATAATGCCTGAAACCATTTTAGTGTGTTTGCTTGCTTGCTTCAATCAACATTTCATTGTTGCAATGAAAATGGCAGAACTGTGAAAATGTACAGTTGCTCACAAAACGTGTTTATTACATCCCATATATTGAGCACCTTCTATTTCCCACATACCTTAATTCTCACAAAACCTGTAATCAGCTTTTGTTGCTCTTACACGAGGCAGGAAGCTAGGTCCCACCTGAGGATCTGCCCCAGGTTACAGACCAGGTAAGTGGCAAACATGGCTTCTAGGCCAAAGGCCTTCATGGTTTGAACTGGGGAAGTCCAGCAGACTAACAGATGGGTGTCTTGTGCTCATGAATATCAGGTTAACATGTATAAGTTTTGGGGTTTCATCATATGTGATGTGTGTGATTTTCTTTTTAATTGTAAAAATTGTTTTTCAGACAGCTCAGAGGTATATAATCAGGTAAGTTTCTTCCTTCCTCTTCCTTCTGTTTTCCCTGATGTTTCCTCAGCTGTCCTGTTCAGCTTCTTTCCCTTGGGGGTGCTTTTCTCCCTATTTGGAGAATACAGTAAAGCATATGTTGATTTTATGGTTCCTTTTTGTAGTCAGTGTATCATACACATATTTGCATGACAGACATACTTCCATGACATGGAACTCGGTGGTGTCATATCATGTCTTACATACCTTAATGTATTTAACCATCTCCTGAATTATGTTACCATTTACGTTATCTGCAGCATTTCACTATTATAAACAGTGCAGCAGGGAACGTCCTTTTGTGTACTTGTGGGGAGTACAGGTGTGTCTGTAACAACACTCCTAGGAGTCACTGTATCAAAGAAGTTATACATCCTAGGTTTTAGTAGATCCATACCAGATTATAGTCCAGAAGAAGTCATTAGTGATGTCAGTAATGTATGAATTCATCTGAAAGACATCATTCCAGTAGTATCTCCTTCTATCCAAGAAAGAATTGTCTCCTTACGTGTAGGTCTCCTCTTAGGTTCTTCAGTAAAGTTTCATAATTTTTTTTATTTAGGGCTTTTACATTTCATAGAAGTTAATTCCTAAGTATTTTATACTTTGTTATTAATGGTATTTTTCAGAATACTTTAAAATTATTGTTGATATATTTATCTATTTCCAATCACTTGACTGAACTTAAGTTACAACTTACAGTTGTAAAATGCAGCACACACAGGAAACCCAACACACGTTTCACATAACGTATTATTCAGAGGCAGACGCCCCAGCAGCCACCAGCCAGAACCTTGTGAGCCATCCCAGAAGCTCCTTCTTATGGTCCAGTCCAGACACACACCCCCATAACCATCCTTTTACAGTAATTACCACACACCAATATCGATTAGTCTTCCATTTTAATAAATTGGTATGTTTTTATGTCTGTTTTATTCCTGAAGTTCCCTGCCATCTCACATAAGGAAATTTACAGGCTTGTTTGGCTAGTGGTTTCTTAGTCTATCTTGCTGTTGGCAAACTCCAGATGGTGCAGTCAGCACATTCTGTTCTGTTTCCTGTGGCTGCATCTGAAGGCTTGATCCCTTTATAGAGACTGTAAGTAGTGGTTTTAGGAGTTGAATGTCTGTCTCCTTCTCATTGATCCATTAATTCATTAGATTGTAAAAGGTGAAATTTTAATCACTTTTTCATTATTTGTTGGAAAACTTTTTTTATAGTGATACACTTCACATAGCAGGATAAGTGCTTACTTTCCCTTTAAAATTTCTCAAGATAAAAATGCCTCATTGAGTTCGTATTAATACATGCAATCCAGACTGCAGGGCTTTTAGTCAGCTCTGTATTTATCTATTATAATTGGAGGATAACAACTGTACAATGTTATAATGGTTTCTGCCAAATTTCAACACAGATCAGCCACAGGTATACGTGTTCCCCTGTCAGCTCTGTATTAATGTATTTTATGCTTAGAACCCTTAATTTTTAAAGACACATGGGATGATGAGTTAGAATAACAGAGTACTACCACCAATATGATTATCAAAAGCACTGAAACGTTTTTTCTTCACTATAATCTCTATATTGTTGAAGGATGAGACCGGCACTCAGTACCTGAAATGAGGTGGACACACTACAGTGGGGTAAGCTGCCTGGTCAGGCGGTGTCCAGGCCAAGCCCAGGGTTGGGGGGATGGTGGAGCACATGGTTTGGCAGTTTGATATCCTCTGCAGGAGCAGTTGCTGCGTCTTGCATCAATCATTTCATGGTCATCATTAAGGTTTTTAAATGTGTCTTCACATTTCTAGAGACAACTGAGTTACCTTTTTCATCTAAGTTTTAAAAATATTTAGTTATTTCAACTAGTTGCTTTTTTTGGACACAGCTGCCAAGTCAGTGCTGTGATTTGGATGTCTGTGTCCAAGTGGAAGTGCCCTGTGAACTCACCGTCATCGCCAGACCATGGCAGGAACATACACCTGAAGTAGCTTGGCTGATTACCACACGCCTGCAAGCATGTCTGTGCAGACATCCAGGGATGTCTCCAAGTAGACCATAGTGACTTCACTTAAAAAGTCCTTAGCAGTCAGGGTGCTGTCCTATTTTGGCAAACTTACATCTGAGTTACAGTTTGGACTATGAAGATCCCAGGAGATCAGTTCTCCAGTGAGCTTCCTGCCAAGTGTGTGACTCTTGCCATATTGTCTCTCAGTAGCCACAGGCTATGTCCCCTTAATTATGGGTGATTCTAGCTGACTTAGCACTCCTACCTTCAGGACTGTAATGCCATTCTCTCCCTCTGAAAGTTGTATTTAATAGTTTCTCCATGGGATTCCATACTGCAGTTTCACATATAGTGCTATGTGTAACTATTTTATATACACATCTTTGTATGGATTACATACTGTCACACACCTGGTGGCTCAAGATGGTAAGGAATCCGCCAGCAGTGCGGGAGACCTGGGTCTGATCCTAGGGTTGGGAAGATCCCCTGGAGAAGGGGATGGCTACCCACTCGAATATTCTCACCTGGAGAATTTCATGGACAGAGGAGCCTGGCAGGCTACAGTTCATGGGGTTGCAGGGTCGGACAGGACTGAGCAACTAGTACCACTACAGTAGTAACACTACTATACACGTACCACCGAGTAAAAGGCTAGGACTTCCTGATATAAGTATAATGAAGTCATCAAGGCAGTGGCATTACCAAGTGATGTTAGGCTGTTCTAAGTTGTGTTTATGGCAGCAGTGCATTTCAGGGTTAGCAGGGCCATTAACCAGAATTAGCTGTCGGTCTTCAAGCAGTGATCAACAGCAGTGTCTCTTCAGGTTTGTCTCAGTGCTGGGCAGGCTTCACTGCTGCGGAGAGAACTGGGAATTATCGCAATCTAAGTGTATATTGCTTGGGGTGGGAAGGAGCCTTAGCACTGATTTAGGAACCACTTGTGTAAACAGAATATCCCTCACTTGAAAGCCTCTTCAGGGCCTCCCTTGGGCCCAACAGTGCCTGGGGCCCAACCCAGAGAAATTCCAGTGGCTGATTCCACGTCATCCCTCGGGTCTACCTGCTACCTGGGCCGTGCTCAGGCAGATGGAGAGAGACCATCGCTCTTGCCTTTCAGTCTGTGGTCTGTAAGCAGTGCCACTGGCTGACTAAGGTTAGTTTTGAGGTAGAGCTTTTCCAAGTCAGCTCTTCTGATCACAAATCTACTGATTTTTCTGATCCTGCGAACTGTTGTTTTCAGAATTAGTGGGTATCCCATTCATTGTACTAATTAGTCAATGATTAGTGAATGATTTTCCAGGCAAGAGTACTAGAGTGGGTTGCCATTTCCTTCTCCAGGGGATCTTCCCGACCCAGGGATCGAACCCAGGTCTCCCACATTGTAGGCAGACGCTTTACCATCTAAGCCACCAGGGAAGTCCAATTAGTGAATTTTCTCACATTCTGGGCTTCCATGTAAACTGGAGCCTGTGACAATCACCTGATACATGTCTCTTGGGGTTTTACCCAACTACTTTTCTCTTGAATTTTGCAAATTTTAGGGGGAAAATGCTCTGAGTGATAGTTTGACTTAATTAGGCACATAATCCATTTTTATTGTAAAAAGAAATATAAGTAAAAAGATCTTAATTCTTTTTAAATGTAAGTCAAAAGTAAAAAAATCATTGTAAACATAAGTAAAAAGTTCTTGGTTCCACTGTTGAGTTCACATCTAGTATCTTTCCGATGTTCTGATACACATACACATGTATATTTTTACAAAACCTTCACACTATGAATACGATCTATAATGGTATTATAGATGAGATGGTATTATATATGGGGTAGTATTATAGATGAGGTAGTTTATAGATGAGATGGTATATAGATGGTACTATTTTACTTGATCTGCATATAGGTCTGTATCATTAAGATGGTAGCCTCCTGCTAGATAGATACACCAGAATTTATTGAATTCCCTGCCACTGGACATTTTTGTTTAACATTCAATGTAAACAACACCTAAAACAATATCTTTGTGTATCTCTGGTACAACTGTTTCCTTAGGATAAAGTTCTAGAAATGGAACTGCAAGGTAGAAGAGGTTATGAATATTTTAAGGCTTTACACCATTGTCTTTAGGCTGCATCTGTTATATCTTGCTTCCAAACAAATTCCTCTGTGTAGCCAATGCCCAGTTTACAGCTTTCAGCACAGGTGAAGATGGCCAGGACACCCCAGTCGACACTCCTGCCCAGTCTGTCGGCCTTCAGGTAGTTGAGCAGCTGAGGCATGACCTGAGAAAAGGACGGCACAGTCAGAGCTCTCCTTGGAGGTGAGGAGCACACACAGTTTTCAACAGACCAGATCTTCCCTGCCAGGGCTACTGTAGGGATCCCGATCTCTCAGTTCTCAGTCTCCACGTTTTACAGCAAGGCTGTAGACATCACACTGGTAACTTACTCACAATCTAAAAATACCTTGCAGCCCTGTGTGTAAAGCCCCTCTTTCTATTTGGTGTCCTTTTATCTGAGAAAGAAGTTCCCAAGTATAAGATCGGCTGATCTGTTTAACCTGCCTGTTAACCTAATTATTTTTTATTAATAATAATGCCACAAAAATAGGGCAGAGGCTTCTGTTTGGGCAACTTTTGTGTTATTTACAACCTGAATAGCAGATGCTGTTACTATGACTCTGAAGAAACACTACCGTAGTAGAATACAAAAAGGCAATCTACTGATGTATTTGTTTAGACTACAAAGGGGTCTGAGGAATCCGTGGTCTCCTGGGAATGAGTCGGAGGCCGCACTGCCACCACTGCTATCAGACTGCTTATCGTGGGTGTCAGGCACCAAGAACCAGTCCGTTTTGGGTCAGTCCTCAAATGACCCTTTCAACCATTAAGAAACAACTATGACTTTATAATGTTAGTGAATTGACAGTTCAAGAGTTGTTTCCACCCAACCCAAATGGATCCTGATGCTAATAATCTCTTTTCGGCAAGAAAAATTTTATCTTAATCGTTACATTCATTTGTTCTAACAAATCCACAAACCAAGACTAAAAAGAGCAAGGGTTCTAAAACACTCCTCTCACAAAGATTGAAGCTATATTATTTTAATTTAGAAAGGTAACAACAGAGGCACTAAAAATAATGCTATAACCACACTGGGAAGCAGGGGGTGGTCCAGGTGGCATAAGTGATGTTTAAACCTTCACTACTGTGGAAGCCAGTCAATAGATAGTGTCTAAAAACTAGTAAACTGATAAATCTCAGAAAAAGCAAGCAAATTAAAGGCAGAAATAACTTCCAGATTAACCAGTAGAGGATAATTCCCTCCTTGGAACATACTGTAACGTGCGGCAGAAACTACTAATTGTCCTTAAAGGGCACCTTCCATCATAGTACCCACAGGAACTCTTGCACACACATTACTTTGGCAAAGTTTTTAAATATTTAATAGGGTAAATATATACTAAAATATTCCTTTTCAAGATCCTACCTGGAATTCAAATAATCTCTTAGCACCGCAGGGGCAATCTGGAATATCCTTTTCTTGAGGGATATTTTCACTGGAGATCCAGAGTGGGGCAATCCCTCTGCCGTATCTGAGAATCTAAAATCAGTTAGGATCAGTTTAAATCACCAACATCTCATGTGACCTGAGGATCATCTCAAGAAACTGTACATACTCTGACAATTGATGAAACGCTCATCGGAAAACCAGTTTCCTGTCTGCCTCTCCCCCACTCCCTGGCACACACACAGCACCCTTAATGCCTGCCTCAGTATCGTCAAGGTGACGCTTCCAGGGCATCTGATGCAGGTTATCCCAAGTATTTTTCTTAGATGACAGTATGATTAGATTCTGAATTCTATGGCTATTTTGTGAAGAGACTAATTCTATTTCCCCATTACCAGGCTGTGAATATAAAATGCAGCCCAGTGTCTCTGCTGACCTTCACACAGATAAGGAACCTTAGTTGCCAATTTTGAAATGAACAAATACCAAGTGAGACACACTGTTTCAAATACAACAGAAGTAAATTTCACCATAATAAAATGTTACGTAACAACCGAGTGATTTTCCTAGATGTTTCATGTTAAAAAAGAAATACACATTGCTAAAAACCACCTTCTCAGTATTTAGGACCTAGATCTATTCTTCCTATAAGCCCCGGAGTATTTACTTGCTCTAGTGACTGACTTATGGGAATTCTGCAAAGTCTTTAGTGGTTTATATTCATGGTGAGGGAAATAAAGGGAATACAGGTAATGGAAGAAAACAGGCAAAGGGAAACATTTGCTGAACACTTACTGTAAGTCTGTAATCTACCTTAATCCTCAAAACCACTTTTCTTCTCCCTACACTGTAGATACAACTACATCAGAAGGCCAAAATATAACTCAAGGAGCCAGGAATCCTCATAACACCAAAACCCATTATTCTTTTCACAGAGCCAGTGATTTCTCTACTAATGTGTCAAGTTAACTTTTATAAGTCAGAGGTCCCTGCTGGAAAAATGGGCAAAAATTTCCTGTCTTGCCATTAGTGTATAAACTCCATGTGTTATAGTTATAAAAGATGTTTATCTCTGCTAATGGTTTTAGAAAATGACTATATGATACACAATGTAACCTTTAGTCTTTCCATAACTATTAAAAGGATCAGTACTACAATCAGCTTTCCATATGGACCACCCATGTGAAGGAATCCTATAGACAAGAGACTAACTTTATTAGAAAGAGTTACATCTACATAGGCGTGTGTTGTTTTTTTTTTTTTCTTTCTGGTACGGGGGCGGTGGGGGGGTGTTGGTGGTGGCGCACACCATGATTTTTGGGATCTTAGTCCCTGCGCCAGGGATCGAATCTGGGCCCCCAATAGTGGGAGTGCAGAGTCCTAACCACTGGACCACCAGTAAATTCCCAACTCAAGATTCACACCCCAAACCACCTTAGACAACAGCAGCAGGAGCTATATGAGTTCCATTGTACCTGTTCTGGTTCAAGGGATATTTTAGTTTTAAACTTCTGGAAAATTCTATCTTCCCTAGATTCATGTTTTGCCATGGATTCCAATTCTTCCTCATGTGCTTCACCTGAAAAATCATCAACATTATTATTATAGCAACAGGAATAACCCATGTGTCTTGACAATAAACACATGTAGAGGAAAGCCAGTTTTTAAACAACCAACTTAGTGTTAAATCAGACAGTGAAGGCCTGATGTTTTCACAGGCTTGCCCTGTTTTGGTTCATTAACATCTGTGCTTTAAGACTACCTGACTTTCCAGGTACTCCATGAAGCAGCATTATTCTGCTATTTGTTTAAAGAGCTTCTCCTTAAACCTTCGAATTAATAGACCCCAGGTCCCAGGCTCAGGACTGCTGTACCCAGGACTGAAAAGGATACTCCCAAATCATGAGCCCTTCTAATTCCTACTGTCCTTCATGTGTCTGAACTCTTATTTCCAGTTTCTTTCTGCCCCACCTCTCCTTTCCCAGCTGGTACACTCATTCAGTCATCACAGGCTCACTGGACCTGAAAGCTCACACTTTCACTCTCACCTCTGGAAATCCCAGCTACCTGAATCACCCTGTCCTGAACAGGCAAGATTCCTTGTAACTCAGAGGGTATTGCTGATATCCTGAATGTGAACTATAAGCCAGTAAGCTCATTTAGATTCTAAAAATCTACATTCTGTAGTGGTTAAGAGATCAAGTTTTAAGTCAGTAAGATGTGAGCTCAAACTCCAGTTCTGTAACTTAACTTTGGTCACTTATATGCCCAAACAAGTTATACCCAGAATCTTAAATTGCTCACTGGAAAATGAGGTACTGTTTTCAATGTATTGTTCTGATGTGAAAATCTCAGTGAGATCATGCACCGAAGGCCCATGGTACGTGCTGTACAACAGAGTATGTGTTGGAGAAATGCTGAGTCTCAGCACAGGCACTGCTCTAGCACGTGACCACCGTGAAGTAACTGACAGAATCATGGATCTGAAACTTGCCAGGTAAGAGGGCGCCTGCCACCCACCAAACACTGCAAGGCACTCTCATGTACACCATCTCAATTTGAAAAACACATCTTGGAACCAGATAAACTTTCCAAGTTTCCAGCATCTTGTGCAGCCCTACCCAACTGACCACCTGGATACACCCTGCGACACTTCATAGCAATCAAAATATACGTTATATATGCCAATGAGGGAAGTACAGAAAGTATATCTTCAAATGAGGCAGTATTTGAAAAGTGCAGGTTGAAGCCTCCCAAGTGAGTTGCTCAGTGCTTCTCTTCTTGGCATATTGAGCCCTTTCTTTCAAGTATTATATTCATTTACTTAACGAATGAGTTTTGAAACAGATTCCTTACCCATGGTTCCTATAATCTCTGATTCATCATCTCTTTCCACAACTTCAGGCATAATCTCATCTTCTGTTTCTATTACAATTTCAAATTCTGGAAAAAGGAAGTTGTGATCTGGAACTGTATTGTCCAAATTATCTGAAACAAAAAGGTAACTAGCATCATTAGTGATCGTTTAGTTTTGAAAATCAAATAATTTCCCTTTTCTGAAATGTATTCCAGGGCATAAACAGTTTTCCTCATATGTAGCTCCAGCATTTTAGATTATGGTTCATACATTAAAAGACTATATTAAAGCATGGTTGGGATGTGAGTGGGTGAGAACTCACAGCTCCTTCTTCATAAAAGTCACTAGTTAACGAAAACTCTGAAAATTATTACACCTTTTCTAATGTTAACCTTTATCCTCAAAATTAAAGATTTAGCCTACAGACAAGAGGAAAACTGAGCTGATATTTAAAAATTAAAAAGAACTGACTGACCTGTCTGTGCACAAGCCTGCTTATGTCCTAATCTCCAGTCCAGAGTCTGATGCTCCTTACTGCAGTAATGTGCCTTGTGACATCTGGAGCATCTTTTGGGGCCTGAACAGCCACAAACTCTGCAGAGATGTGCACCAGACTTGAGCTGTAGATATACAGACTTTCCTGTCTCTGACGGAGGATCCTCAGAAGGTGGCTCATAGGAGTAGAAGTCATTTCGCCTTGGGAGCTGATTTCTGAAAACTAAGGGGAGAGAAGGAGAACTGTTAATGAATGATTTAAATAACACAATATAGCAATTCAAGTATTTGAGCCTTCACACTGGACTGAAAAAGACATTCATTTTTTAAAAAGAAAAACTGAAGACAGTTTTCCCGTGCAAAGAGCTTATTTTTTGGAAACGGAGAAAAGAACGAGAAACTTCTACATTTCACACAACTAAGTACGCTCTTGCAGTTTATTCAAATTAATAAGAATAATAGGTAAAGTCAGATCAGAGAAAAGAGTGACAATTTCTATTACCTGAAAGTAACCTACCACACCTATTACGTACTAACTAACCGGAAGGCTGGCGGCTAGGAGTGAGCGAGCACGCGGGACGCCCCCACCTCCGCAAGTGCTCGCGGGGTGCCAGGGGGCGAGGGGAGAGGCCGGCGGGGTACGGGGGAGCCCGGGCGGTTTCCTGAGGGAAGAAGCCGGCGGGGTTCCGAGGGGGGAGAGGCCGGGCGGCTTCCTGAACCCGACCCCGAGCAGAGGCCGCAGCCGCTCACCGCGCAGGCCGCAGCAGCACGGCGGCGTCCGGCAGCAGAAGAGGAAGAGACAGCGGTGGAAGGCGTCGGCGCGGCCCGGCAGGGGCGCGTACACCTGCAGCAGGAAAGCCATCGGGCGGCCACACAGCGGGCAGGCCAGCTCCGGGGGCCCGGGCAGCCCGGCCGCACTCAGCCACGCCGGCCGGCCGCCCACCTTGCTGGGGAATTGCTCGCTGCGAAGCCGCCACGACGGCGCCGCCTCCACGAAGCCCAGCTCCGCCGGCCCTGGGCTTGGAGACGCCATGGCGTGGTGTAGAGGCTACTCGTTCCGCGGAACCGCCGCCACCGGCGCTGGAAGTCGGCGCCGGAAATGAGGACGGCAGGCCAGACGTGATTGGACGACAGTGCAGAGGGGGCGGGGACACGGGGGGACCGGATTGGGCGGGCTCATTTATTCCCGGTTTCCGGTCCTTGCCTGGGGCTGAACAGAAAATGTTCTTTGCCTGTTTAAGTTCAGTTCAGTGGCTCAGTCGGGTTCGACTCCTTGCGACCCCATGGACTGCAGCACGCCAGGCTTCCCTGACCATCACCAACTCCCGGAGATTGCTCAAACTCATGTCCATCGAGTTGGTGATGCCATCCAATCATCTCAACTTCTGTCGTCCCCTTCTCCTCCTGCCTTCAATCTTTTCCAGCATCAGGATCTTTTCCAATGAGTCAGTTCTTCGCATCAGGTGGCCAGGGTATTGGAGCTTCACTTCAGCATCAGTCCTGCCAATGAATATTCAGGACTGGTTTCCTTTAGGATTGACTGGTTTGATCTTGCTGTCCAAGGGATTCTCAAGAGTCTTTTCCAACACCACACTTCAAAAGCAGCAATTCTTTGGCGCTCAGCTTTCTTTATAGTCCGACTCTCACTTCCATACATGACTACTGGAAATACCGTATCTTTGACTAGGTGGACCTTTGTTGGCCAAATAATGTCTCTGCTTTTTAATATGCTGTCTAGGTTGGTCATAGATTTTCTTCCAAGGAGCAAACGTCTTTTAATTTCATGGCTGCAGTCACCATCTGCAGTGATTTTAGAGCCCCCCCCCCCCCACCCCGCGTGCCCAAATGAAGTCTGTCACTGTTTCCACTGTTTCCCCATCTATTTGCCATTAAGTGATGGGACTGGTTGCCATGATCTTAGTTTTCTAAATGTTGACTTTTAAGCCAACTTTTTCAATGTCCTCTTTCAGTTTCACCAAGAAGCTCTGTAGTTCTTATGGTGACAATATACAGCCTTGACATACTCCTTTCCCAATATTACCTAGGAACCCGGAATGTTAGGTCCATGAAAGACTAGAGATTTCTTCAGGAAAACTAGAGATACCAAGGGAAGATTTCATGCAAAGATGGGCACAACAGAAATGGTATGGATCTAACAGAAGCAGAAGATATTAAGAAGAGGTGGCAAGAATACACAGAACTGTACAAAAAGGTCTTAATGACTGGGGTGATCATGGTGGTGTAATCACTTGCCTACAGGCAGACATGCTGGAGTCTGAAGTCAAGTGGGGTTTAGGAAGCATCGTTATGAACAAAGCTAGTAGAGTTGATGGAATTCCAGCTGAGCTATTTCAAATCTTAAAAGATGGTGCTGTTAAGTGCTGCACTCAATATGCCAGCAAATTTGGAAAACTCATCAGTGGCCACAGGACTGGAAAAGGTCTGTTTTCATTCCAATCCCAAAGATGGGCAATGCCAAAGAACGTTCAAACTATGGGACTGAACTCCTTAATATCTCTATAATTTTTACTATAAATATGTCTATACACCTAGATACAAAAATCTCTAGATATATAATTAGAAAGGTCTTTATACATATAATTATAACAATGTATGTACATATAACTATAAATATCTATATACATATTGGTATGTCAACTGCTTCAAGACCTTAAGCCATCATTCATATGTTGGAGACCTGCTTACACAGTGAATAATGCAAGCAACAATCTTATTAAGTAGACAAAACACGTCATATTGCCAGAACGTACTAAGATTATTTTACAACAGAGATAGAAAGCATAAACAATGTTAAAGCAAAGAGAACACATCAAAGCAATGATTAGTATAATTACTTGAAATCTGGTCACAATAAACCATCAAGTCCACAGGGGAGCCAGCTTAAGAAGTTAAATTGTGGAAGATTCAGTTAAAGAGGAAAAGATAAATGTTTTATCTTTCTTTACAAAGGTATAGTTTATCAATGCATTGATACGTACTTGTTGATACCTGATATCAACCTACACACACTGCTTTGAACTCATGTAGCCTCTTTTATCTTCAGTCATTCCAAACATAGCCCTCCAATCTGTTGCAACTTTGTCCAGTCATTTTTCTCAGTTTTATAACAGAAGGATAGAAACTTAATATATTTATATAGACCAGTAAAAGATACTAGGATGTCTTAGTCTAATGGGTTTCTTTGGGGGTGGGGCTTAGAAATCATTTAAAATCTCAATCATTCTTCCTGCTTCATCATTTTCAGATTCATTTGAGATGCAAAAAGCTTTGGAAGCAGGGTTTAATATAATCTGAACTTGCCAGGTATTTCTCATTCTGTGTAAATGCAGATCTGAGAGGTAGAATTTGATGGGTACAAAAATTAAAAAATCTTGAATGTAGGGACATTAGGAGAAATTGGGAAAGGCATGTGACCAGACAGCCATCACAGTGGATCAATCCACCTCCATCACAAATGTGAACAAGCTTATCTTGATAATAACATTCACAACAGAGGAGCTAAAGTGTTACTGTGAAAATTTTCTTACAAAAAGGACTGCCGGGACCAGCCGGCAAAGTCGAACGGTCCTGAAGAAGGGCAACGAGGCTAAGAAAATTGAAGACGATAGAAAAGATGGGGTCGAGAGGGCCAGGCAGTCAACCACGAGACAGGTTTTCATGCAACTGACCAAGTCTTTATTGAGCACGGTATCTTTATACTTCAGAACAGGGAAAGAGGGACACAGAAAATTTTTTGTGGATTACATCACCATCTTGTGATATTTTTCAAGGACTTATAGCCTATTTTCCCAAGACTAGTTAAAAGCAAACATGGGAGTAGTAGGAGGTGCCCAACATCTTGGGCGCTGCGAAGGGTTTCGTTAATCACTAAAACAGCACCTGCCAGGCCCAAGGACTCACATCTGGGAAGGAGATATCTTCCAGTTCTCACGAGCAATCAGGGGTGGCGGGACAGAGAGCTATGCCTGTGTTCCCACAGACCCTTAAGACAAGGCAGCTCCCAGAGCCATGCCTCCGGGCAGAGGCTCCCTGTGTCAGGGTCGGCCCCCCGCAAAGGACAGAGGAAAATTTTTCGTGGTAGAATACACCTTTCAAAGAGCCTGTAAATTTCAGATAAATGTTCCATTATTTGAAATTTAGAGTTTATTACTTGGAAGTTTTACCGACTGTTCAAAGAAATGTAGATCACCTTCTGACTCACAAATGTGACTCACACTCAACGGGCCTTACCTACAATCACTGTAGCTCATCTAGAAAATACTGAGCTACAGACCTGACAAGAAGCATCACGCACACACGGAACACCACAGTTGTCTTCACATGTTGCCTACTGTAGTCAGACCCTTAGTTCACAGTCCATGTACACTCATACTGTGGTGATTGATTCAAATCTGAAACCACGCTTTATTGGAAGGAGGTGGTCTGCCTACCAGCAGTGTAGAAGGTTTACCTTTTTCCCAGGCCCTCTCCAATATTTGTTGTCACCAATGCTTGACAGGAATTATAGTAGGCATTTCAATTTATATGTAAAAATAATGGTTATCTTATTTGGAATATAGTTCATCTCCAATGTTGTCTTTGTTGCAGGTATACAGCAACCAGATTAAGTTATACATTTGTTCTTCAAAAAGTGAAAGTGTTAGTCCTTTAGTCATGTCTGACCCTTTTTGACCCCATGGACTGCAAGACCCCAGGCTTCCCTGTCTTTCACTATCTCCTGGAGTTTGCTCAAACTCATGTCCATTGAGTCGATGATGCCATCCAACCGTCTCATCTTCTGTTATCCCTTCTCCTCCTTCCCTCAGTCTTTCCCAGCGTCAAGGTCTTTTCCAATGAGTCAGCTCTTCACATCAGGTGGCCAAAGTATTGGAGCTTCAGCATCAGTCATTCCAATGAATACTCAGGGTTGATTTCCTTTAGGATTGACTGGTTTGATCTCCTTGCTGTTGAAGGTGGGTTCTTTATTGCTAGTGCCACCTGGGAACCACTGTATGCCCTGCCCGTGTCCTCACCAGGGATGAATCCCAGCAGGGCATCAGAGCTCAGAGACTTCAGGGCACCCCTTCCCTCAGGACTGGTCTTTTTTCCAACCAGCTGCTCGTCAGAGGCCCAGGCATCCCAATCCTGACTCCAACTTCCAAGACCAGGATTCTGGGACAACTTAGGGGTAACCAAGACCCTCACACCCCTGTTCCTGTCTGTGGGCTCAGTAAAATTAAAATTAAAATTAAAATTAAAATTAAAATTAAAATTAAAATTAAAATTAAAATTAAAATTAAAATTAAAATTAAAATTAAAATTAAAATTAAAATTAAAATTAAAATTAAAATTAAAATTAAAATTAAAATTAAAATTAAAATTAAAATTAAAATTAAAATTAAAATTAAAATTAAAATTAAAATTAAAATTAAAATTAAAATTAAAATTAAAATTAAAATTAAAATTAAAATTAAAATTAAAAAAATTAAAATTAAAATTAAAATTAAAATTAAAATTAAAATTAAAATTAAAAAAATTAAAATTAAAAAAAAAAAAAAAAAAAAAATTAAATAAAAATTAAAAAAAAAAAATTAAATAAAATTAAAAAATTAA